>CM055750.1:6587528-6880650 GCA_029465975.1 Dallia pectoralis
TTTCATGTTGCAGGACACTGAGAACTTGGAGGAACTTGAACAGCTCACAATGGCCATTACTGTGACCCTGAAGTCTGGAGCTTCTACAAGCAACAGCCCAAAGAACATTGGATTTGTCATAGAGGGCATGGAAGTCATCACAGAACTTGGAGATATTGCAAGGGCTTGCTCTGTCCTACTTGGCTTGACCTACACGCTATATCTCGATAATCCCAGACAGCTGAAGTCGTTAAGATGTTTATTGATCTAATTTAGTGGCTCAGTGAGTTGAGAAAGCATGGAAACATTTTGTTTATTATTGAAGTCAGCAAATCGTCCTTTTCAAACTTCTCGCTTGAAAATGAGACTGTAGTTGCAGTTTACAGGATGTGCTTCACAATGTTTAGCTTCTACAGAGCTAGGGAATTGCACACCTGAAAGTGCTGCTATGTTTGTAATTTAGCACTGAGTTTTCCCACGAATGTCATGACATTTCAATTGTTGTATGTTCAAAGTACAAATGTATTTTACTCCATACAAATTACATGTTTCTGCTTATGTTTTGGTACATGCACCTCTGGAGGATTTTTCTTTAAGATCATTATAGACGTTCCCCAGTTGCTGTATTGTGTGTGTGTGTGGTGGTTTTGTCTCTTCCAGTGTCATTCCCGGTGCGGAGGATTGGATGTTCCAGCAGTATGTGGAAGATTGGACTCCTCCCTCTCGTCAGTGACAACATCTGTGTCAGATCACCAACTACTTGCCAGACCATAAAAACCACTGTGCAATGTTTTTTGTGTGTTCTTGCGCTCTTGCTGGATGGTTCTGTATTGTTTCTGGAGTTTTTCCTTGTCGGTTATTTGGCAGCTGGTATGGTATTTATTGATTGTTGTAGTCTTTGTTTTAAATTGTCTTCCCAGGGGGAAGGGGAACGCACCTTGGGAGTGTGTAGGACAGAGGCCCATGGGCATACATCATCTACCTGTCTATTGGCTGCTGGCCAATTGAAATGCATCAACATTTTGTCATTATGAACTGGTTTAGATTAGGGCTGGGATAGTTAACGCGTTAATCTGAGCCGTAAATTTCAAATGTTTAACGTGTTAAAATAATTTAGCGTTCGTAAGTTTCGGTTTAACCACTTCCTGTTGTGGCGGCTGGCTGGTGTGAGGAGCCAAGTCACCCTGGCATAATGGAGAAAGACAACCATGGAGTTTTAGGAGGAAAGTTTACATTTAAAAAGGATCCGTATTGGCAATTTGGAAAAAACTAAAGTGGTGTGTACAATTGGCAAAGCCGTATTAAAATACCATATAAAAGCAAAACACCCGAGCTTTATTGACGTTACTAGTGAGGCTACAGGAGAGCCTCGCCAATCCACCTCACCATCCATGCACGTTACTGCAGTACAGTACGCCAAATGGTAAATGCTGCGCTTTTATATAGCATTTTTATCCAAAGCGCTTTACAGATCCTGCCTCACATTCACCCACTGACGACCGCATCCCCCATGCAAGGCGACTGCAGGTTAGGTGTCTTGCTCATGGACACCTCGACAATTTCCCAGGAGGAACCGGGGATCAACCCACCAACCTTCGGATTAATAGACAACCGACTCAACCCACTGAGCCACTGCCGCCCGGCGACAGGCCAATGGTGACGATGACGGGCCAATCCACGTTACTGCAGTACAGTGCGCCTAATCGTGACGGGCCAATCCATGTTACTGCAGTACAGTACGCCTAATCGTGACGGGCTATTGACCAAACAAATAACCGAGGAGTTAACCGATGTTTTAGCTAAATAGATACTTCTGACCAATAAACACAGTAGAAGACGAGGGACTGAAATAAATCATTCAAATCATTCGGGATATCTTTATACAATCTACCCTCTATAAAAACGATTGTTTCGAGAATACACAGCCTTTATGACAGCGAGAGGGTGCGAAGGATGGACCTGCTGGAAAAAGCAGAGAACGTCGCTCTCACTGGAGATCACCCGACATCTGTGAGCCTTGAGCAATGACAACTATTCACCCGACATCTGTGAGCAATGACAACTATTCACCCGACATCTATTTAGGCGTCACAGCAAACTTCATTTGATTTCATTCTTTTTGTCATTCATATTACAACGGCTGTTATAGACTTCTTTAAAATTAATCTGGCAACTTTACATATAATGCAATTATTTTGGCCTATAGGCTTAAGTCTAGCTTTGACACTGATCTTGCACCGTGTGCATGTGTGTGTGTATTTGTTTTTAGACTAGCATTACAGAGTCGTTGTATCTACCATTGTGTACAAAAGAGACAGCTGCAGTATTGCCACTATATGTGTGTTTGAAAATAAGATACTCTAAAAAACATGACAGAGATGTTATCTAGGCACACAATCTACCCTGTAAGCAAATGATATCCCTTCATTGCTTATTAAGAGAGACACCTACCTGAAAACAAACACATTCATGTTGATTTATGGGAGATATCATATATACCTCATTTTGTAATATTCATGGGAAGCTCGTTAAAGATGGTATAATGATTTCACCATTTCATGGGGTATTACACCATAATGACCACAGAACTCCCCTTTCCACCCAAGTCACACACACACACATTCACTCACACACACATTCACTCACACACACACACACACACATTCACACACACACACGTGCCCAAGCTAACACCAGTCTATGCAGACCTGCGACTGGGCTAATATATGGGGAAAATGAGAAACCTGTCTAGGTAACTTAATAGCTACAATATTCACCCCAGAGCAAGGATGGACGACAATAGGAAGAAAGGACTGAACCATTTGTTCTAAAAACTAGTTGAAACCATATTATGTGCTATGTTGAAGAGAGATACAGAGAGAGAAAGAGGGTACCAATCATGACAGTTTTTCCAGCAATTAAATACTAAACATACAGTAAATATCCCCACTGTACTAAATCTTGAAATGCCTGTCCGACAAATATATACACACATTACATAGCAGCTAAGAAAACTCTGGTATTTTGCATTCTAAGTTAATGGGAATAAAATCCCTTAGTGGGTGAGTGCAGATGTGTTTGATACAAATAGTCATTTTCCTATTTGCTGCCTCATTGGGCATGATGAACGATGGGAGTCAGGGAGGCGGCATGATAGATGGCAGCACCTTGCCTCTATTGCATGGCCTATTGATTCTCCTTCTTTATTACT
Organism: Dallia pectoralis; assembly: GCA_029465975.1. Taxonomy (NCBI): domain Eukaryota; kingdom Metazoa; phylum Chordata; class Actinopteri; order Esociformes; family Umbridae; genus Dallia; species Dallia pectoralis. The sequence goes on from CM055750.1 coordinate 6,590,719, forward strand.
CCTACAACCCAGCTGTCTGCTCTGCCCCCTCATACACTAACGCATGCATATGTAGTCAGACGCATGCACACATGCAAGCACTGCACATTCTTTAAAACAACACTGAGAATGCCTACAATAAAGAGAATCCAGCATAAAACTGTTATGAATGGAACGTTTATAATGACAAAATACAGTAGAATGCATTTCATCATGAGATAGGAAGATTTAAAGTTAACATCAGACACCAGTTTGGCTTCTGGCTGTGGCTGAAACTCTATTGACCGGGTTGAATTTTGTGGGCAACGTGGTCTGCGCACTGAAATGCTGATTACGTTGATTTAAATAGGCGACAATCCAGACAACACCTGCTGGAATGGAGCATGCAATGTGTCATGTCCAATGTTTTTTGCCATGTGGTATCAGATGTTAACCACCTATGTCGCTAAAAGTTGTGTTTTTTCGTTACACTGCCGAATGTTTTTAACTTGCCGACCAGTAGCTAGCTATTGGGACTGCGGCCTGGTAGCCATGAGCTAAAAACAAGGATAGATTTTCCATGGCACCGCTTAAAGTGCAATGCGTCTCCTGCCAGCAACTTAGTCACAGATCTTGAGGGGAGAGTGTCTGTCCTCCATCAGACTGGACATACCACCAGAGCTGGGCAGAATGGCATCACGTGCCCCTGGCTAGGCACATCAACCTTTGGAAAGCCAGTGGCAGTTCTCTCAATTCCAAGAATAGCCTAGGAGCAAAGCCAAGATTTCCCAGGGATAACCTTCATCCAAACAGTTATGGCTAGCTCCAGAATCCTTTATTTAAATATATATCTTACTTTAGCCTCCAGTTAAGTTTTATATGCTTGACGCTATGTATTATTTAAAGGCTAATACCAAGAAATCAATACTTATGCATCAGCACTGCTTCTTTGGCTTCTATCTCAAGTCACCTATCGTTACCCTTTCCATTCCATTAACGGACATACAGTGGATATAAAAGTCTACACACCCCTAAAATGCCAGGTTTTTGTGAAGAAAGAGACAGACTTTCCCCCCGTTTAATGTATATATCTAATCTATAATACAATTAATTTGACAAACAAACTGAAATCTTTGACGGGGAAAAATAAAACACAAAAACATGGTTGCATAAGTTTGCACACCCTCTTATAACTGGGGATGTGACTGTGTTCATAATGAACCAATCACATTCAAACCCGTGTTAAATAGCAGTCATTACACACCTGCCTTCATTTTAAGTGACTCTTGATTAATCACAAATAAAGGACAACTGTTCCAGGAGTATTTTCCCGAAATGTCCTTAGCTGCATTTTAGAGCAAAGGCATAGTCCGCAGAGAGATTATAAAGCATCAGAGGGATCTCATTGTTAAAACATATCAGTCAGGAGAAGGGTACAAAATAATTTACAATGCATTTTGAAAATACGGCACAACAGAGACATTACCAAGAACTGGATGTTTCTCCAAAATTGATAAAAGGACAAGAAGAAAACTGGTCAGGGAGAATTTCGGGCAAGTACTGGCTGTGTGCTACATGTGACAACAATCTCCCGTATTCTTGGGCTATGGAGTAGGGTGACAAGACGGAAGACTTTTATTATGAAGAAAAACACCCAAGCCTGGCTGAAGTTTGCAAAAACAAACATTAGGGGCATCATGTATAAAACTTTGCGTACGATTTGCGTCAGAAGTGGCGTACGGACGAAACGTAGGATATACGTACAGACAAAAATTCAGATTTATAAAACCGTGCGCACACACGTCCTACACCGTTTTCACTTAATAAATCACAATGAAATCTAAATGTAGCGCAGCTTTTGCGGCTTCATATCACGCCCATATTTGCCCATAAATAGTCAGAGACATGCCCTAAATTAATATTCATTGATTGAGACATCATGGCAAACTCGGAGGAAAACCGGAAAAGTAACAGTTGAAGTAGCCTAGAAGCTTCCTGTTGGAGAGGTGGAAAAGAGGAGAAAATGTTGTTTGTAGGGCACAGTGTGGGCATCTCTAATGTCAAAAGGCCGATTTAGTGGCAAAATGTTGCTGATATACCAAAGAACATGTCTGACATAAACCAGCGAATGGTTGGCTGAGATATCCCTGACCTGTCAGCCAATAAAAGTGTGAGACTTGCACGGAGTGGTTTCTCCGGGTGCTCCTCTGTAACGCTGGGCCCAAAACACGGCGGCCCGAGGAAGTTGGAACCGGCTTATGAGCCACTCGTATTCGCTTGCCAGCAAGTCTTCTGGCTGTGTGAAAATCCGATCCTTCCATTTGCCATGTCTTCTAACAGCGCAAGATCAGCCTTGGTATTTTCCGGCAAGTTTGCTTTTTATAAATCCCAACTATTGCATAGAGAGCGGCGTACGTCTTGTTTTGTGCGTACGCAGCCTTTATAAATAAGGCCCCAGGGGCCTGTACCATGATGGTAGTTGAACAAACTCAGGGTTCCAGGATTGGTTCAGAATTTACAAAATCAAACCGACACAATAAGGCTTTATTGGTACCATGAAGCAGCTCATGAACTTACTTTGTCAACCCAGGCTTTGATCCTTAAACTCTGATTACTCCGCGTGTGCGTGCACATAAAAGAGTAACGTCGGCACCGAACAACCAATCACGTTCGATATGGATAGGGCGAGAGCAATATATTTTTTCCACGGAGGAGCAAGAAATTAATCTTCAGAAATATGAAGAATATAAAAATGTTTTTCAAGCACGCAGCAACACCGTCTCTGCTGCCAAAGCAAGAGAACAATCTTGGAGGATCATTGCTGATTGTTAATGCCTAAGTTAAATAAATACATTTTAGAGGGGATTAATGTAAAATAATGATTTTAGGCTAATCATATTGAAAATAAATGAAATGAAAATGTGTGTATTCATATATAATATATATATATATATATAATGTGTGTGTGTGTAAAATGTGAAGCCATTGCAACAGAGATCAGAAGCTAGGAATTAATTACGTCACCTATATGTGTCTTTGGTCACCGCTGATTGGTCCAACTTCTGACTTAGATCTCGAATGCAGAACATAACCTGCCCCGGAGCAGGTTAGCTGTGCAGCGTCAGATACCATGGCAACGAATACCGATTGAAGCCGAGCTACTTACATGGTACCTAAAACCTAGGGTTGGGGGAAACTAAACTGAAACATAGCTGGCTAGCCACCAAAACCAGCTTCATGGTACAGGCCCCTGGTCTCCCAAAAGCATGTGGGAAAATGTGTTATGCAAACGGTATGTTTGGCGCAAAAACAACACTGCACATCACCCAATGAACAGCACACCCACAGTGAAGCATGGTGGTGGCTTTCATTAGAAAGAGGACAACGACCCACAGCACACATCTAAATCCACAAAAGCAACACTTGACCAGAAGAAACGTTTTGGAATGGCCCAGCCTGAGCCAAGACCTGAATACAATTGAACATCGTGGGGTGATCTGAAGAGGGCTGTGCAGAGGAGAAGTCCTTTCAATCGGACAAATTTGAAGCGCTTTTGCAAAGAAGAGTGGGCAAATATTGCCACGTCAAGATGTGAGATGCTAATAGACTCCCAATAATACTGAGTGCTGTAATAAAATCAAAAGCTGCTTCAACAAAGTATTAGCTTAAGGGTGTGCACACTTATGCAACCAGGTTATACTAAGGTTATTAGTTATTTTTCCCCTACCTAAATATCTGTTTGATTTTCAATGGAATTGTTCACCTTATAGGCCGCAAAGTGGAAACATTTCTGACATAATTTAGCTTTCTCAATTTTTTTCATATCACAAAACCTGGCATTTAAACAGCGGTGTATACGTTTTATATATTTACTGTAGGTAGTTTTGTCTATGTGGGTCAGGGCAGTGTGGACAGTAGTGGAGATTGTGTCCTCAGAAGCGAGGCGATAGGCAAACTGATATGGGTCCAAAGCTTGAGGGGGGCAGGACTTTAGGTGAGCCAGAGTCTGTCAAAGCACTTCATGATTGTGGGGGTGAGCACAAGAGGTCAAAAGTAATTTCGGCATGACAATGGTTGTGATCTTGAAAATCTTTGTGATGACCGCAGCCAACTGCCCAGCACATGCTCTGAGCACACACCTGGGGACACCGTCAGGCCTAGCCACCTTGCGTGCTTCCACCCTGCAGAGTTCAGAAGATACCTCCGCGATGGACAGACGGCAGGGGGACGATGTCCTGATCACATCTTGATGCCCCTTTTCAGGTTGGCCCTGGATGAGCTGTAAGCCTTATCACAGGATCCGAAAGCACCATCATGTGCCTTCAGCAGTAATCTGACTTTTTATTCATCATTCTTCTGGTTGGGGAAGGTCTTTATTTGGGGAGACATTGTTGGTGCAGGTGTAGATATAATCCAATACCGAGGATGCATATGATTCGATGTAAATATAGGAGTAAGTGGTAGCCTGAGTGGCAAAAAACTCCATTCTGTGAGTTGAAACTGGAGCTGTAGTGATGAATCTGACCCCTCAGGCCACAGTTTGACTGTCCTCACTGTAGGTTTTGCATGCTTGATGAAGGCTAAGTACCTTTGTAGCATTAGCAGTGAGCGGTGGTCAGACTGACCCATGTGGGGGAGGGGTGGCTTTGTTATTCTCCGGAATGTTAGTGTACACATCATGCAACAATAATGAGCTGTCTGTTGAATGCTAATGTCAGCCTACAGCTTTTTCATCGCTAGCTTAGCCGTAGCATCTGGTGAAATGTAGGCTGCGGTAACAACAATAGACGTAAACTCTCTAGGCAGGTAAAAGGTTCTGCAGCAAATCATTAGATATTACAGATTGGCAGAGCAGTGACTCCCAATGAGGTTAGTGTTGGTACACCACGCATTATTCATGTAGATACACCACACCTGTTCTTAACACTAGAAGCTACAACAGCCCACGCCAGCGGGCGTTGCAGTTAGTAATTAAAATAAATATATAGTGCTGAAAAGCTACAGCCTCGTCCTTCCATGACTTTTCCTAAATACGTGCATTTTACCATGTCCGGTTTTCAGAATTGCAAAATCACAAACCGAACACTATATAAAACTACTATTTACATGTTTTTTGATAACTAAACTGCCCTCCTGTCGCCATAATCCCACGCCGCTGGGCATTGGTACCCAAGAGGCGCTAATTGCGGTACCCAGACACAGATCACACCTCACTGAGCTTATGACGTCAATGGTTGAATGGGCCATACGCAGACAAAAGACTGCGAGATACTAGAAAAAATATGTACGTTTATAAAGAAAAATATGTTTTACTAAATAAACAGAACGAAAATATAAAACGAAATAGATTAATGTATCTCCCGGGTAACAGCAGAATACCCGACCGTGACCAATATACAAACTGTGCTGTAAAATACGTATTTCATTGTCTACAGTGCCTTAAGTACTGGACTGTAATTACTATAATACGTTTCACATATATAAATGATCGAATTATACACTGTAGCCGAATGTTTCTATTTCAAGAGTCTGTGTTGCAATAGGTCTATATACGGCCAATCATGCGCAAATCATTTGATTGCACGTCGCTTGTGATCTACAATGTTTTAGCATTTACTACATCAAACTAGGACATACAGTTTGATGGATTTAAATTCATTCGAACCTTATAAATGTAAATGTCATAGCCTGTGCATTTTAAAATCATGATTTTAATTTTATATTGAATGGTTACATAAGACAGTAAATATAACTATTTTAGTAAAATGTTTTACTTCATAATGCATCCTAATTGATTTAATTCAGGATGATAACACAGTAGATGATCTGATGCTGTAGATGGATGGCAGGTTACACAGTGAATGGATGGTGAAGCTGCGGATGAGAATTTAGGTGCTAATTTGGATGATACGTATGTTAATGATGCCAGCGGGCGCGGGGCTCTGGCGATTAAAGGAGTGAAAACAGCTCTGGCGCTTCTAGTGTTAAGCAAGTACGGCAGAGTTGCGACACAAACATCAAATCCTTATTCCTCAAGAAACAGTCATAGCTACAGCGACCTAGTACACTGTACATGGTTACAAATAAGGGTTTGACTAATATATTATCACCTTATCCCCTTATCTGTCATTCGACAATGAATTGTTCTTTCAGTAACCCCAAAGAGTAGTTTCACAAACAGACACACTGGCTAACACAACTTTCCACAGCATCCATGTGCAGTTTTAGATTAAATTACGACAATGTTTCACATCTTCCAAATTGCTGAACACTACAGAGTCTACCTCTGTGTCTGTAGAAGTAGCTAGCTGAAACAAATTATCTGCCAAAACTACTTGCAAATTCAGCAAAGTTCGCCAAAACTCTCAAATCTCTAGCTATCTCTTGCCTGTAGATGGCCATTTGTGTACTAACGTATTTACAGCTATTTAGGTATGAAAGTCGACCTTCGCACTCTGATATGGATGAAATAAATGGGATTATGGTGCCACCGTAACAAACATTGGTTCACAGGTTTGCTCATTAGCTCAAGGACAAGGAAGAACAGACTTAAATACAGAAATATATGATAATGGAAATAAATAATGAATATTGATTATTGGATTTACAATGAACTTAACATATTTATAAATAGAAATATATTTATTGTTACATTAATTAATTTATTTCTACTTTGGCAGGTTTGGTCGTCCATAGAGTCATGCTTAGGAAGGTAATATTTCCATGGTTTAAATTTTAAAAGAAACTCACGACTGTATGATGTGCATGCCGAGGAGAGTACAGTACCACAAAATAACATTTTAAAATTAACAACATTAACTGCAAAAACTGCTGAATGCCCAAAGTGCCCTCCCTCACCGCCATCTATGTGACAGCATTCCAAAAAATGCTGGAGCGATTTCCTACTCCTTATTAGGCCTTTGAGCTTATATATTATTAGGTGTTTATGTCATTTTGTCCATCCCCTGAAAGTATGTGTTTGCATTTCCGGAGTTGTATGATGGTCTGCTGGCTTAAGTTTTTTGCTTTCTGCTTTATAAGTCCATTTGGACTCCTGCCTATAATCACGTTCGCTGTGTAACCCTGGAAACAGAGTCAGAGCAAATTAGTATGCATTATTAGTATGCATTATCAATTAACAAACTTAATATCCGTCAGCCGTTGATTAGGTCACTAGTTGTAGGGGCAGAACCGATGCAACATGAAAAATTATCACAAACTCACACACACCTTGTCTGTAAGCATGGACAGACATGTCTGAAACACATGAGTACACACACACACACACACACACACGAGTACACGTGCGCACACACACACACACGGAGCAGCTTCCCATCCTCATTTCACTACACTAATTACTGTACGTATATGGCATAATGTTGGCTGCCATGCCTAGATTACTGTCAATTAAGCATTAATCTAACGGACAATGGCCTTATTATATTGCGCACCTTACACAAATTCACATACAATCTCTTAAGTTCGTCAGAGGTTTATTAACAATTAGATTTAATCATTTTAAGCATAACTCTTTGTTGACAACAGCACAGATCAAACTATGGTAACTACAGGCCAATGATCATTTGCAAGTTTTAATGGAAAATGTCTATAAGTCAACTTACAATAATTATACCCTGTTTTTTGACCAAGCATTGCCAGTCCCCAGGCCCAGATTAAATATACAATGTTGAAAAAGTACAGCAGTACAGAATTGTAAAATCCCAAACTGAAAACTATAAACAACTATTTACATGTTTTTCAATGCCTAAACTGCTTTCCTGACGCCAAAAATCACACGCCGCTGGGCGTTGGTGCCCAAAGGGCGCTAATTGCGGTACCCAGACACCGATCACACCTCACTGAACCTATGACATCAATGGTTGAATGGGCGTTGAATGTCCAGATCTCTCCTTTTCCCTTGCTCTTCCTTTCTGCTCTTCCTTTCCTCTGCTCTTCTGCTACTGTTTCTCTCCCTCTACTGTACCTATCCTCTGCTCTTCCTCTCCCAACATCTCTCTCTGCAAAAGTCAAGTGACATAGACATTCACAATAATGTTTAACATTAACAAACTACACATAAGCTGTTGCCAAATACATTCTTCATATGTATTGGAATCCTGACACTAGCAGGAAATAAATAAATATTTACCATTGTATTTAAGGCTACTGCTGGCGTGACATGTTTAGAATGCCAAATGCCATGCGCCGAACTTTATGAAATGAAATTACGTGTGCAATCAGTCTCCCGCATCACTGTGATTCTCTCTCTCTCACGCTTCTCTCTCACCGGTAGCCTGACTCTGTCCCTCTGTTACCGGGAAGCATGCCCCTTCCGCGTCACTCTGTCACATGACTGCATCTGGATATATCTCCTCTCTGTCTCATCCTCTCTGATGGAGCTACCAAACTCAACTGTTTCTGTCAAAGATAGCGTGTTGTCAGGCTTTTATACAAGCTAATGGACGTTAACATTTGAGCGTTACAACATTACAAGGCTCGTAAACGTTGGCTCACTTGGCTGCAATGTTTCTTACCTTGATTTACGTTGACTTTACTAGTTCCAGCTTCACTGTGACCAACTTTTTGAAAGTATTTAGTAAAAAAATCTCCAAGGCCTCTAGTTTCTTCTTTTCTTATTCTCTTTTCTGAGCACCGGACTTCTGCTTACCGGACATTTTGAGCTAACTGAACTTCAAATGAAATGACAACATCAAATATTGATCAGTGGCCAAACTATTTTTTGTTGGGGGTGGGGGGGTTCTTCACCACTATTTCAAGGACAATTGGGATAAAAACAAATAAATAGCGTTTATGTTACTCAAATATTACATATTTCCTCTGCAAATAGGCTTTTTAGAAATATTATTTTTGGAAACTTATTTCATAACTTAATGAGGGCTTAGTTCTGGGCCTCCCCCCACTCTGGGCCCGGGACAACAGACCCGTTTGTCCCCCCCAAGAAAACATCCCCCACACCATTACACCACCAGGCTGCACAGTGGTAACAAGGCATGATGGATGCATGTTCTCATTCTGTTTACGCCAAATTCTGACTCTACCATCTGAATGTCTCAACAGAAATTGAGACTCATCAGACCAGGCAACATTTTTCCAGTCTTCAACTGTCCAATTTTGGTGATCTTGTGCAAATTGTAGACTCTTTTTCCTATTTGTAGTGGAGATGAGTGGTACCCGGTGGGGTCTTCTGCTGTTGTAGCCCATCTGCCTCAAGGTTGTGCGTGTTGTGGCTTCACAAATGCTTTGCTGCATACCTCGGTTGTAACGAGTGGTTATTCCAGTCAAAGTTGCTCTTCTATCAGCTTGAATCAGTCGGCCCATTCTCCTCTGACCTCTAGCATCAACAAGGCATTTTCGCCCACAGGACTGCCGCATACTGGATGTTTTTCCCTTTTCACACCATTCTTTGTAAACCCTAGAAATGGTTGTGCGTGAAAATCCAAGTAACTGAGCAGATTGTGAAATACTCAGACCGGCCCGTCTGGCACCAACAACCATGCCACGCTCAAAATTGCTTAAATCACCTTTCTTTCCCATTCTGACATTCAGTTTGGAGTTCAGGAGATTGTCTTGACCAGGACCACACTCCTAAATGCATTGAAGCAACTGCCATGTGATAATTGCATTAATGAGAAATTGAACAGGTGTTCCTAACCAAAAACAGCTGTGACAGAACGTAAACAATGAGAAACCCATGCACCACTAATATCGTCCCATGTGGAAACAAAACCTCACCACTCGTGACAAGGTGTATGGAGCCAACTTGAGCTCAAATGTATTGAACGTAGAAAATAAAGTTGAACAAAATATATTTTCTCGTATGAAAAAAATTTACTTAATTGTATGAAAATATTTATCCAAATGTAGTAAACATGTATGCTGAACTCATGACAATTATTTTTTCGTTCAATGTTAACATTTGATGGTTCAAACATGTTTTTTTACGTTTCTTTCTTGTTCCTTGAATACAGTTTATTCCCATCTTCGTTCGAGTCAGCCTTTTGTTTGACAAGTTTTGAGCCTCTTTTGGCATGGAGAGCGAGCATTGGGCGGCACTATGTACCTAATTTACATAACCTACACCCAGGTAAATCATGGTGATGATCAGTAAACAGGAGTAAATACAATCATGGCGGACTCACAGATCGTCGGGCCTATTTAGCTAATTATTGCTTTTGATTATATAGTTGTTCTTAATGTTAAGAAATTGACTGTATTAGTGTAAAAAAAATGAAACAAACGTGCAAATTTTCTTTAGGTGCGTTTCCAAGACACTAGGCTCAGTGCAAATGGTAACTTGAAGGTACAACTCCTGTGTTTGTGGACAGTATTGTCTACAGCAGTGGCTAGCTAGCAAGATAGCGCGCTAATGTTTGTTTTTTAAGTGTAAACTACCCAGTGACAAAGGCCACAAATACAGCAGTAGCTAGCTACCATGTGTAATATGTGCCTATACCAGAGAAAACAACTGCAGCTGTGGCAAACAAGCGTAACCAAACTATAATTTTCACAGTCTAGATAATTACACCGTGGGACTTCTAAGAACAAGGTATACTTTTTAATGTATCATTTGTCTAAGAAACTGTAGGCTATCACAGTTAACAAATGGGTGAGAAATGTAGCAGCAATCTTGAAAAGGGGAGATTCAAAACTTAACAATGGCTGTCTATGCGGAGATGCAAATTTGAAAGAAAACCACACAACTTTAACTTCAAGGTTACCAGAACAGGTTGAACTTTCAATATCTGTGTCTGTGAATATGGCAACAGTGACGTCGGTGCAACCTTATTATTATGTTGACATTTACACATTTTACACATCTTATACAATTTTTGAACTTCTTTCCACAGGTAGCATTGGGAAGCCAGCGCATGGAAAGGCTAAATTCAAGAATTCAGCAAGTCTTGCTACGACTACCAATAGATTTGGACTATTTACATTTTATAATCAATAATGAGATGGTTCTTTTTAGCTCATGCATGCTTAACCCGAATTAGTTGACTTTACTTGCAAATCGCGTGGAAACCCGCTGCCGTATACCACTTTAGCTTTTACACAAGTTGGAACTAAACATGGAACTAAACATGGAACTTAACATGGAACCATAACTTTTTACACAAGCTGAAACTAAACATATCGAGTTGTATTACAGTTTCTTGATTGCTTAAACACATTTCTTAAACCTATGCCTCGTATTCTCAAAACAGTAAACACAAATCCATAACGTCTCACCCAATTCACCAAACATCCTATTTTCAGGCACTATATCTAAACCAAACTTTGACCTCAGATGGGACACCAATGCCGTCCAACATACACACTATAACTTAGTTGTACACACTGGTGTAAATAATTCAAAACAACATTCCCAAAACTATTGAGTTATGTTGCCACAAACCTTTTCAGATGACCAGAAGACACAATCAATGGTTACATTGCCGCATTTTTTTCATTACTGTATTACAGTACTACACAGTAAAAAATGAATCTTTTTTGAATCTCAGAATCTCGTCCACATCACAGGCTATATTGGCCATAGCCAGGCAGCGGGGGTAAAATCCTCTTGCATGCCTGATCCACCCCTGGCACACATCTACTGATATGTCAAGGCAGGCTTCTTCCATGGCCTGGAAGGAGGTGAACGTGCATAGAATAGAATGAATGGACCAATAGTCAGTTGTACAACTGAATGCCTTCAACTGAAATGTGTTCTCCACATTTTGACCAACCCTGAGGTGCAGGGGGCAGCCCTAATCAGTTACCTGATTCGACTTCCACGTTAACGCCCGGGGAGCATTTTTAGGGTTAACTGGGTTGCTCAAGGACAGACCCAAGCCCTAGTCCCTAACCACTAGACCACCTTGCCCCCATATAAGGTTATTGGTCATACACTTTCCACCGCCATGCCGGGAAAAAACTCCACTATTGGGTTAAGAAATGGAGAGTATGCAGGCAGAAAGAGGTTGGAAAATATTGGGTTATCGGTAAACCAGTCACGAACAAGAGCAGCGCGATGGAAGCTGACGTTATCCCAAACAACAACATAGTGAGGGTGCTCTGGTTCTGGTGGTTCCCTGTGGTCCAGCTGGAACATATGCTCTCTTAGACCATCAAGGAATGCAAGAAGGAGCATTGTATTATAATGTCCTAGACTGGCATGGCGGTGGAGTACCCCTCATTGGCTGATGGCTGCGCACATTGTGACATTCCCTCCACGCTGACCAGGGACATTTACAATAGCCCGGTGGCAGATTATATTCCTCCCCCTTCTCCTTTTGGTGAGGTTGAAACCAGCCTCATCCACAAAGATAATTTCAGGTTGAACAGGCCAGCCGTCAATCTCAAAGATTCTCTGCAAAACACATCAAAACACAATAGAGTATATCACTAGCATGAAGAACATCTCAAGAGGGCACAAATGGCAGCATAAACTGCTATACTGTGATGGTGCACAATACTTCATACAATATCCAAAAGTCATACCTGAACATATTCCACTCGTTGGTCTTTTAGCCTGTCAGAGTTTCGTTCAAAAGATACACCTGTTTCATCCGGAACCGATGCTTTCGGAGGATGCCATCAATTGTGGAAAGGCTGATGGAATTTATTCCTTGGAAATTATGATTATTCTCAATCACTCTCCTTAGAATCTCTCACAGGCGGATGACATTATTTGCATTGGCCATGTTTACAAGCTCCCTCTCTTGCTCTTCTGACAAAAGTCTTAGCCTCCCACCACCAGATGGTCCTCTGTATCCTACAAAAATAGAAGTACGCATTACTGTACATTTGATGGATTTATTTAGTATTACAGAAGCATAGTACAACAGTGCATGTGATGTCAAAGCACAGAGTACAGCACTCAAAAGTTACTGTACAGAGCAGTCGTACTGTAAGTACACCTACCTGTTTTCCTCCCTGAAGGTTGTGATGATGGAGGCGATGGTGAAGCGACTCAAATTAGGCTGGACTCGTTGCCCAGCCTCCCTCATGGTCATACCATGGACAAGAACATGGTCCAATAAAGTGGCTCAGATTTCATCATTCAAATTTCATTATTTGTCTCCTTGCCGTTACTCCTCTTCTACCTCGTCCTTCAGCACGTCTTCCTCCTCTCCCTCCTCGCCTTTCTCCTTCACCACGTTCTCGTCCTCCTCCTTCACCACGTCCTCCCCAGTCTCCTCCTCCTCGACCATGTCTTCTCCCTCCTCGACCATCATTTCTCTGTAGATCCATTGTTCCAAAACTGAATGAACTGCCATTTTATCTATCTATTGAAAGTTCTGATTGGTGTGTGATCAATTTTGACTCGTAGTGTTTCCACCCGGGTAATTGTGTGCTAAATGAGCTTCAGCTGTGCTGACTTGACTGAGCAATATTGAATGCTGTGCTTTCTAAATGACAACATGGTGTAGGCAATGAGAAATTACGGGATTTGTGTGTAGAGTTTTGCAGTAACAGTTCTACAAATCTGACTCATGTGTCAAAACCAGGGAATTGTGTTTATAGTTTAGTGAAATGGGTGTGCTTTTTGAAAAATGGCGTTATGGTTTAGAAATTTTAGTACAAAAGCCTGGTTATAGTGTTTAAGCAATTGAGAAAAACTGTAACATGAAACCCTATGTCACGTCTGGCTCACAGGCAGGTAGCAGGAAGCGGACACAGGCGCAGAGAATTCTATAATAAAGTCTTTATTTAACGACTCAGACTAATACCGAAAACACTTCACGATCAGAAACTCCGAACAGGAGAACACCGGAACGTACCTCTGTACGTACATCCAACACGTACAAACAATGATCCCACAATCACCAACAGAATGAGGCAGGGTTAAATACAGGGGCTAAATGCCCAACCAAACACAGGTGCGGAGAAGTCTCAGGTGCAGTGAATGTCCTTGATTGTCTCTCTGCTGACAGGGGGAAGTGCCAATACTGGCATAGAGAGGGACAGAGGGAGGGATAGACCTCAGGTCCTCACAGTAACCCCCCCTCTATGCGCTGCACCTGCAGCGCCAAACATCCCACGGGCAGGGCAGAGAGAACTGGTCGGGCAGAAACAGGTCTGGAGGTCGACCCGTCAGAGACGGGTCGGGAGGTCGACTCGGCGGATGCAGGTCGGGAGGTCGCACCGGCGGATGCAGGTCGGGAGGTCGCACCGGCGGATGCAGGTCGGGAGGTCGCCCCGGCGGATGCAGGTCGGGAGGTCGCCCCGGCGGATGCAGGTCGGGAGGTCGCCCCGGCGGATGCAGGTCGGGAGGTCGCCCCGGCGGATGCAGGTCGTGAGATCGACCCGGCGGATGCAGGTCGTGAGATCGACCCGGCGGATGCAGGTCGTGAGATCGACCCGGCGGATGCAGGTCGTGAGATCGACCCGGCGGATGCAGGTCAGGAGGTCGACCCGGCGGATGCAGGTCAGGAGGTCGACCCGGCGGATGCAGGTCAGGAGGTCGACCCGGGGGAGACCTGGGCACAGTCTTACGCCTGGGCACAGTCTTAGGCTGGAAACCAGGCTCAGGCAGGATCATGGGCTCGGGCAGGGTCACGGGCTCAGGGACTGGGGCAGACTCGGGGACTGGGACAGACACAGGCATGACAGTGGAACAGGGCATAGAGGCACGAACGGGCACAGAGACACGGACGGGAACAGAAGGAGACACGGACGGGAGCAGGACCAGAGACAAGGACGGGACCGGGATGAGAGACAAGGACGGGACCGGGAACGAAGACAAGGACGGGGACGGGTGAAGGGACGAATGCGGGGGCGGAGCTAAAGGCGGAGGTCGAGCGAGGGACGGAGGTCGGAGCATGGACGGGCGAAGCGACGGGTACAAGGACGGGATCGAAGAGGGGGACTAGGACGGGATCGAAGAGGGGGACTAGGACGGGATCGGGGACAGTGAGTGGGACGGGAACGACGACAGTGGAAAGGACGGGATCGGGGACAGTGACAAGGACGGGACCGAGGACAGGTACACTGGAGACGGGGACGGGCTCGGAGACGGGCTCGGAGACGGGGACGGGCTCGGAGACGGGGACGGGCTCGGAGACGGGGACGGGCTCGGAGACGGGGAAGGGCTCGGAGACGGGGAAGGGCTCGGAGACGGGGAAGGGCTCGGAGACGGGGAAGGGCTCGGAGACGGGGAAGGGCTCGGAGACGGGGAAGGGCTCACAGGGGGCGGAGACAGGCTCACAGGGGGCGGAGACAGGCTCACAGGGGGCGGAGACAGGCTCACAGGGGGCGGAGACAGGCTCACAGGGGGCGGAGACAGGCTCACAGGGGGCGGAGACAGGCTCACAGGGGGCGGAGACAGGCTCACAGGGGGCGGAGACAGGCTCACAGGGGGCGGAGACAGGCTCACAGGGGGCGGAGACAGGCTCACAGGGGGCGGAGACAGGCTCACCGGGGGCGGGGACAGGCTCACCGGGGTCGGGGACAGGCTCACCGGGGTCGGGGACAGGCTCACCGGGGTCGGGGACAGGCTCACCGGGGTCGGGGACAGGCTCACCGGGGGCGGGGACAGGCTCACCGGGGGCGGGGACAGGCTCACCGGGGCGGAGACAGGCTCACCGGGGGCGGAGACAGGCTCACAGGGGGCGGAGACAGGCTCACAGGGGGCGGAGACAGGCTCACAGGGGGCGGAGACAGGCTCACCGGGGGCGGAGACAGGCTCACGGGGGCGGAGACAGGCTCACCGGGGCGGAGACAGGCTCACCGGGGGGGGAGACAGGCTCACCGGGGCGGAGACAGGCTCACGGGGCGGAGACAGGCTCGGGGGCGACAGGCTCAGAGACGGGGGCGGAGACAGGCTCAGAGACGGGGGCGGAGACAGGCTCAGAGACGGGGGCGGAGACAGGCTCAGAGACGGGGGCGGAGACAGGCTCAGAGACGGGGGCGGAGACAGGCTCAGAGACGGGGGCGGAGACAGGCTCAGAGACGGGGGCGGAGACAGGACAGGCTCAGAGACGGGGGCGGAGACAGGCTCAGAGACGGGGGGGGACAGGCTCAGAGACGGGGCGGAGACAGGCTCAGAGACGGGGCGGAGACAGGCTCAGAGACGGGGCGGAGACAGGCTCAGAGACGGGGCGGAGACAGGGGGCGGAGACAGGCTCAGAGACGGGGGCGGAGACAGGCTCAGAGACGGGGGCGGAGACAGGCTCAGAGAGGCTCAGAGGGGGCGGAGACAGGCTCAGAGACGGGGGGCGGAGACAGGCTCAGAGACGGGGGCGGAGACAGGCTCAGAGACGGGGCGGAGACAGGCTCAGAGACGGGGCGGAGACAGGCTCAGAGACGGGGGCGGAGACAGGCTCAGAGACGGGGCGGAGACAGGCTCAGAGACGGGGCGGAGACAGGCTCACAGGGGGCGGAGACAGGCTCACAGGGGGCGGAGACAGGCTCACAGGGGGGCGGAGACAGGCTCACAGGGGGCGGAGACAGGCTCACAGGGGCGGAGACAGGCTCAGGGTACCGGTCAGGACACCGGTCAGGACACCGGTCAGGACACCGGTCAGGACACCGGTCAGGACACCGGTCAGGATACCGGTCAGGACACCGGTCAGGATACCGGTCAGGACACCGGTCAGGATACCGGTCAGGCTCCGGATACCGGTCAGGATACCGGTCAGGCTCAGGATACCGGTCAGGATACCGGTCAGGATACCGGTCAGGCTCAGGATACCGGTCAGGATACCGGTCAGGCTCAGGATACCGGTCAGGATACCGGTCAGGATACCGGTCAGGCCCAGGGTCGGCAGGAGACCCAGTTTCGGGAAGGACAGAAAGACCGAACAGGACCTCCAATTCGGCCTCGGATCTGCGCCCCTCCCCAAAAAAAAAAAAAAAAAATTCTGGGGAATGTCCAGAAAAGGCAATGGCTCTACCTTTGAGCGGGGGGTGGGCAGGTGACGATACGGCAACTCGGCAGCCATCTTGGGCTGCGGGGTGTCAACCCTCCAGGGTTGTGGAGTGGCGGCCATCTTGGCCCGCGGGTTGCCAGGAAGAGCTCCGGGAGGTAATGCGGTGCTCAGCCGCCGGATGTAGGCATCCCTCCGGATGTACGCATCCCAGCCGAAGGCATCCTCCTCGGACTCTTCCTCCGACTCGTCCTCCCACTCTTCTTCCGACTCCTCAGACTCCGCTCCGTAATCACCCGGCACCCAGATGGGTGGTGGGGCGGATGATCGCGGAGGAAGCGGGGGTCCTTCCCGTATCGCGCACCGGCGCAGATAAGCCGGTGCCTCCGCAGACTGTTCGCATCCCCGCAAACAGCTCTGCTTCCTCTGCTGCGTCCTTCTTGGTGGGATCATACTGTCACGTCTGGCTCACAGGCAGGTAGCAGGAAGCGGACACAGGCGCAGAGAATTCTATAATAAAGTCTTTATTTAACGACTCAGACTAATACCGAAAACACTTCACGATCAGAAACTCCGAACAGGAGAACACCGGAACGTACCTCTGTACATACATCCAACACGTACAAACAATGATCCCACAATCACCAACAGAATGAGGCAGGGTTAAATACAGGGGCTAAATGCCCAACCAAACACAGGTGCGGAGAAGTCTCAGGTGCAGTGAATGTCCTTGATTGTCTCTCTGCTGACAGGGGGAAGTGCCAATACTGGCATAGAGAGGGACAGAGGGAGGGATAGACCTCAGGTCCTCACACCCTAAGTTTAGTATTCATATTTATAAGTAGTGTGCTCTCAGAATCACTAGACTAAACTAGCTATTATGAATTGTTATTGCTACTCATCATTTAACACTACTATATTTTCCTCTAATTTAATTAGCTTTTGTTTTGTTTTTAAATATGTTATAAAACATTGTTTCAATTAAACTGGATAGAAAAAAATAAACACCTCTTAATACTACAATACATTTTATTTTTAAGAAAACAGGCCAAACACAGCCAATCTTGTTATGACAAACTTAACATCAACATGTCCAACCTAAAATGATTAATCTGAAAAAGGTAATTTCAAATCAATTGTGTGTGGTTGTTGTCTGTATCTGTGTTGTTTGTGTGTGTTGTCTATGTGGTTGATGTCCGTGTCTGTGTTCTTTGTGTGTGTTGTCTGTATCTGTGTTGTTTGTGGTCTGTATTTGTGTTGTTTGTGTGTGTTGTCTGTGTTCTTTGTGTGTGTGTTGTCTGTATCTGTGTTGTTTGTGTGTGTGTGTGTATGTGGTTGTTGTCCGTGTCTGTGTTCTTTGCGTGTGTGTGTTGTCTGTATTTGTGTTGTTTGTGTTGTCCGTGTCTGTGTTCTTTGCGTGTGTGTGTTGTCTGTATTTGTGTTGTTTGTGTATGTGTGTGTTGTCTGTGTCTGTGTTGTTTGTGTGTGTGTGTGTGTGTGTGTGTGTTTGTTGTCTGTGTTCTTTGTGTGTGTTGTCTGTATCTGTGTTGTGTGTGTGTGTGTGTTTGTTGTCTGTGTTCTTTGTGTGTGTTGTGTGTGTTGTCTGTGTGTGTGTGTGTGTGTGTGTGTGTGCCTGTGTTTTATGTGTGTCTGTTAGTCCGGTTGTTTTACAGAAAATAAAAAGGTTTACCCAACAGGTAGAAAAGTGTTTCACTAATGTATGTATATATAAATATATGTAGTAAACAGCATCTTACAGTAGACTTGACATCTTTTTACATTGCGAGCTGATTTTTAAAAGTCTTTGGCTTTAGGTCAGTGTGGCCTAGCAAAAGCAATACCTGCTGGATAAACTGAAATATGAGCTTCATATTCTTGGGGTAGTTAAGATGGAGTGCATACGTGAGTCCAAACAGAATGCACATTGCTTTTGGCAGATCTGGACTGAGATGCTGGGAAGATGTGAGCACAGCACCTTCACTCTGAATAAGAAGTATCTCAATGTCAAGGTCACGTAAAAAATCATCATCATCAGATTCCTAAATAAAGAAAAACAGAAGAGCACAATCATTACATTATATTTCTCATTTGAAAAACAACTTTAATCAATAGAAGAATGTCATGGTGAAAAATAAACAATATTAAAAAAAAATAAGAAACCAAGAGCTTACTTACACAGCCTGCTTTGAAGAAGTTTGTGGGGTTGTCCCCAAGGATAATAGGAAGCCTTCTGAGCATTTGTGTCCGGATCGCAGTTGGCTCTGAAGTCTTTTGGAAATTAAACACAGTACCACAAGTTAAATTAAAAAACAGCCCAATATCACAAGAATTACGTTCCCTGGGAACTATTGTAGGAACACGCGATTACGTTACTAGTAAATGTATCTACCATGCATTTATGTTAAAAAGTCGTTATGCAATGTAATCGCGGTTCTTAAGATTGTTCACAGGATATTTACCCTAGCCCTAACCTTAACCCTAGCCCTAACATTATGAAACTAACCTTAACTCTAACCCTAACATTACAAAAGTAACCGTAACCTTAACCCTAACATTACAAAACTAGCCCTAACCTTAACCCAACCCTAACATTAGAAAACGAACCCTAACGAAAACGTAGAGCGCGTGCAGCGTGTAAATTGTGTTTTTCCACAGACAGAAGAGTGCAGGGTGGTACAGTGGGTAGAGCCACCACCTACCGAGCTGTCGGCGATGGTACAGTGGGTAGAGCTGTCGGCAGTGGTTCGATTCCACCCGAATGATGTGATTTTTTGCTTTTTACGTCTTAATTACGTTTTACTAGTAACGTAATCTCGTGTTTCTACAATAGTTCCCAGGGAACGTAATTGTTGTGATATACGGTTGTTAAAAAAACAAATAATGATCTCTAACAAAGCTAAAACAAGCCAAGCAATGTTTGGAAAAATTATACAACTAATAGAGTAGCATTGTGATCAATATTTATACACAACCTGAGAAAAACAATGGCAAGTACATAATATTGTTGCGTCCGGCAGGGGAATCGAACCAGCGACCTACGGCTCCGCAGCCGAGCGCACTGCCCACTGCACCAAATAGGGATATCCCATTTGGTGGGGCAGGTAGCGGCACCACCAGGGTCGCTACATTACCCCCACCGAACGGGAGAGCGTGTCCCCACGCTTCACTTATCCGAAGTCCCTCACGCAGACACGCCACTCCGATGGCCTTCACTGCCAATCCCACTTCTGACACCAATGTAATGTTCCGACCGGAACAAATGAGTGCACTCCGACACAATGTGCGCAACCACAATTTATTAACTTACTAGGCTGTTGTTCTGGCCCCAGCCTACGCCACTAATCCTATACTTTCATCAACCAGAGCAACGATACATGGCAGTAAGACAAGCGACATGTCACACAGGTAAAAGGGACGAACGACTCCTATCACCTTCACTTATACCCCCCCAAACCCCGCGAGATTACATGCAAAGAACTAATCAACGGCACTTGAACATTTGGAAACGTAACGTGAACGTAGACGTAAACACATAAACAGACCCCGGGTCACTACAATATGTATAGACATGCATTTGTCTGTTGTGAAATCTCTGTCAACAACTGTGCAACATTCCCTCTCTTGGATCGAAATAACTCGAGACGAGGACTGTGCCGATCGATGCTTTCATAGAATTCCTGTTTGAGGTTCTTGCCCACAATCCTGCTGAATTCCATGAACACCTGAAAAATACAGAGAACACAAAAATTAACTTAGATCAACTGAACTATACAAGGCAGCTAAGCCATCTGCAAAGTAGTGGTGTCCGGAAAAACATCCATGAATGTCCTTTTTTTAAACGATTTGAAATGTTGATGTTTAAATAAACAAATACCAATGTTTTCTTTAAAGAGGACAAGAGAAATATACATCTAGACATAATCGTTTATAATCGTTATATAATAATAGAAAGATAATTATTTGTTATTTCTTTCTTAAACATACTTGATCTTCAATGAAAAGGGCAGGCCAGCATTTCACCATGGTGGTTATGGCGGGTTCTGACTCCACTACTATTTTCTTTTCAGAGCAAACGTATGATCCATCTTCTGAGGTCCATTTGGTGTTCTGCATTTCATCAACCAAGTCTTTACAGGCACCCACCTTTCTCTAGATCATTAACATCTTCATTGGTAGAACCATCAATGTCTTCTGATTCAAGGGTGTCGTTTGGAGCCAATTCAAGGATGTTCTTCTTGGGCCATTTCGTTAGTTGCACTAGAGAATATGCATTACATGTAGAATAAACATTTGTGTGAAAGTAACAGTCATTATATGGACACTTGACTCTTTGATTTACCTTTATATGTGTCCTGCGCAGGTGAGTGAGAAAGACTGCTTCTGTGCCTGGTGCAGAAAAATCACATGACTGACAGTGTAAGGTTACTTGGGCAGTTTCACTCAGTTGTGCACCCTGGGTTTTCTGGTGAATCTTTGCTAAGTGGACCTTAAGTACATTAATGGAGTTGAATTTGCACACACATTGTTGGTGTAAGCAGGGAAATGGGACAGTTCTACCATAGTTTCCGTGCTTTAAACCATAATGTTTTAAAAGGTAACCCCTTTTCTCACAAATAAACTCACAGTACTTACACTTCCACAGCATCCTCACACCACAAGGATCCGTAAAAATAGAAAACAAGAAAACGTTTAGCTCAATGAATCAGCTCAACAATGTCAGTGTTAAATAAAATAAGGCAATATATCCGAAACAACGCCTGTGTTACAGAGAAAACCAGCATGCCAACACACTGACTGTTACGTTCTGTGGTGTTTGTTTCGTTTTGTGTCCTGTGTCTTGGTGTGAATGTTCTCGTTTGCAGGCAAGATGGCTGTCCCTCAGACATTGGATAATCGCCTACATGGACTCCTCCCCGTTCGTTAGTGGCGGCAGCTGAGCAGGTCCATAAAGGCCTGCCATTTTGGATCCTTTGGCTCCCTCTGTTTGGGGCTATGAGGTTCTGAGTATTCTGTGGAGAGAGAGTTTTTGTATTGTGCATTGGTTAGAGTGTGTGTTTTGTTTCCATTTTAGGGTATGTTTGTGCCTTTTTGTCTGTGTAACTTATTATTTGGGTTATCTACCTTTTGTGTTTCAGGGGAAAAGGGGAAATTGTAGGCAAGAGACCCATGGGTTTACACCTCCCGTAGCTGATACCATCTGTCTAAATACACTAGTCAAGATCTGGGCGGACCACCCCTTGTATTTCTGGGTAGCGGGCCTCAACCGCGCCCAAGTTAGGAAGGGGGGGGAGCTGAGGTTCAGCGAGGGAAGTGTTCACCGTTTTGTTCTTTGCTTTGGTCTCGTCCAGCCCCTTTTTCCCTACAGTACCGTGTGATAGGAGAAAATAAAACTCCTTTTATATTTCAAACGGTCAGACATTGTTGCAGTTGTCATCATTCACACCCACGACTCCGTACCTTTTTCACCACACGCTCACGGTTGCAGGGGTTGCGCTCCCTCAACCTAGGAGGGGGACGTAACACTGACTGCGTGGAGTGAGCGTGGCGTTTCTATTGTGTGTTAGCTGCGAGGATTTTTTTGTCTTTACACACTAGAAAGGTATCTGATATATGTTTCGCATTGATTTACTGAACTCAAGCAGTAGTATACTTCATGTTAAACATAAATATATACTGATTTGATTACATCTAATACAAAATTGGCTACACAATATTTTGTTCTGTATTGGCAGGTGCAATATTTGAAAATCAAAAACTTTTTAATAAAATTTCTATCTGCATTTATCAAAACCTCGAGACTTTAAAACATCAACATGCCATTTTTAATAAGTATTCTAGTCAAAATTATATATAAACATCTCGTCCTTACACTGTTAACACTAAGCTAACTTTAACATTCAGCTGACACGAAACTAGCTAGTGTTAGCAATAAGCATGTATTAACACCATGCACAGGTTCAAACAATAACATTAGACGGAAATAAAAGCTGCGTCAACTAATTAGCTGCAAGCGTTTGGGTATTAAAAATTCCCACAAAGATAACTGGGTTACAATCGTTATTTTACATACTAATTATTCCACTCGCAGTAAGGTTGCTTTCTTGGGTACCCTCTGCTTGCCGATGACTGTGCTCGTCCCGCCAGGTGTAGAGCCCCTTGGACGCACGCTAGACGTTGGTCTTGTCACGTGACCAGGCAGGTTTTTGAATTAGCCCCTCCCTTTACTTACAAAACTAAACATACCAAGTTAGCTCTGCTAAACCTGATTAGTGCAATGAATCTTTTAGCTAAATAGTACAAACAACTAATGTTGTTCGGCAATGATAGCAGGTTTTTAATGATCACTCGTAAGTTTAAGTATAAACAAAATCTGGGTTTACAGTGTAGTCAAATTACATATATATTCCACCAGAAGTTAGCTGTTCTTTGTCAGATCTGACAAGGCTGGTTTATTCTCAACAGGAGGAAAGATCTCTAGCAGCAGGACCTCATTTTGTTGAGGTAGTGAAGGGTGATATGGGATGCCCAAAGCTAATGGTATCAAGGGAGCATCTTCAGGACCTGATAGATATGTCACTTCCTATCTCTTGCATTGCTAAAATCCTAGGGGTTTCAAGATCTACAATTAAACGGCGGATGCAGGAGTACAACTTGTGTATCAAAGAAAGCTACAGTAAAATGACAGATTATAAGATGGACAACCTGGTGACATCTGTAAAATCTAGAACCCCTCACATAGGTTACAGCAGCGGTTCTCAAATTTTTTTCGGTCATTCCCCACTTTGGACAAGGGGGAATTTTCAAGCATCACCTGCCCCCATTGCCCCAACACAATGCTAATGAAATACGCTACAAGCTTAAAATGTACCAATTTATTGAAGTAACAAGTATCAGTATAGTAACAAGTTGTATCTAAATACAAACTAACAAATCATCAAATAACAGCAAGTTAAAAAAATAAAGAAAATAAAAGTGCAGCTGTGTCATAACTTGTATGAAATTCAAAAATAGAAAAAATAAAAGTGCAGCTGTGTCCAAATTTGTATCAATTTGGCAAGACAGGTCTATTTATCCCTGCATTAGTGGCTGCGATGAGCCTGTTTTGCATTGCACAATTTCTCAAATCTCAGTTCTAAGCTCAAAGACGCACGACACCACTTTGCCCAGGGAGAGCCACCTTGCTTCACTTTGAAACAGCACATATGTGTGATCAGCTCCCATTCCCTCACAAAATGCAGAGAACAGTTGCGATTTCAGGGGTCGGGTTTTGATAAAATTTACCACGCTCACAACTTCTGTCAAAACCTCATTTAGTTGTGGGCTGAGCTGCCTTGACGCGCACGCTTCCCTGTGGATGACACAGTGCGTCCAGTGAGCATCTGGCGCAAGCTCTTTATTAGTGCCTGCAGCACGTTTCTTGACCCTGCCATGGTCTGTGTGCCATCAGAGCGAAAGCCCACACAGTTTTCCCATTTAAGGCCATGTTCTTTGAGGTAACTGTCCATGATCTTAAACAGCTCATCTGCTGTGGCTCTATTTTCTATGTATTTGCAAAACAGCAAATCCTTGCACAGTGACGCGCCATTCACAAAGCAGACGTACGAGATGAACAAGCAGTCTTTATTGCTGTCAGTAGCTTTGACCACTTGTAATGAAAAACAAGTTTTTAAAATTCTCTATAAGTTGTTTCTCAAGATCACTTGAAATGTTGCATATACGTCTCGCAACTGTGTCATTTGACAGGGGGACCGCTTTAATTTTGCTGCGCTTGTCTCGTCAAGCATAATTGACACCATGTCTAGAGCAGCGGGAAGAATGAGCTGCTTTTTTGTGTGTGTTTTATTGCATTGTGCAATTCTGTATGCCACTCTATATGAAGCCATCTGTGCTTTACTGTTTTGTCTCTGTCCTGGCGCTGGCTTTACAATTTTTTGTGGTCCGTGTCACAAATGTATCCATGTTGTTTTATTGCCCACACTAGCTTGCTACCCATTGGCGTGAAAGTTTGTTCCGCTACAATTATTATGCCATTATTTTGGCACTACGGTTCCAGGTTACATTTTTCTCAGGGTCTCATATCTAATGTTCTTTTAATTAAGACTGCATGTAGGCTACACTGAAAAAAATTACACTTTAAACTTACATAATTAAATTATGGATAGTGGTTCCACAATACCCAATTAGATTTTATTAAAATGAAAGGATTGTTTTCAATCTATGCCAATTTCTTTGTTGCAGCAACACAATTTAATAATGATTAACTCATTTGAAGTGGTAATATTCAACAAAATCATCTTAATTACTTAACTTAAGATGGTTACGTTTTCTGAACGTGTTTATTCTGTGAAAACGAATCAAATATTTTTAGCTTGTCTAACTTAAAGAGTATTTCATTCATACAACTAATTTACATTATGGACAGTGGTTCCACACAATTACTTTGAGTTACTTTAACACAATGGTTTCTATTTCAAGTCATCACAAACAAAAATATGCTTTTTTATTTAATTTATAAAAGAATTTCAGACAGTAGTTCTTCAAGCCATGTTTATTGCATTTCAACTGCAGATAATGTCAAGCATACTGAGAAATGAGATCCACTCATGAACTTGCAAGGCATGCAAAGTATTGTCAAGGACTTTGGAAAATTACAATTTAACCTTGTAACAACATAACAATTGTTTAAGATTACCTGACAAATGAAATGCACGAAGCCCCATTCAGGCAGTTTTTTCAAGAACCCCAGATAATTTTAATTAAAACATAACCGCATTACAACTGCAATGCTTACTGACAAAATAAGATGCACTCCATTCAGGGAGCTTGCACATGACTTTCAAAGCTTTATCATCATCTTTGGGATAATTACAGTTAAATATTACTATAACAACATAAACTAACATTCAATGACAAAATAGATGCAGCACCAAATAGCCAAAGTATTTAACAAATGTATCAATACTTTATCCACATTGCAAACTGTAAAAATGAATTTCAGACGGTTTACGTTTCCAAATGCTGCCATTTTCTGAAATATGACATTGTTTACTAACAAAATAAGATGCACTCCATTCAGGTAGCTTTCACACAACTTTCAAAGCTTTTTTAACAACTTTGGACAATTTAAAATTAATTCTTTAACATCACAAAACTGTAAAGTTTACTCAAAATAAAATGTACTCGGCTCCATTCATGGACCTTCAATGAGGCTTGCAATTTAAGAACTTTGGGATAATTACAGTTAAATGTTACTGTAAAAACATTAAACTTTAACATTCACTGACAAATAAAATGCAGCACCATTAACGTAGAGCCTAAGTTTTGAACAACTCTGCATTCATCTTATTATATAAACTTACATTTCCGAATGTTATTGCACTGCCATTTTCAAAACATGGAATTTACATATGATAAAATAAAACATTACTTACTCCAAAACATCTGTGAATAGCTTGGTCTTTAGCGTCTGAACTTTCAGAGATTTTTCCCATCTAGCTCCAGAAACAACTTTTGCAATGCTTCAAAAGTGTACCTGAATTCAGGAGGGTAACTCAAGTTTAGTGCATATATTTATATATCAGTCCCATCAACATGGCTGTCGCATATGCAATGTAGCAATCAACAAATTTTAAAATGCACAAATCACACACACTTTACATCACTAACTTTACTGCATAAAAAAAATGACCCGAAACTGAAGAACACGTTTAATACAGTTTAAACACGACAGAAAATCCAAGTATAACTCACCGCTGCATAAATTACGTAAAATCCTCACAATCAAACCCAAACACCATCGACTTCAACATACAATAAAGTTAACACAACAATGTTTTAAGATGATTTGAAAAAGAAAGTCTTTAGATTTCTTACCATCACCATCTGCTGCGTGCCGTCTTCTTAGGAGTTGTTAAAAAAATCGTCACATCCGGTTGTTTGAATAGCAAAATTTAACCAATTATGTTATTATAAAGATAGGTTGTTAGGTAAAACCGAGAGTATATCAATTTGATTTAGCATAACACATTTCACTTATGTTTTGACTTAAAATTAAATGTGTTATTGTAACACAAAAAAAATGTGTAGAATGAACAGTGCCACAAAACCCATTTGAGTGTAGTAATGATAACTTTTTTTTTTTTTTTTTGAATGTCTGATCTTTGATGTCATTAAAGTATTTCCTCCCGTTTGGGTCGCCCCACCAGTCACGACTCAATTCCCCACCAGTGGGGCGCGCCCCACACTTTGAGAACTGCTGGGTTACAGAGTGATGAAAGGGTGCCTAAAAGCCCTAGGCCATCACTTCCAGTGGACAAGAGTTTCAGGTTCCATACATAGAGTAGATTCCGCTGGATACTTTCAAGGATGGCCCAACTGGGATGTGTTGTGAGGAGGACATATATCTGTCCGGAGTTCTCTGTCCGGAGTTCACATTGACACAAACCACAAATTCATCAGGTAAGCCTCATACTTTATGAGCTGGAAAAATTACACTGCATAATAAATACAATGGTATCCAAAAACCAGAACGCATATTATTGATTATTTGTAAACATATATTGACACTAGCCTGTAGAAAAATATACAGCGGTTCAACCTAAATATGTAAGTTCAGCAGCTGCCTCATAGTTATGAGTAAAAATCAAATTGCATTTACTATTTGTTTCAACTCATAGTTTTAAGTCTAATTTAGCTTTGGATTGATCGGTGCAAGTTGACCTGACTGTATAGCAATTGTTGTTTCAACTTAGCAATGCAAGTTTAAAATAAAGATAACTTATGAAGATTCATTATGTTCACTTGTCCCGTGGTTTCACCTTACATATTTAATTAAAAGGAAGTCTTGACATTACTTTTCTAGTTGAGACTATGTAAAAGTGTGTATTGTTTTGACTAATTATAGTTAAGATGCATTATGTTCACTTTTCCTTATAAGTGGTTTGAACTTACTTATTTTAGTAAAAGAAAGTTTCAACTAGAAAAGTAATGTCAATACTATGTAAAAGTGTGTATTGTTTTAACTAACAAATGATAGTAAACAAAGTTATATCATGGAAAACTGAAATATACTTTACATAATTAAACAAAATATTTTTCTGTCTACACACAAGCAACAGTTCACCACAAAAGCACATATTCTTCCTAATACGTTTGGTGTTTTGGTAAAAGTATGTCCAAGAATGGAACTCTTTCCACAAAATGAGATCTTAACCGGAACTGTTTTCACATCAGTCAATTAAAAAAAACTTAGGGTACGTATTTAAATTATATCAAATACTTTTCAATCTGCACATATAAAAAATCAGTTCACCGCAAAAGTACAATACGTTTAGTGTTTTGGTCAATCAATAAGTGGGTCTAAACAGGAACTCTTTCCACAAAATTAGATGTTCTAAACAGGAACTCTTTCAACATTAGTCAATAAAAAAGACGATTTCAAAAGCTATTATTGGTTTGTCTGTATATGCATTAAACCTGGAACGTATACATTATACTTTAGAAAATGACTAACATTAAACAGAATTCTTTCCACAGAGAACTAAAACATTGAAAAAGACTCACATTGGCCCTCATTTATCAAAAGTGCGTACACCAAATTTCCAGCGTACACTTGGCGTACACCCAAAACCACGGTGACGTTGAGAATTATCAATATGGACGTTGGCGTACGGCACGCTCAAATCCTACGCCAGCTCAGGAGGTGGTGTACATGTACGCACGTTTTGAGTTAGTGCGGAAATGCGCAGAAAAACAATTCCTAACACCACAAAACGCACTGACAAACTAAAAGATATGATATATTATGACCCACTGTAAAAAAACAACAACATGGTAATTATAAACTTCAGTGTTTATTTTTGTGCAACATGGGCTTCAATGTTTAATTTGTGTGACTTTACCAAAGCATTTGATTTGTAAGCATATGTATTAGGGATGCACCGAAATACTTTGATCACCGAAACAATACGGCCGAAATGTTATGATCTATTCGGATCCTCTGCACTTCATCACGACTGTACTTGATCCGCGTTATAAAGACCATTACTTGGATGCAGAAATAAAGCAGCGGGACGAGAAATTATCCAGGCGGCGATGGATGTGGAGAACCCGCGTGGAGACGGAGCAGCGCACGGAGCAGCGCACGGAGCAGGAGAAGGAGATCAGAGCGCAGAAAAAAAGACTCGTCTCTCTGCACCAGAAGAGGGTCATGCACCATCGTTTTCTGATATGTTCAGTGAAAAAATATGGGTTCAGTAATGAAAGGCTTTCAACCAAAAAATAATTCAGACTGACAAAATAATAAAAATGACATTCTTCTTCTTTTAAATAATAATAACAATACAAATAATAACAATGACATTCTTCATCTAAATAACAATAAACGTCATTAATAATAACAATCATAATAATAATAAGAAGAATATTACAAATTGTTATGCAATTATTAATATAAATGAATGGTACTCCACATCACATCAGCATCACTATTGTACACCCCTCAACCACAATTGCCACATTGAAAACGTCCCGTGGAAAAGCATCCTCTTCTTCTCCTTCATAGCCTATCAGTAGGCCAACTTGCATCCCCTTTATGGCTGTATCAAGAGTCTCACCATGAGCCTTAAAAAGAACAAGTAACAGCGTATGAACGTTTTGTCTACAAGTACATATGATATACAAGGCTAATTCAAATTTCAGCAATAACAATCCACAACAATAGATCAGGGAAGTCACGTCCCTAAATTGTGTACATGCTGTTCCCTGCACAGTCTCAAATTGTGTTAGTAAACTGCACTTTTTTTCTACCGAAGACTATTCATACGAACAGAAAAAACACACTAAATCTTAGCACCTACAGAATATCTGGCTACACATGTATTTCTACATTTATGTATACATTCACTATTTGGCATTTCAAAAATTGAGATTTACATCGCAAATCCAGATGACGTCCAAAGGGTTCTCGCATATATAGTGTGGAAAGCAAGTGGCAACCTTCTGGTCTATGTGTAAGAAATTAGCCTATAATTACTCAGTAAACAGCATCCAGACTCCTCAGCTCCATCCACGTACCGCCTCTTTGACCATTTTCGTTTATCCGGGAGTGACGTGCTGCCAAGATGGCGATGGTCGCTACGCCCACTTTAGGCTTCAAAAACGGTCTTCAGAACCCTACGGGTGACGTCACGGATACTACGTCCATATCTTTATACAGTCTATGGTGGCAAGCCAAGTAACGCAGCAGTCCTTCTCTCATTCGTGTCCTACAAGAAAAAACGTGCAGTGAGATGAGAATGTTAAAGTAATTATAACAAATAGTGCTACAATTTAAACGCGCTCTTCCACATAAATTGTTCTCAAGGCAGTCCAAAATGTCTTTATGTGCCTGCTTCTTTCCAGATGTGGCTTTGTACCAGAGGTGTATAGTCCAGGTGCCAGAAAGTAGAAATCCTGTCCAGCAGCTGTTCCAACCATCACTAAACCAGCTCCTCTACTAGGTAGATGAGATCGTTAGTTAAAACACCTGTTCTAGATGTAGAGGCAGATCCAAAAACATGGCAGGATTTTTACTTTCTGGCACCTGGACTATTCACTTCTGCTTTGTACACGTCTAACAGTTTTGGGACCAAGCCGTCAAGTCCTTCAAGAAACGTTGTAAGAAGGTCTGTGGTGACAACTCTTTTGAACTCTGTAGTAACCTGAAAAGGCACAGACAGAAAGCAAACACTAGTCACATAACATTTCTGAATAGGACATCGTTTAGACAGTTAGACAGTTTGGGTAAATACAGGTGAATCCCCGTCTTCCACGTCCATGACTGTTTTTGTAATGACTCACTATGTTTTTTTCTATGTAAGAGCTAATACTGCCAAACTTACATATCCACTTCATCCACAGTTGTAAAAACTTCAATTAACCAATCTGCACCTGAAACACAGAAAATAATTGTTAAAGGAGTCAGAGATATAACATTCTCATGCTGTTGCACACTCGATACACTTTCCAATGTTTGACACTAGCGCCCAGCTTAGTTAAGTCTCTCAGTTCAAAACTTAACTGCTCACTGTGTTTAAGCTAGCTAGTGGGCTAGATTTCTAGCTAAAGTCTTTCTAGAATGCGAGAAACTAAGGTTTGTTAGTACACGAAATATGAATATAACAGCAATTTATGTATATATATACAAATTGGGTTGCTGTCAAACTAAATGGTCCAGTTGACGTAAATCGCTGATACTTTCATCCATCCACTTACCTCACTGTCTCATTTCGTCAACCCAACTGAACTATCCCTCTCCTACACGTTAATCG
This sequence comes from Dallia pectoralis, assembly GCA_029465975.1. NCBI lineage: Eukaryota > Metazoa > Chordata > Actinopteri > Esociformes > Umbridae > Dallia > Dallia pectoralis. The sequence continues at coordinate 6,621,860 of CM055750.1, forward strand.
ACATCTCAACGTTATATTCGTCCGCCGCTTGGTGTGATCGTGATCGCGACGTCATGTAGATCCGCCCCTTGGTTAACCACTTCTTGACAGGGCCCCTGACCTCAATTTCCACCTAAAATGACCCACCCCAATCTAAATGGATATTGGAACAGAACCATGTAGGAATATTTGGTAAAGGGTATTTAAAAGAAAACAGTCTGAATTTTGTGAAAGTGTTCAATTAATTAAGGATAATGTAACACACAATATCTGGCATGAGCTAAAACACAAAAAACATGTTTTTTTGTTTTTTTATGTTTCAGTGATTTTGAAAATGTATATCTCAGACTCTGGATCAGGTCGACATGAAAATGTGTTTCCCTAGGTCTCAGCTTTATGCCAGACTTTGTTTCAAGTCTCTATCTCAATTAACAACCGAGATACAGCTATTTTACTGAGAGGTGGTCTTTTTTCCCTTCAGTCTAGTGTGTGACGCAATCAGCCCCTACACTGTCAGTTTTCTATGTAGACGAATGAGAGCAAAGCCCTATGGGAAATGAAGTCCTTACCTACCATTGTAAATGAAATGGATCGTGTTGAAAGTTGTAAACGTATAGTCTTGCCTGAAAATGGATTATTATGGAATTCTATGGATCATAAACAATGCTAATAATATCCCTGGGAATATAGGAAAGGAAAAACGATCAACTTTGGCTGATGTATGTACAATGTTATCATATTTTATTGCTTTGGTTAAAAAGTGTTTACAACAATGATGATGTCATCGGCGCCATTATCAGTCCTTTCAATTACTAATAAAACGGTCTGTGTTTTAGCTATTTTAAAACGGAAAACATTGTTAGAAAGGGGGGTTTCTAACCTTTAGGCACAATTTAAGCATATAGTATATTATTGAACGGACGTTTTTGAATTCGCAATCTTTGTGTAGAGGTTGTAATGGTTGTTTTGGGTACTGCAAGTATCCCTAGTGGTTGTATAGGGTACTGCAACGATCCCGCCGGCGTCTGGCCTGTCAAGATCAGGTTAACAGAGAGTGATTGAAAATCTATCACAACATGCCTACTCATCCATTAGTTCCATGCCCAAGCCATTTGCTGCTTGAAACACACAGACATGAAATTAAAGGACTTATACTTATGAATATAAAATTACAGATAATATAGAACATTAGCAAATCATGTAAACAAACTAATTATATTAACTACTAATTCTGTAAACAGACTCGTAACATAAAACAAATTAATTATCTAGTATGTAAACAAACTTAAAATCTACCACACAATCTATGTATTTATTAGTGTAGCTGACTTAAAAAATCTAGTTGTATTAACTTAACATAAAGTACAGGTGACATGATATAGAAAGTCACATCAACACACAAAATCTAAAATTTTTGGTTGTTTAAAGTTCTATGAACAATATGTCTCATACACGATACATTAAATAGCAAGGCCAACCAACAAACTTTTTAAAACATTTAGTTGGACAAGCATTTACTTGTTGTTTCAACTGAAGATTTTGTTGATTAAACTTTTAAATTTTAAGGCAGCCAGGTTACTTTTTCAGGAAAAGTTGACTTAACTAACAATTTCAATCAACCAACCTTGATTTTAAATTTTGCCAATTCTAACTAACGCATATTATTCATTGCATTATTATTTTGATTTTTTTAACATTTAGCTATACGTGTAAAATTCCAAATGCTGAAGGGAAAAATAACAACAAATATTAAGAGCAAGGTGAGTGGAAAAAAAGTGACAAGTGTAATCACAAAGGCTGCTGCAATCAACCTAACAAATGATTGACACTATTGGCAATTAGAAAATCTGTTGAAGACCATGTTGAAACTTTCAAAAGTACACTAAATTTTATCTTATGAAGGCATGATAAACTAAACATAACATTGTCAGTGCATAGCAAGCAACAATTGTGTTTTTAAACTCAGTACTCATAAGAACATTTGAAGATGTAAAAGCTTAACGTGCTGTCAATTCTAAAATATGTAGACATTTCTGCAGTACTTCTAGGAGTGTATTTTTGTTAAGTGTAGTCCAAATATTGAAAACGAAAAATTACATTTCACTGACACTGGCCACAAAACCTGTCCTATTATTAAATAAAAACTATGAGAAGTTGCAAACAAGTTATGACCAGCTTTTTTGTGAAGGCAGCTTTTGTCTACATTTTATGTTGAAGCATTTTGTTTCGCATTTCATGAATCTTTGCCGAACAAGTGCCACCGCCAACATCCATCACAACTTTCTGTATCAGTTCAAAGGTATACTTTAGTCCTTTTGGATAGTCTTATGTTAAGGCTGTACAGAATAACCATTAGCATAGCAAAGGCCATAGCTATATCTGCAATCTTGTGTAGAACGATGCGCTTCCCCAGAATCACTGCAACATCCACAATGTCCTTGGATAGTGGGTCCTGTTCACTTTCTTCTTCTCCAGTAATAATCACTAAGCCAACATCCGCTCTCTTTGCAACCTCCTGAATTAGCAGACGAAAATGTTAAAAAAATATTTGATTAATCCAGGAGAATATGGGAGGATAAATATCTGAATTAAGACATATTTTTATTTGTTGCCACACACCTGGCAGATGTTGATAAACTTGGATGGGTCGATTGGGTCCTCCTTGAGGTAGTAAGGTAGTCCAAGCAGGGCTACAGCCCGTCTCTTCTGGTTAGAATCTGTAGAATAAAAACATTAAAATAACAATACGCAATTAGTTGTGCAATGCAAGATAGTATTTTGTTTGACATATAGGCTCGTATAGACTTCCTGGTTACTGTAAGAGGTCTAAAATAGCTGTCCGACTGTTCCGATAGATCTAGGAGGAAGCCCTTGGCAAACGACAACTCCCGAGTGCATTTTTTTTTTTTTAAGTGACACAAGATCTTTAACAGTGGAATTGAATACGCAAAACTGGTAGAAAACTGCGGTAAAATAAAAATAAAAACCTTTTAATGTTGGCGTAGTCTAAGTTGCAGCACAATTTATCCTCTCACTCATGTTGTTTTCTTTACATATTCTCAATTCAACTGTATGAGAGAATTTAGAGCAAAATCCCACTATAGATACTTCAACATCCAGATTGTGAAGCTCGGTGACGCTGCGGTCTCGCACTCGGTACAACTCAATGAGTTTTGGAACGTACTTCTCAAGTCCGCATTTGGCGGGTGCTAATCTGCCACAAATGGGAGAGGACAGTTCTGTACCTTAAACTAAAATACTTGCTGATTTAACAAAAGTATCTAAATTGGCTATAGTTCCTATGATAATGAAATCAGTTACCTAGCTACATGCCTTACGGAATAATCTTAATTTGACTCGATTTCTATTTGCCCACGATTGCTGTCAAATCTCACAATTTTCGTACGTTTGCAGTACATTTATTACTAGCAGAAACAAACATGTTAACATGTCTAAAAACTTATTTTAATTACATGAATCTCCGTAAGCGACTGGAAACCTCAAACAAACACAATACTTTGCAAATGAAAGGAATTTGGCCAGCAAACAAACTTAAAACATTTATTGATAGCTAGCTAATGACTATGCACTTCATCTCAATGGCACCGTGTACAGTACAATACACTTCTTTCTAACTTTTTTTTTTTACTAATTACTTAGTTAATTATTAAATATGGCAATAATTTCAATGGATAGAAATACAATGTTAGCTTACCTTCCTGAATTATCTAGAAGCTGCTGTCCTTTGAACGTTTTAGTGCAATTGCAACGGTAATCGCATGGGATTTATGAAGTCAAAAGTTGCCTGGTGAAGTTTTGCAGGGGGCATACGGGTTGTCCTAGGCACATTTGCAGGAGATGGGGCCTTCTTTATTGGAATGAACTTACCAAACTAAGTTTGTTGGACAATTCGGATGTGACTGATTAGTTAACCACATTAAAACTGACATACACTGTGACAAACACATCGCAAAATTTGTGTTTGTAAATGATTTAGGTAGCTGGATAGACCAAGATTTATACCATAATCGTAATTTTTGAAAATAAACAGAGAAATAATTATTCAGTTTCAATAAGCAAACTTTTAGATCGCTTTAGTTTTCAGCATAATTCATTAGAATTCAACATAGTAAAAATTATAATTGTAATTTTCAGCTACCCCGGTGTTGATGTCCAAGCAGAAGCTGCTACAACTGCCCAAAGTTTGCAGTTTTAGCATTGAGACTATGATTGTGGTTGCACTTATTGTTTGCACTTAAAAAATAATAAAAACGGTGTGTTATTTTTGATTCATACTGTTTTTACTTTTATATTAAATTTGTGCAAAAGTGTTCATATAGAAGGTCACATGCACATATATGAGGTCTGAACAGACTCATGTGAAATCATACTTGAGAGAAAATGAGGTTGTGGCAAATCCTTTGTGCTGGCATATTGTTCTGTATTTTCTATATTTATTTATTGAGACAATATCGACGAAATAGACAATACATTTACATTTACATTTTGCGCATTTAGCAGACGCTCTTATCCAGAGCGACTTACAATAAGTGCAGGCATTTCACATATAGCTAGAACACACATAGAAAAGGCAATAAGTACATTGTTCCTGGGTGGGTGCAGGGGGAAGTGCTAGAGATAGAAGGGGTGCTAGGAGAGGAGGAATGGGTGATAATCGTAGAGGAATGATTCGGTAGTGAAGTTTCGAACAGGCAAGAGTTGTGGAGCTCCATTCATGGAGCTACTGGAGGTACAGTTTGAAGAGGAATGTTTTTAGACGTTTTTTGAAGATTGGTAGAGTCCGATGATCTGATCTCCAGAGTGGAGTTGTTCCACCATTGCGGGGCAAGCACGGAGAACAATTTAGACTGAGCAGATCGGGAGTTGCCCTCCCGTAGGGATGGCACTACCAAGAGGCCTGAGGTGGCAGAACGAAGTGCTCGCGTGGGTGTGTACGGCTTGATTAGTGACTGGATGTAGGAGGGGGCGGTTCCTCTTACTGCCCCATAGGCTAGCACCATGGTTTTGTAGTGGATGCGTGCTTCGACCGGGAGCCAGTGTAGTGTGCGGAACAGCTGAGTGACATGGGAGAACTTTGGTAGATTGAAGATCAGACGGGCTGCTGCATTTTGAATGAGTTGCAGGGGTTTGATGGCGCACACTGGGAGACCAGCCAGAAGGGAGTTGCTGTAGTCGAGACGGGAGATGATGAGTGCCTGGATCAGCACTTGTGCGGCTTTCTGTGTAAGATACAGCCTTACTTTCCAAATGTTATAGAGCATGTACCTGCAAGACCGGGAGACCGCCTTGATGTGTGCAGAAAATGAGAGGGAGTTGTCAAGGGTCACGCCAAGGTTTTCCCCACATTGGGTAGCGGGGACTGTGACGTTGTCCACCGTAATGGACAGATCCTGGAGCGGGCAGGCTCTTCCTTTGAAGAAGAGCAGTTCAGTTTTACCTAGGTTGCGTTTCAGATGGTGTGCAGACATCCAGGCCGAGATGTCAGTCAGACATGCAGAGATACGGGATGCTACCTGGGTGTCAGACTGTGGGAATGAGAAAAATTGTTGGGTATCATCTGCATAGCAGTGATAGGAGAGGCCATGAGAGGATATGACAGAGCCAAGAGACCGGGTGTATAAGGAGAAAAGGAGAGGGCCTAGGACCGATCCTTGGGGGACCCCAGTGACAAGGGGCTGCATGTTCGACGGCGAGCCTCGCCACACCACCTGGTAAAAACGATCCGACAAGTAGGAGGAAAACCAGGAATGCACCGCTCCTGAGATCCCCAGGTCAGACAGGCTGGAGAGCAGGATCTGATGGTTTACTGTGTCGAAGGCAGCAGATAGGTCTAGTAGAATGAGAAAGAGGAGAGAGAGTTGGCATGGGCCTTGCGTAGGGCTTCAGTTACACAGAGCAGCACTGTTTCAGTTGAGTGGCCTGTCTTGAATCCTGACTGGTTAGGGTTGTTTTGCGAGAGGTAGGAGGACAGTTGGTCTGCTACGACGCGTTCAAGTGTTTTGGAAAGGAAGGACAAGAGGGACACAGGTCTGTAGTTGTTGACATCCGACGGGTCGAGAGGCGGTTTCTTGAGGAGTCACTCTGGCCATCTTGAAGTCGGAAGGGACACATCCTGAGGTTAGAGAAGTGTTTATTAGAGATGTGAGATATGGAAGAAGGTCCGTGGAGATGGACTGGAGGAGTGGGGAAGGGATAGGGTCAAGCGGGCAAGTTGTCGGACGGCTGAATTGGACCAGTTGCAGGGTGTCTTCCGGACCGAGCGTGGAGAAGGCACTCCGACCAGGGACTGAGTCAGTGTGAGGGGAAATAGCGATTTCTGGCGGATGGGTGAATGATGTTCGAATGTTGTCCACTTTCTGTTGAAAGTGGTTAAGAAAGTTGTCAGCTGAAAGGGACGATGACAGAGGAGGTGGAGGAGGGGTGAGGAGTGCGGAGAAGGTGGAGAAGAGCTTTTTTGGGTTGGAAGCGGAGTCCTGGAATTTCCGGTGATAGAAAGCAGCTTTAGCAGTGTCAGATTAGAGTTGAAGGCGGTGAGGAGGGACTGGAGGGAAGCCAAGTCGCTTTGAATTTTGGTGGATCTCCATTTCCGCTCTGCTGCACGAAGTTCTCTCCTGTGGCTACGTAGGGTTTCATTTAGCCACGGCACAGGAGGTGCGGCTCGGGCTGGCCGAGAGGAAAGAGGGCAGAGCGAGTCATAGGATGTAGATAGCGATGCTAGAAGGGTGGAAGAGGCAGATTCCGTAGACAGGAGGGAGAAGGATTCGGGAGACGGGAGGGATGAAAGAACAGAAGCGGCAAGGGCAGATGGGGAGAGGGATCGAGTGTTCATGCGACCCACCACCAGGCTGGGAGTTGATGATGCACGAGAAGAGAGGAAGACGGAAAATGAGACTGGGAAGTGGTCCGATAGCGGTAGGGGTGTGGTCTTAAAGTTGTTCAGCGGGCAGCATCTGGTGAAGACAAGGTCCAACACATTGCCTGCGATGTGAGTCGCCGTTGACTGGGTGAGGCTGAGGCCAAACGACGACAAGAGAGGTAGGACGGATGAGCCTAAGAAGTTGTTGAATGTGGTCGTTGGCAGGTTGAAGTCACCTAGCAGGACGAGCGGTGTGTCGTCATCGGGAAATTCGCTAATCAGGGTGTCGAGCTCGTCGAGAAAGACCCCGGGGGCTCCCGGTGGACGGTAGAGGACAATTATATGAATATTGAACGGAAACGTCACACGGACAGCATGAAATTCGAACGAGGAAGGGGAAAGGTGAGGGAGAGAATCTCCATTTAGCAGAAATGAGAAGCCCTGTCCCGCCTCCACGACGACCGGAAGTTCTGGGACTGTGGGAAAACACATGGCTGGATGACGAAAGGGCAGCCAAGGAAGCAGTGTTTTCGGGGGTAATCCACGTCTCAGTCAGGGCCAGAAAGTGAAGGTTTTGGAGGACAGCGTAAGCCGAGATGAATTCGGTATTGTTGACAGCCGATCGACAGTTCCAGACACTACCAGAAATTAGGTACTTTGCAAAGGAGGTGCACACAAGGGTGGTTAGATTGGACCAAATGTGCCTCCGGTATAGAGTAGGTCTATATGGACGCCGAGCAGTCACTATGGTTGGGATGGGGAGCATACACATTTCAGAGGTGATTAGTAGACAAGTGTATTAAGTAAATTATTTTTTTGTAAAGAATATGAAGTGTAGTACTTACTATGAATGTATTGTAGCACCCAAGCCTGTCTTGCTTACCTTCCTCGAATAAATCTGCAGAACAACTCAGCAGAGTTGATGTGTTTTGATGTGTGTTTTAGCTATATGTGAAATGCCTGCACTTATTGTAAGTCGCTCTGGATAAGAGCGTCTGCTAAATGTGCAAAATGTAAATGTATATAAAATAGAAAGCCTGTGTGACAATTTTGATTTGAGAAGTGGACTCTGTGTCCAAGACGAACGCAGGATGTAGTAGAGATAATGCATCTATAGCCTCATTCTACCACTCCTCTGTCAAGCGTGCCTTGGGAACATAAACTCACATATACAATGAAAGACAGATACATACAATTAACCCTTTTGTGCGTATGAACACACCAGTGTGTTCTGGCTTGAGTGGTCCCTGATGCGTACGATCACACCCAGGTGATTGGAACATTAAGTTAGAACGTCCAAGAAAAAGTGACCCAACAATGACTGGCCAGACCCTACTTAATTAGCTGCCATTAGCTCAAACAGTGTTTATAACTTATTTCCTCAATGTCAAATGTACATTTTAATAGAGTATTTTTAAACAATTACAGCGGTAGAAAATATTTTAATCGGAAGGTGAATGATTACTGACGTACCAACACAAACGGTCATATTTTGCTGGACCTTATGACTCCCAGCCTGCATTTCAATGTAAACAAACACACACAAACACACAAAACGTATTTATCAAAAATAGCTCAACTTCATCACTACAACCTTAAAAAAACGATTTACACTGATGACATGTGTCTTATTACCAAGTATGCCGAAATCAGAATGTATAATTTGTCATAAGCATTTTAAAATATGTGAATAAGAAAATCAAGTATTACCAGACAGATTGCCAGACAGTTAGGTTGTTTATTGATACAAGTGCACCTTTCACGCCGCTAGGAACACAGCATAGAGCTAGCCCCTCGGCACAGCCCTGGCAGCCGGGCAACTCCTTCAAGTCTTTCTCGGCTACTGGAAAGAATTGCTACCGACCGGCGGAAATTAGTCTTTCCAACCGATTTTCTCCCTTAGAGTCGGAACCACTGCCCGTGCTCTGATGGGAACGAACGGCTTGCAATTTCTGCTGGCAGCCCGGAAAAACTGAAAACGCTAGTTATCACTAGAAGCGTCAGAGCTGTTTTCACTCCTTAAATCGCCAGAGCCCCATGCCCGCTGGCGTCATTAGCATACGAATCATCCCAATTAGCACCTACATTCTCCTCCGCAGCTTCACCATCCATTCACCGAGTAACCTGCCATCAACAGCATCATCATACTGTGTTATCATCCTAAATGAAATGAATTACGATGTATTATGAAGTAAAACATTTTAATAAAATAGTATGTATTTATTTTCTTATGTAGGCCTAACCATAGAATACTAATATAAAACCATTATTTTAAAATGCACAAGCTATGACATTTAAATTTCAAAAAATCGAATAAATGAAAATCCATCAATATTTTGTTAATTATTGAGTGCAATAGGCGCATGACACATGGAACTAATAAATAATTACAAATTAAATGAATGGGCTGTATACTGTTCGTTCTGTTTATTTAGTGAAACATATTTCTTTATAAACGTACCTCTTTTTTCTAGTTCATTCAAATTCAACCATGGCAATCTACATATTGTCCATGTGTATCTCGCAGTCTTTTGTCTGCGTATCGCCCATTCAACCATTGACGTCATAAGCCCAGTGAGGTGTGATCGGTGTCTGGGTACCGCAATTAGCCCCTCTTGGGTACCAACGCCCAGCAGTGTGGGCTTTTGGCGACAGGAGAGCAGTTTAGGTATGAAAAAACATGTAAATAGTAGTTTTATATAGTGTTCGGTTTGTGATTTAGCAATTCTGAAAACGGGACAAGGTAAAATGCACGTATTTAGGAAAAGTCATGGGAGGACGAGACTGTAGCTTTTCAACATTATATATTTATTTCAATTACTAACTGCAACGCCCGCGGGCGTGGGCTGTTGGCGCTTCTAGTGTTATTGGCGATTCCATTACTCGTAGTATTAGATTAGAGGATCAGCTAGCGGTCATTCATTGTTTACCGGAGGGCAGGGCCACCGACGTAGCCACTAATCTGGAGTTAGTGCTAGCGAAGTCTAAAAATGGAAAGCGTAGAGAGTATAGAGATATTTTTATTTACGTTGGCACTAACGATGTCAGGATGAGGCAGTCAGAGGTTACGAAGCAGAACCTAGCGTTAGCGTGTAGTTTAGCTAAAAAGATGTGTCGGCATCGAGTAATAGTCTCTGGCCCCCTGCCAGCTAGGGGCAGTGATGAGATCTACAGCAGACTCTCACAGCTCAATCATGGCTGAAGACGGAGTTCTGCCCGTCGCAATCGATAGGTTACGTGGATAATTGGCCAGGTTTTTGGGACTCGCCCAGGAACAGGGTCGAGCCTCCATCCTAGCTGGAGAGGTGCTCTTCTTTTGTCTAGGAATATAGCTAGGAGACTCACTCCTATTAGCGTTAACATGAGATAGGGTGCAGGACAGGCAGCAGGCTGGCTAGTCTAGTGGGATCTGCCGATAGCATAGCCAGAGTAGTCAGCAAACCCTGCACCATCGACACCGTCATTAAAACTAGGCTCAATAAAATAAAAAAAGGTAGTGTTAATAAAAGCAACCTTATTAATATAAGGCTCTCAATTAGTCCAGTCATAAATAAAACTGACATTAACATCTCGTAAATAGGTCTCCTAAATATTAGATCACTTACCTCAAAAGCAATTACAGTAAATTAATTAATTACTGATCATAAATTGGACTTAATTGCCCTGTGTGAAACCTGGCTTAAGCCTGATGAATTTATTGCGTTACATGAGGCTTCTCCTCCTGGTTACACTAGTGATCAGATTCCCCGTGCATCCCGTAAAGGGGGGGGGATGTTGCTAATATTTATGCCACACAATATAATCTTTCATTAAAACAAATCACTGGGTTTCTGTCTTTTGAAGTATTACTTATGAGAACAAATCAGGGCAATACCTTGTTTTTTTAGCTACTATTTACAGGCCTCCTGGGCCGTACACATTGTTCCTAAGTGAGTTTCCAGAATTCTTGTCTAACATTGTAGTCATGGCAGATTCTATTTTAATCTCTGGTGATTTTAACATCCATATGGAAAATACCAATGACCCTCTTCAAAAGGCTTTTAGTGCCATAATTGATCAATCAAATTTATTTATACAGCCCTTTTTACAACAAAAGTTGTCACAAAGTGCTTTTACAATCATCAGCCTGAATCCGACAGAGCAAACATCAACAAGTTGAACAAGTTGATACACGGCGGCTAGGAAAAACTCCCTGGAAGTCAGATTTAGGAAGAAACCTAGAGAGGAACCAGGCTCTGAGGGATCACCAGTCCTCTTCAGGCTGGGCTGGGTCAGTCCATGACAATACAACAGGCGAGTATTGATTCGGTAGGTTTTGTCCAGCATGTCTCAGGACCTACGCACTGTCACAATCATACTTTAGATTTTGTGTTATCAAAGGGAATAAATGTAATTGATCTAACTATTTGTCCTCAGAATCCTGGTTTATCTGACCATAATCTTAAAACATTTAGCATTAAAACAAGTGACACTTTTCCCCCCCAGGTAGGGATATTTAAAACCCGCTGCATAAACTATACGACTACGACTACTACGACAGAGCTGTTTTCACTCCTTAAATCGCCAGAGCCCCGCGCCCGCTGGCGTCATAAGCATACGAATCATCCCAATTAGCACCTACATTCTCCTCCGCAGCTTCACCATCCATTCACTGAGTATAACCTGCCATCAACAGCATAAGATCATCTACTGTGTTATCATCCTAAATGAAATGAATTACGATGAATTATGAAGTAAAACATTTTAATAAAATAGTATGTATTTATTGTCTTATGTAGGCCTAACCATAGAATACTAATATAAAACCATGATTTTAAAATGCACAAGCTATGACATTTAAATTTCTAAAAATCGAATAAATGAAAATCCATCAATCTGTATGTCCGATTTTGATGTAGTAAATGCTGAAACATTTTAGATCACAAGCGATGTGCAATCAAATGATTTGCGCATGATTGGCCGTAGCTATAGTCATATTGCAACACAGACTCTTGAAATAAAAACATTAGGCTACAGTGTATAATTCGATCGTTTTTATTTGTAAAATGTATTATAGTAATTACAGTCCAGTAACTAAGGCACTGTAGACAATAAAATACGTATTTTAGAACACAGTTTGTATATTGGTCACGGTCGGGCTGTATATGAATGGGCTAGATGAATGGGCCATATGGATGAATGGGCTGTATAGATGAATGGGCTCTATACATACATGTGATTGGATGAATTCGTTCTGTTTATTTTGTGAAACATATTTTTCTTTATAAACTTACCTCTTTTTTCTAGTTCATTCAAAGTCAACCAAGTCTTCGCAGTCTTTCGTCTGCCTGAGCAGGACACGCAAACTAACCGGTTGCACCGCACACAGTTTTCATTAGTGTTGTCGAGTGCACATGAGACAGCAGCAAACTAATCCGTTATATATATCCAGTTTCATATAGATCAGACCAAACGAGTCCTGTTTCATATAGATCGGACCAAACAAGTCCAGTCTCATGCTCTTTCTGCCGTATGCGTCCCGGACTTATGTATGTCCCATGTCCTTTTCTGTGTGCATGAAACTCTGTGAGTAACTTTATTTATCGCTCATTTGTAGTAAGCCTAATAATAATTAGGGTTTATATACGTTTAATTTCGATACAAAACGATATTTTGTTGAAGTCTTTTGTAGGCTATATGAATACACTGAGGTTTATTCGTATAGCCTATATTATTGAGTGCTTGACACATGGAACTAATAAATAATTACAAATTAAATGAATGGGCTGTATACTTTGATGTAATTGGATTAATTCGTTCTGTTTATTTAGTGAGACATATTTCTTTATAAACTTACCTCTTTTTTCTAGTTCATTCAAATTCAAACAAGCCAATCACTCTTTTGTGTGCGTGTATCTCGCAGTCTTTTGTCTGCGTATCGCCCATTCAACCATTGACGTCGTAAGCCCAGTGAAGTGTGATCGGTGTCTGGGTACCGCAATTAGCCCCTCTTGGGTACCAACGCCCAGCGACGTGGGCTTTTGGCGACAAGAGAGCAGTTTAGGCATCAAAAAACATGTAAATAGTACTTTTATATAGTGTTCGGTTTGTGATTTAGCAATTCTGAAAACGGGACAAGGTAAAATGCACGTATTTTTGGAAAAGTCATGGTAGGATGAGACTGTAGCTTTTCAACATTATATATTTATTTCAATTACTAACTGCAACGCCCGCGGGCGTGGGCTGTTGGCGCTTCTAGTGTTAAGGAGTTACTTCCTGTGCTTGGCCCATCAATGTTGAACATAATAAATTGCTCCCTTTCCTCCGGACCAGAGCCAACCTCACAACAAATTGCAGAAATTAAGCCTCTGCTAAAGAAATGTAACTTAGATCCAGACATCCTAAAGAACTACCGACCAATATCGAACCTTCCGTTCCTTTCAAAAATCTTAGAAAAATCTGTCTCACTACAACTTATGGCCTTTCTGAAGACAAATAATATATATGAAACTCTAGTTCAGTTTTAACCCCATCATAGCACTGAGACTGCACTTGTTAAGGTGGTAAACAACCTTTTATTGGCTTCTGACAAAGGTTCTGCATCTCTCCTATTGCTTCTTGATCTTAGTGCTGCCTTTGACACTATTGATCACTCCCTTCTCTTGGAAAGATTGGAGACCCTTGTTGGGGTTCTCGACTGGTGAGATCTTATTTATCAGATAGACTTCAGTTTGTTTGTGTAGACGGCTTATCCTCTAACAAATCAAAGGTATGCTTTGGTGTTCCGGAAGTCTCAGTCTTAGGACCACTTCTGTTCTCCCTCTATATGTTGCCTTTGGGTGATGTAATCCGAAACCATAATGTCAATTCTCACTGCTATGCCGATGACACGCAGCTGTATATTGCTATGAAACATGGATAAGCTCCTAAATTAGCAACTATGGAAGCATGTGTTTCAGATATACGAAAGTGGATGACAGAGTATTTCTGCTCCTAAATTCATATAAAACTGAAATGCTAGTTTTAGGACCTAAGAAACAGAGATTTATTGACAGACCTTACGTTAAACCTAAACGGATGTATAGTCATTTCACAAAATTCACTGTGAAAAACCTTGGAGTGACCCTCGACCCGGATCTCTCGTTTGACGATTATATAAAATATATTTCAAGGACAGCATTTTTCCATCTTCAGAACATTGCAAAGATCAGAAACTATTTATCAAAAACTGATGCAGAAAAACTAATCCACGCTTTTGTTACCTCAAGATCAGATTACTGCAATGTTATATTCTCTGGTTACCCTGATAAATCAATAAACAAACTTCAACTAGTACTTAATGCAGCTGCTAGAATCTTAACTAAAACTAAGGAATTTGACCATATTACCCCAGTCTTAGCCACTTTACATTGGCTGCCTGTTAAGGCTAGGTCTGACTTTAAAGTACTACTGTTAACCTATAAAGCTTTACATGGACTTGCTTCCACCTACCTCGCTGAATTAGTCCAGCCATACATACACACGCGTAACCTAAGATCAAAGGATGCTGGTCTCCTAATTGTACCTAAACTGTATAAACAAACAGCTGGAGGTAGAGCTTTCTCCTATAAAGCTCCTCTATTATGGAATGAGTTGCCAATCTGGGTTAGAAATGTAGACTGTTCAAACTTTTAAATCACAATTAAAAACATATCTTTTCAGTAAGGTATATGGTTCAGTGTAATATGGCCCAGGGTACGAAGGTTGAACGGACGGCTCGGATCTCATTCCGCCCTTCCGATTCAGGCTGGGTGATGGTAAAAGCACTTTGTGACAACTTTGTCGTAAAAAGGGCTGTATAAATAAAATTGATTGATTGATTGATTTGAAGTCTAGCTTTCTAGCCAACTGACTTTCAATGGACAACATGGCAAGACTGCAAAGCCTGTCCTGAGTCATAGTGGACCTAAAATAGTTGTTTTATCAATTTTAGCTTACTGAAAGCTCTCTCCCCACCAGCAACAGTCACAGGCAATGTACAAAATATACGTAAAACAATGCAGACTTCTCAATGCTATGTAGCTGCATCTTGTTAATTGCATTCAAGAGGGGACGAGTTAGGAGGGAAAGTGGCAGCATATATGTGTTCAGGTGTCTTATTTCATTTTCAAACTTGGATGTGAGATCTCTGGAATATTTCTTGATAAGTGGTTGGCACACAGAACACAACTTTTAAAACAGCAGAGAATTTCTCAACTATTTCTGCAGTAGTGCGGAACCTGGTGTCCAGATCACTTATGATGCTGTCAATAGCAGTAAAAACACTGTGTTCCGAAACACTGTTGCTGCACTGTCATGAACTGTCTCCTTCTTGAGAGGTCTCATCATGGAATCTCTTCTTTTTCTTTTGCCGACTGTGTCCCTTGCTAAACTGAGGAGCAACTTCTATTTGTGTTGCAATCAGTGTTGCTT
The DNA here is from genome assembly GCA_029465975.1 of Dallia pectoralis. Taxonomy (NCBI): domain Eukaryota; kingdom Metazoa; phylum Chordata; class Actinopteri; order Esociformes; family Umbridae; genus Dallia; species Dallia pectoralis. The sequence goes on from CM055750.1 coordinate 6,637,146, forward strand.
CAGACAGAAGTGACTCCCATCTCTAAGAGCCAGCATCTCTTTTGTTAAGGCATTGATATTGGCTGCCTCTGTGTCAAGAGAGATTTTTCCAGACTGGATAACCACATTCCTGTCCTCAATGCACTGCAGTACTAGCCAGACAGTGAGTAGGACAATAGCATTGAATGACATGAAGTAGTTCTTCAGACCACTAGCATCTGATCTGGCCTCGCTGGTGAGACTACATGTCATGAGTATACTGTCAAGGGCCTCAATGACAGAAGGAAGGTGTTGTGCTGCAGCTTTAACAGCCATGATTCTTGCACTCCAGCGGGTATCAGAGAGGCGATGCAAAGAGCAACCTGTTATCTCTTTGTAGATGGGTTAGCACTAAAAAGTGAGTAAAGGCGATTGATGCAGCCAAAAAATGTTGCTACTTCTGGGCTTGTCTGTGCAGCATGCACACCTACAAGATTTAAGGTTTGGGAGGCACAGGGTGAAAATGTAGCTAGATGATTTTCCTTTAATATCTGGGCATGGACTCCCTTGACCCTTCCTGACATGTTTGCCCCGTTGTCATATCCTTGCCCTCTGCAGTCCACAATGTCTATCCCTTTGTCATCAAGCACCTTTTCAATAATTTCTGCTATCCCACTTCCTTTTTTTTGTGAAAGTCCTTAAATTCTAAGAACCTTTCTGTGATCTCCCAGTCGTCTTGTTTCTTTGATATACCTCACATATCTGATAAGCACCACATTCTGCTCAGTGTGGGAAATGTCTGGTGTAGCATCACAGATGACTGAAAAATAAATAGCATCTTCCCTTTCCTTTAAAATTGTTTTCAAAATTCTTCTGCCACATAAATCAATAAATTCTTTCTGAATGTCAGAGCTCAGATAATGGTTCAGCCTGGTTCCTTTTTTTGTCCCTGACTTTTTGCAAGTGCTCATTAAGCAGTGGATCGTAATGAGACAACAGCTCTAGTGTGCCTAAGAAATTTCCATTATGGATATCATCTAGGTCTTTGGTTTTACCCCTGAAAGGTAAATTCCTTGATGCCAAGTGCAGTGTTACATCCAGGATCCTCTGCAAGAGAGCTCTGTTTTTCTCAGTTTGTGTTTGGATCTGCTTTTGCAAATGAATGTCAATGTTACCAACAGCCATTATTGACTGTTGCAAGTTCTTCCATTTCAAATAGCAGTCTCAATGTGCCGTATTCTTCTCATGGACAGGGCATTTATCATACATCCTACGCCACTTTACATCATTTTATATCACTTTTACATCATTTTATATCACTTTTGGCTGTTCAGTGCACTAAGAAAATGTATTTTTGTAAATGAGAGAAAAGCACACATGGGATGCAATACAGCGCATGTCACGGATGGAGCGGCGTAGTGCGGTGAAAGCCATGTGCAGAGTCTTAGATCCGTTTAGATCCCAGCTGTGAACTAGAAACCAGGAAGTGGAACACCCGAAACCAGACGGTGCAGTACCCAACATACACCACCCGTTACAGTACCCCCCATTTAACGGCTAGCTCCCAGATAGCCAAACTAACATAAAAGAACACAAGGGAGCAACAGGAGAGGACCCACAATCAAACCCAAAGGGTCAGTCCAGGACCACCGGTCCAGACCTGAATAGGCCACGGTAGCCGACCGCCATCTCGAGCGGCTGAGAGGCCGCCAGTTTGAGCGGCTGAGGGTGCGTCGTGGCGGCGGCCATCGTGGGCGACGTGGCGGAGGCCATCGTGGGCGACGTGGCGGAGACCATCGTTGGCGACGTGGCGGAGGCCATCGTGGGCGACGTGGCGGAGGCCATCGTGGGCGACGTGGCGGAGGCCATCGTGGGCGACGTGGCGGAGGCCATCGCGGGCGACGTGGCGGAGGCCATCGCTGGCGACGTGGCGGAGGCCATCGTTGGCGACGTGGCGGCGGCCATCGTGAGCGTAGTCGTGGCGGCGGCCATCGTGAGCGTAGTCGTGGCGGCGGCCATCGTGAGCGTAGTCGTGGCGGCGGCCATCGTGAGCGTAGTCGTGGCGGCGGCCATCGTGAGCGTAGTCGTGGCGGCGGCCATCGTGAGCGTCGTCGTGGCGGCGGCCATCGTGAGCGTCGTCGTGGCGGCGGCCATCGTGAGCGTCGTCGTGGCTGCGGCCATCGTGAGCGTCGTCGTGGCGGCGGCCATCGTGAGCGTCGTCGTGGCGGCGGCCATCGTGAGCGTAGTCGTGGCGGCGGCCATCGTGAGCGTCGTCGTGGCGGCGGCCATCGTGGGCGACGTGGCGGAGGCCATCGTGGGCGACGTGGCGGAGGCCATCGTGGGCGACGTGGCGGAGGCCATCGCGGGCGACGTGGCGGAGGCCATCGCGGGCGACGTGGCGGAGGCCATCGCGGGCGACGTGGCGGAGGCCATCGCGGGCGACGTGGCGGAGGCCATCGCTGGCGGCGTGGCGGCGGCCATTGTGGGGGCGGCCATCGCGGGCGGCGTGGCGGCGGCCATCGCGGGCGGCGTGGCGGCGGCCATCGTGAGCGTAGTGGTGGCGGCGGCCATCGTGAGCGTCGTCGTGGCGGCGGCCATCGTGAGCGTCGTCGTGGCGGCGGCCATCGTGGGCGTCGTCGTGGCGGCGGCCATCGTGGGCGTCGTCGTGGCGGCGGCCATCGTGGGCGTCGTCGTGGCGGCGGCCATCGTGGGCGTCGTCGTGGCGCGGCCTTCGTGGGCAGCGATGCGGCAGCCATTGTGGGCGGCGATGCGGCAGCCATTGTGGGCGGCGATGCGGCAGCCATTGTGGGCGGCGATGCGGCAGCCATTGTGGGCGGCGATGCGGCAGCCATTGTGGGCGGCGAGGCGGCAGCCATTGTGGGCGGCGAAGCGGCAGCCATCTTGGACGCTGGCGTGACGGCGGGAGCCATCGTGGACGCTGGCGAGACGGCGGCAGCCATCTTGGGCGCTGGCGTGACGACGGCAGCCATCTTGGGCGCTGGCGTGACGACGGCAGCCATCTTGAGCGCTGGCGTGACGGCAACAGCCATCTTGGGCGCGGGCGTGACGGCGGGAGCCATCGTGGACGCTGGCGTGACGACGGCAGCCATCTTGAGCGCTGGCGTGACGGCAACAGCCATCTTGGGCGCTGGCGTGACGGCGGCAGCCATCTTGGGCGCTGGCGTGACGGCGGCAGCCATCTTGAACGCTGGCGGGACGACAGCAGCCATCTTGAGCGCTGGCGTGACGGCAACAGCCATCTTGAACGCTGGCGTGACGGCGGGAGCCATCGTGGACGCTGGCGTGACGGCGGCAGCCATCTTGGGCGCTGGCGGGACGACGGCAGCCATCTTGAGCGCTGGCGTGACGGCAGGAGCCATCGTGGACGCTGGCGTGACGGCGGCAGCCATCTTGGGCGCTGGCGTGACGGCGGCAGCCATCTTGCGCGCTGGCGTGGTGGCGACCATCTCGGGCGCAGGCGTGGTGGCGACCATCTCGGGCGCAGGCGTGGTGGCGACCATCTCGGGCGCAGGCGTGGTGGCGACCATCTCGGGCGCAGGCGTGGTGGCGACCATCTCGGGCCCAGGCGTGGTGGCGACCATCTCAGGCGCTGGCTCCTGTAAGTCCAGCCATGTCCTCCACCACGTCCTAATAACAGCTGAGGGCTGTTCATCCAACCCCTCCGGGGGTTTCTCTGTCCCTGACGTCGGTGGCAGAAAAGGGTCTTCCCACGGCGGGGGTAGTGGCTGTAGCTCCAGGGCTCTTGCTGGCCCTGGCTGCAGCCCCGGAACAGTGGGCGGTGTCTTCTGCCCGCCCCAGCCGACGTCCGATGTTGCGGGGACTAGTCGACTGAGGACGGGATCCCATAGCAGGGCGTCTTCCAGGGAGTCCTCCTCCACTCGCTCGTAGACCGCCTCCTCATCATCCGAGGAGAGGGAGTCGGACCCCCAATCACCCTGCCAGGTATAGCGCTGCTCCTGCTGCTCCGTGGGTTGACGGTGAGCTTCATACCTCGGAGCGCTATAGCTTGCCCCTCCGAGGAATCCACTCACCGTCCGGCTCTGCGGGCTTCTTGGGTGGCTTATCATTCTGTCACGGATGGAGCGGCGTAGTGCGGTGAAAGCCATGTGCAGAGTCTTAGATCCGTTTCGATTATGTTTATTAACAACAACAGAACATAAAACAAACCGAGTACGGCGGAAAAAGGACTAACTGGTGCAAACTGCAAATGATAGTGCGCGTATAGAGTCTTATAATAAAACATTCACACAACACGTTTGTCCCCAGATAACACTCACCTCTAACCAATGTGATGTAGAAACAAACAATGATAAGCACCGAGGTGACTTCCTAGAAAACCTTTATAGCCCGAACTAATGACAACATTACACCCAGCTGTGAACTAGAAACCAGGAAGTGGAACACCCGAAACCAGACGGTGCAGATCCCAACAAACACCACCCGTTACAGCGCATTGGAAGATTTGCTGTAAGTTACCCAGTCTCTCTTCACCTTTTCTCTCCAATTGGCTGCCTTGCTGTACAATAAGTATTCTGGTGATGGTTTTCCCTCAGAATCCTGTGGCAGTAGTACATCATTATCTCTGGTGAACAGTGCCCTCACAAAAGCTTCCCTGTCCCTGTCAGTCAAATTCGCTGGCCACAAACCTGGGTCAACATCCTGCTCATGACTTCTGCCTTCTTCCACCATGCATCTCTTATCCTCATCGTCACTGTAACTTTCGTTCCCTTCCTTTGCTTCCACACTTCTACCTGAAAGGGCCCTAGCTCTGTGGATATACATACTGTGATATATACAGTACTGTATTTTTTGCACTATAGGACGCACAGGATTATAAGACGTATTGTCAATTAATGGTCTATTTTAGATATTTTTTTCATATATAAAGTGCACCGGACTATAAGGCGCATTAAGCGGGGAAAAAAACGATAAGTCAGTCAGTCAAACTTTATTAAACGCGTTCACAATAACTCAATATTATTCAAACGTTAATGAGCGTATTCACAATAACTACCAACCTTGTTCAGTTGTAACACATAAGAAACACAGTCTGATACTGCTAAATCAAACGTTAGCGTATTCACAAAAACTCTCAAAATTGTTCAGTTATAACACAATACACTCACTTTTTCTGTTTATTCCTCGTCCACAAATCATTCATATTCTTCATCTTCAGTGTCCAAGTTTAACAGTTGGGCGCATACCGCATCCAACATGCCTCGAATCCCTCTCGTCATTATCCGAGTCAGTGTGGTTATGTATTACTCCGCGACGCTCCTGGCTACAGTATGTTGTTATGGAATTTTATGATCATTCAAGAAGTTTAGTTACATGTAAGTCTCATAGATGTTGTTTAGGCCAAAAGGCACAGAGAAAGGTTAAGAACGGAAAGCACGAGACTCTGAAAAACGGAATCTGGTTCCCCGTCGGAGGACAAGCCGGAATGTATCTTTACATTGTTAGAGGGGCCCAATGCTAGAAATAGATGTCTTGATTACCTTACCTGTGATGGACTGTCAAAGCAACTGTATGGGTTTACATGTGTCTCACCATAAATGGATATGCATTAGGCCTCTCTCGACTTGACTGGGGAGTGACCCTCGGGTTTTCATGACAGCTCCATATGTCATGAATATTATCCTATATTTGGTGAGATCTTCTAAGGACCTCATCTGTTCTCCATTGTCTCTGTTTAGGTTGGTGTGTCAATGAGTGTGCGTAACTTCATTCCTTTAAATACTATGCAGAAGTTGTAATCATTAGGTCAGTCTGATCCAGCACAGGTTATTATTATTGTCTGATGAAGGCTTTCCTCAAACCTATTCTTTAAGCTTGCCATAGGGATTGATCTGATCAATGCAAAAGCTTAAACCTGTATTTGAGAAATGGTTTCTTAATTGCAATTAAACCTGTTAAAAGTGTCAACTGTATCATACTCTCGTGCATCTTACTTTAAGTTCGAATTCAGCGATTAAAGTCTAAAATTTCCACGACAATGTACCACTCCGCGACGCTCCTGGCTACATTATGTATCACTCTGCGACGCTCCTGGCTACAGGATGTATTACTCCGCGACGCTCCTGGCTACAGTACCATAATGCTGCAAGCGGTGCGCCTTTGTAGTTTCCAATAAAACTGTTCGACATAGCGCCATGAGTGCCTTGTAACACACAAAATCGCTTATAGGTCAGTAAGCAAAATCAGAATGAATCCATATAAGGCGCTTCGGATTATAAGGCGCACTGTCGTTTTTTTGGAAAATTAATGCCTTTTAAGTGCGCCTTATAGTGCGAAAAATACAGTATATATACTGTATATATAAATATATATATATTAAAATATGCCATATACCAATAAATGACACTAACACTACAGAACATTGACCCAAATTACTTATAGTTCTGTTTTACCACCACTTGATAACATACATTAGATATGATAGATTTGTGCGTGTGTGTGCGTGTGTGTTTTTATGTCATAATGGGGACAGGGAGGGGTGCAGATATGGGGAGACTGGGGTGCTGCTGACTCATCTGTTGTGAAAGTCTGCTAAAAGGGGCATGGACAATGATTTAATATGAATATATTGCTAAATGTTTCCCTGCACTGATTAAATGTTGATTAAATGTAGGCTAAGACCTGTAGCAGCTATCTAGCTTATTTCACTATGGAAAACAAGTTAATACCACTCAAAACTGGGTTACAGATTGACACCCTTTCCTTTGTCTTTCCTCTCTCTCTTCTGTCTTTCCTTTTTGGAAAACCAGATTTTCTATTCAACATTGTAATCTTTGTTTCTGGCGCATCGGCTAACGTTAACTGTCTGCAACTAAACACGTCACTCACTGATGAGCAGGCTAAAGCAGGACCAAACCATTTTATGCAGATACAGGGGGGTGGTCGGACAATATGGATGTTTACTTTTTGGTCAATGGGGATATTTCATTTTTATTGCCAATATAAGTAAAATCAGACATCATTCATTTTATTATTTGAAATATACTCAATGATTATTGTTTATATAGTGTATAATATAATAAAACATTTTAATGAGTTTTTACCTATTTGTTTGGCCCCCTGTCGTTAGGGGCCCTTGGAATTGTCCTAAATTTTCCCCACTATGCGGCGCCCCCGCACATAACTTTCCACCTTCAGCGAAAATTTCTGATGAGGTAGCACTTCCTGCGTTTTTCATGGCTTTGTCACTGGGTAACTTATGCTTCGTTTGGCACAGACGCTCGATGACTAAGCTTCCCAAAATCAGGCCCTCTGGTTCTTCAACCTGTGCCTTACAGCTCAAAGTCAAGCACAATGCCATTTGCTGTAGCACAAACAAAGTTCTTCATGCCAACTGGGTTTGGCTTCATTGGCAAATATTGTCTGCACGGACAGGCTCCTGTGAAAGGAATCATCAATAGATGCGCATTCAGGTCGATTCAGAGACAAGCAGCCTCGCAGAATCCGATCCAGAAAAGGCCTCGTCTTCTAGAATTTGTCTGACATTTTCAGGTATTCTGGCACATCAAGAAAACCACTTTTATTGCTCCCCTCAGTTTGAAGAATCTGGCACGTGTGAATTTGTCAGTGATCGCAGTGATTTTCAAGGCTTTGGGGACCAGTACATCCTAATGGTTGGGTATCGGATGCAGGACATCAAAATACAGGCACCAAAAAAATTTTAAGTGGCTCCCCACTCTTAGACAGTGACATAATATTAGAGCATTCTGCAATCGTCATCATCAAATCTCTATCTTTGTCATGTTCAAAATAGTCTAGTGGGGTCCATCCATGTCTGTCTAGATCAGTTTCGTCCTGATGCTGATACTCTGCCAAGTTTGGAGTCAATGGAGTAGCCTTCCAGCGTAGTCCTTGTCCGGCACAACCAGAATAAAAATAGTATTTTTTGTAGGAAGTTATATTTTTACCAATGTAAGCAATTAAGGTGTATTGGTGCATAAAATACTTGAATCTGTGTGGAAGTTTATATGAAATTTGAAGATTTACCCTCAAGGTGGGAAGGCTTGGTCTTGGTGTTGGCTGTTCCAAGTCAGCTTCTGAGTTATCTGCCTCAATCTCTTGACTTTGACAGCGAGGTCTTAGAGTGCGGGATGAACCTGTACCTGTCCATAAACTTGTCAACAAGTTTTGTAAATAAGAATTTTGCTTCCAATCCTTCACATAGTCCTAAGGCCCTTACTGCATAAAATAAACACATATTAGCTGTTTCGAGGAGCATCAGTCCATAACTACACATACATGAACGTCAAGTTTAGCGACCTACAAAGTTGCTAGTTTTACACTTTTTTCCAAATTTGGATGTCATGACAAATATGCAAGGCTTTTATAAATATCTAAATCAGAATAAGCCATGAAATGAAATATTTTTGTCCGTACGCATGTCTAACGTTTCGTCCGTACCTTTGACGCAAATCCGTATGCAAAGTTTTATAAATAAGGCCCTAGGTCTTTGTTTTTCCCTCAACCCTAGTCATTTATGAAGCATGAATACCTGTGTTTTACCTCACCTGTGTCTTGTTATCTTTAGTTCACTAATGCATTTAGATAGGTCCTTTTTCTTCCTGTGCTGGTTGTTCATTGTCTCCAGGTTAATGGTTCCTGTCTGAGATTTTTTTTTACTTTGAGTTTGTTTTTTTTGTTTTTTATTCTCTGCGAATGTGTCCTGCTCCTTGCCTGTTTCTGACAGGGTCCAACCCTTGATCCCTAATGAATACACCCCTAATGTAACGATCTGCCCTCGGCAGATGACAGGAAGCAGACACAAGCGCGGAGAATCCCATATAATGGTTTTTATTCATGGTTACAGGCAGACAGGCACTGATACACAGAACTTTAACAAAGAACACAAAACCAAGGATCAATCAGGAATCATTCCTTAGACAGGGAAAATGGCAATAACTAAAATACAAGGAACGTAACTGAAACTTGTAAACAAACCAGAATACAAAGGACACAAACAATAACCCACGTACATTTAACAATGATCCGACACTGACTGACACACAAGGACTAACTTAAATACAGGACTAACGAGCCAACAGAATACAGGTGTGGAACAAAACACAGGTGACTTCAATAGTCCATGTGTCAGCACCAACATAGAGGGGAACAGAGGGAGTTCCTTACACCTAAAGATATATCAGAATGTCCTTATCAACACTGGGCTTATTTTTTAATCCCCAAAACAATGCAAATGTCATTGAGAGAGCCATTGCAACATAAATGATTGCATATTTGATCAGAACATAAAAGGCAACTGAAATGCAAAAACCTTAGGAATCCAGATGATTTGAGACATCAGCCGATCCCCAGATAACTGACCTCTTTGCCCAGGCACAGAATCTGAATTGGCCCTGGTACAGAATAATAATTGTCAAATTGTTGGATGAATAATAAATAACAACAACCAACAAAGGCTTGAACAATGAGTTCTAAATCCGAGGGAGATGACAACAAATGGGGACAGTATTCAACAGAGGCAACTGAAACAGTACAATGTACAGACTACAATGTGTAGTGTGCGTACATGTGTGTATTCACTTGACTGTGGCTAAAAAGACTGTAACAGGGAAGGTAATGTCACAGAGTATAGGTGGTAGATATGAACATTATGAATATTGAATATGCAGGTTAGGATTTACTACAGAGGGACAGAGCTTTCATTGCTTCATAAAGTTTTATGCTGTGGATTATGTGCTCATTTGCAATTTAATACCCATGAATCGGCCTTTCTCCGCAGTGGTAGGTCATTTACACTTGCGAGTTGTACTCCTGTGAAAAACATATATGCACCATTCACAGTGACCATCAGCCTGCAATACATTGCATAAAGTACACCAAAAACTCAGGGCAAGTTGGAAACAATTCCAGATCTATAAAGAACCTTTAAAAGTTGTTTTTTAGACCCATATTTGGGGTGAATTGGAAGCTAGAAAAATGGTTGTACATATAACTATTTGAAGAATCAAAATTAAGTGTGCTGGTTCTAGGTAGGCTTTAATTTTTATATTTAAAAAAAAATCGAAAGTGTATCCTAATAGAACCCCATATTGGGTCAGATCCCTGAATGTCCTGACCCCCTTCCGCGTCCAGACTGCAAAAGCAGCGTCCAAGGAAGGAGGGAGGAAGACGTGGTTACAAGCAATAGGGCCTGAAGCAGATGCCGAGGTGAACTTGAAGTGGCGACGGAACTGAAACCAAATCTTAAAAGTGGAACGCACTAGCGGGTTGGCGGTGTGACGAGCAGGGGACGTCGGGAGGGAGGCGCAGAGCAGTGCAGGGAGAGGTGGACACGCAGGAGTGTGACTCGAGTTGACACCATGCGGAGTCAGAGGAGTGTATCCAAAAAGGCAGTTTCTGAAAGTTGGCTGCCCAATAGTAGTGCAAGAAGTTAGGCAGTGCCAGCCCACCATTGAGCATACAGGTCTGAAGCAGGGATCTCCTGACCCTAGGGACCTTGCCATCCCATAGGAAAGAGGTGACGGCCTGGTTGATCGCCTTGAAAAAGGATTTTGGCAGGAAGAGGGGCACAGAGTGAAAGAGGTAGAGGAACTTAGGCAGAGTGTTCATCTTGACCGCATTAATCCGCCCCACCAGAGTCAGAGGCAGGCTGCCCCATATTTGGAAGTCAGCCCTCATCTGGGTCAAAAGTGGAGCAAAATTGGCAGCAAAAAGAGTGGGGAACGACGGGTTACGTTCACGCCCAGATATTTGAAACCACTGCGGCTCAGGTGAAAAGGTAAATCGGCTTGCCTTAACTCAAGTACTGGCGTATTGATCGGAAAGCATTCACTCTTCTGTAGATTTAATTGGTACCCTGAGAATGAGCCAAAGTCGTCCAAAATAGAGAGGATCGAGGGCAGGCAGGTCGCAGGATCACTGACATACAGTAGCAGGTCGTCTGCGTATAGTGAGAGCCTGTGTTCGACACATCCCCGAAAGACACCCTTGAAGGAAGTGGAGGAGCGCAGGGCAAAAGAAAGGGGCTCGATGGCGAGGGTGAAGAACAGAGGGCAACCCAGACGAGTGCCACGCCCCAGAGGGAAATAGCCAGAGCGGTAACCATTGATGCAGACACTGGCTCTCGAAAGGTATATAAGAGACCAGCTCAGGAGACTTGGAGGACAACATTAAATAAGGTCCGGGTGTTGAAAAAGCAGTCTGCCCTTAATAAAACCGGTTTGCTCCTCCGAGATAATCCCAGGCAGAACAGCCTCGAGGCGCCCTGCCAGCAGTTTAGCCAAAACCTTGTAATCTGCGTTGAGAAGGCTCAGAGGCCTGTACGAGGAACAAGAGGTGGGATCTTTCCCCTTCTTGAGGAGGAGCGCAATGGAAGCCTCAGTCAACGTCGGAGGGAGGGAGCCAGATGTAAGTGACTCGTCGTACACAGCCAGCAGCAGGGGTGCAAGTTTGGCATAAAATCTCTTGAAGAACTCAATCGGAAAGCCATCAGGGCCCGGGGCCTTGCCGCTCCGCATAGTCCTAATGGACCGAACGACTTCCTCAAAAGTGTGAGAGGAGAGTCAAGATCAGACACATATTCAGAATCGAGAGCGGGGGCCGCCATCTCATCTAGAAAATGAGACATACGCCCCGTGTCCGACGGGAATTCAGAGGTGTACAGAGAGGAGTAAAAGGAAGTAAAAGTGCCATTGATATCCCTGGAGTCGGAGAGTAGAGTCTGAGAAGAGTCCGCAATACGGGGGATCAGCCGGGTCGCTGCGCGTCGTTTCAGTTGGTGAGCCAGAAGACGGCTGGCCTTGTCCCCATGTTCGAAGTATGTCGCGCGAGCATGCAGCAGTAACCTCTCAGCGTCCCCAGTGGACAGCAGGTCAAAGTCCGACTGACGATTTAGCCGCTTTTTATATAGCTCAGGGGAGGGCGTCCATGCATACTGTCGGTCCAGGTCCAAGATGGCGGCAGCGAGCCCGTCCAGTTTGGACCTGCGGGATTTGTTCGCGTGTGCAGAGTAAGAGATGATGACCCCCCTGAGGTAAGCCTTGAGTGTCTCCCAAAGAAGAGAATGTGAAGTAGAGCCGGTCTGATTGAAAGTGAGGAAGGAGTCAATGGAGGTGGAAATAACATTGCAGAAGTCTGCGTCAGATAGAAGGAGTGAATTGAATCTCCAGCAGAATCATTGATATATGCACAGCTTCACTCTTTTCTGGCTGAGAAATGTATTTTAAACGCAAATCAATCTGTTTTTAGGCCTCTACATTAGTTGTGATTGATAATGTTAATGCTCTGGATACTAAATCGAACGGTTCTGCACTATTCATTTACTTATCTAAGGCCTTTGACATTGTTGACCGTAGCATATTGCCGAAGAAATGGTTATCAATAGGCCTTAGTCCTGCTGTAAGGGACAGAGCCCTGTCCCTCCATTCTATGGTGGGGCTGACACCTCCCCCGTTTCCTGAGAGGGAACAATCAGGGACATTGAAACCACCTGTGGTTCTCTCTCACCTGTTTTGTGTTGTCTTCGTTAGTGCGGGTATTTAAGTTAGTCCTTGTTTGTTAGTCTGTGTGGATCATTGTTTAAGGTATGTGGGTTTTCTGGTTCTGTGTTTGATGCGGGTTTATGTTTGTATATATTAATGTTGTGGGTTCTGGGGAGGTCTTTAGGGAAGGTGATTTTGATTAGTTGTTTCTGTTTAAGTTCTGTTTCTAGAGCCTGTGTTGCCTATGGAAGAGAATAAAAACCCATATAAAGAATACTCTGCGATTGTGTCTACTACTTGTGATCTGCCAAGGGCAGATCGTGACACCTGCTGCATTTTCCTGGTATTCTAACTATCTTACCGGCCGAACGCAATCACTTGTGCTGGATGGAGTTAGAGGTAATTGTTTGGACATAAATTCTTCAGGAAAATAAGGAAGTGGTTTTCCCACTGAATGTAATAGAGTTTTTCTACCTATCCCAGAGCTAACACACCCTTCAAAACAGCTTAAAACAGAAGGTCTTCTGCTTGTAACGATCATGCTGCCAACATGAGCTTTTTTAGATCCACTATAAAGAAGGTTTTTACACCAGGGACCGAAACACATGCTTGCCTGGGCTGAGCCAATTGTGTGAATTCCATACTTTATACAAAGCAATGTCATTAAAACACAGTTTATTAATTTTACCATGCATATGGTAATGTTCAGGAATACAACTGATGATTGGCAGAACATGTCAAAGTTGTGCAAATGATCACCATATTAAATTAAATACAGCAATAAAACCTTCAAATCGGGTATATTAAGGCATGTGTATCTTTTCTAAATCTTTTGTATTGTTACATCTAAAAAAACAAGTGTTGTCAAACTATTCAAATAATTAATTGTAATTAATTGCATGAACCTTTGTGTTTAATCACAGTTTTAAAATCAGTGCTTTATGTTACAGCCAATTAGATGGTCCTTGATTTGAAATAAAATATGTCCAGAAGCTGTCTTTTTTCAATTGAAACAGGTATATCATTCCCCTCAAATGACCACAATGACTGGCTAACCCTAACCCATCTATTTGTAGTTAATCTAAATAGGTTCTACTATCACCTAACTTTGTGCTGTTGTTCAAGGCACCACATGTACAAAAACGGTAATGTTAGATTACTGTATGTAACCCCTTCCAGGCAGTATGCTAGTATTTCTACTAATCTGTCTAGACAGAACACCATACACAAAAAGCACAAACACAACAAAATGCAGGTTTTCAGTATAGTAAACTATTTTACTGGTGTACTAAAATTGTTGGTCTTAGTATTTCATATACAGCAGACAAAACCTGTAATGGTTAACATGTAATGCAGACATCACATTTATATACAAAACTCCTCAATAAAACATTTTTTAACTTTCACATATTAATCCAAATTAATTATCAGTCTTTACACAAGCGCTTGTGTTGTGTTACCTCTGTTGGGGCCCATACAGCGTTGGTGCACGTGAAAATAACACCACTTGCTAAAACAAATATTAGCTAGCTTAGCCGAAACTTCACTGCTCAGTACTCACGAACGCATTATAAAGACGAAAAAGGTAAAAACAAAACCACGCGGCTATCGCCCCGAAACCAAAACATTTATCCTTTGATCACAAGAAAAATATATCCAAATCCAACTCAGGTCTATTAATAAAGTAATAAGTCAGCAACGCAAAGATGTCCAAAGTAACAAAATCAACCTCTTCTCTCCCTCCTCTCTTTTTGTCTCACGCGAGACCAAGTTACCATAAAATAAAACCAAACAATTTATTTGCCAATAACAGTACTATTTTTACTGAATAGCTTAGACCATACATACCTGATATTGCTAGATCTGCAGCAGCATTCACCATCAGTGTCCGGGAACAGTGCCACTTGTCACAGGTAAGAATGCTTTAATGGTACAATTGATATCATATTTGTGAATAATTCTGTGAAAGAATATTTATAAAAATATAAATAATTATCCTTTCAATATTTGAATGTAAACTATGGGCATGTTAGCAATAGTTATATGGCTGAAAAAAATTACATTTTAAATATTTTCACAGAGAACTGTCAACAGTGCTCCAAGGGGTGCAACAAGCTGCTCTCCTTGACACGCTAACGGGCACGATACACTAGGCATTTGGATTTTCGCTTGACTACGCCTGGATCGCTTGTCGCTGGTCGCTTGTGGGCGTGTATGTGGGCGTGTATGTTTTTTTTTGTTGCGACGCAGAAAGTTTACACTTCACTATTCCAATGCACACTTTTGCTAAGAATTAGGTTGATGAAAATAGACCAGATTAATCATAATTCAACATTTTCTATAAGTAGGGTGAAAAAGTAGTTTCAGTAGTTGTTACTATGATTGTGTGTGTCATGACGACGTATTATGTTTGATCAATATGCATTTTTATTTAAGCATTCTTGACAAATGAAAATACTAACCGCTCATGTTACATATTTGTGGAGGGAATAATTGCATATAAATTGATTTACACAAAAAGATCTTTCAAACATGGATAACGAGAGAAAGAGGCTTGTTGCATTATCATTGCTGCGTTGCGCCGCAGCACCGTTCCATTTCGGTGAACCCTATTCTTTTGTCCCGAGAAACTCTTGGGGAGTACCATAGGCTTGTACAGGAACTCCGCCGTGAATATGCCTGGTTCCAGGGTTATTTTCGGCTCACCAAGGCCGAGTTTAGTAGATTGGGATTCCGGGTTGTGAGGCAGGACACCCGGTTTCGTAGAGCAATTATTCAGCCTAACTTCTTGCTATTTGCCTACGATAAGTAGCATTTAATTGTGCTGTTTGCCAGCCAACTCCAAAATTAACATGCACTGTAGCATTATTTCATATGAAAAAATAGCCCAAAAAGAAAATTAAATGTCTCTTAATCTATAATTAAAAAGGGACACATTGTACAGTTCTTGAAATCCAGAAACTGCAATTATTAAATGTTCCTCCATTTTGAACGTAGTAACATTTTGGATGCCGCGTATAGAAGGTACACAGACACATCGTTTGTGCTTGGCTATCGCCCAAGCGCGTAAGAGCGAAAATCACTTTCAATTTGCATAGAATAGGATGGATCCTATCTTTAGACGCTTCGCTTGCGGTCTTCGCGTCGCCAGGTATCCCACAATGCCTTGCTCGACACTGTTACGTGACCTAATTGAAAATTCGCTAGGCGAATTTCGCTTGTGAAGTGCCCAGTGTATCGTGCCCGTAAGGGAGAGAATCAGAATGGTGTTTGAAGAGAATCCAGAGACAACTGCTCAGCTCCAAGATGAGGCTTTGGCTACATTTGATACGTTCATGGATCCTTTCTCAACCACAGCATATGGGCAGAATAAAACCATCCGGGAACTATTCAATCCAGAGGAAGTTGTAGTGTCCCAGAAGATTTGTTGGGTAAAGTGTAGTCTTTCAAGGGTCATGGCCTTAAGAAACCAACGTTTTTACTAAAAAGTAAAGAGGGAGAGAGGGATTCTTGTATGATTTTACTGATGGTGCCCTTTTTAGATTCCATCCATTATATTCTCAAAGGCCAAATGCATTGCAAATAGTATTGTACACCGATGAAATTGAAATATGTAATCCTTTAGGCCCCCATGCCTCTGCAAATTATTTCCTAATGTTTTATTATAGTTTAGGGAATATTGATGCAAAAAAAAATTCAAAGTTGGCTGCAATAAGACTCCTTGCTATTGCCAAAGCAAATTATATTTCTCAGTGGGGTGTTGATGTTATACTTAAAATAATCCTAAAAGATCTGGGCCCGTATGTATAATGCCGCTCAGAGTAAATTTTTTGTCTTAATGTGTGTCAAAATTCTAAGAATGACGTAATTTTACTCTTATTCTTAAGAATAAGTGTGATTCATAAAGGTTCCTAAGTGTTAAGACTAGGTCTCAGCTCCTAAATTATTTAAGAGAGCTGGAGAGGTCTCCTAACCAGTTAGGAGTAACAAGATGGCAGCAGAGAGGAGGAGGCTGCGCAGTTTCCAACAACGTAAGAATTTGTTGGAATTATATGATGACAAAGATTTGATCAAACGATACAGGCTTGATCGTCAGGGTATTCTTTTTGTTACTGACCTAGTCATTTTTCCTTACACAATTTTATTACACAGAGCATATGTACAATCATTGTGTATTCTTAATTATTTTCTGTCTTGTGAGGCAGAAGGCTCATCTGGAGGACACAGGGAGATGTCCTGAGATGATACAGGAGAAGATGCATCTGATGGACTGGCTCCAGAATTATCCACACTACATTCACATGCAGAACAAATATTAAACAGTGCAAACATGTTTATTCAATTAAATGAGGTGATTGAAATACCATCAATTTATTAAAAAGGAACATTTCATGTTGTACATGATGTTGGTTACAGTGTAGTAGTGGTGTTTGAAAATCCAATAAAATACTAATTATAAAAAAGGCACATTAAATGCATACATTATTACATGCGTAATTTTCTTCTTACCATCTTTGTAACTCCTTCAATTTGAGAAGTGCAGGGTCTGGGGCATCTGGAATGTCACTAAAAGAGGGATTGGCCGTACCCAAGTATCTCCTCTACTATTTGGCCAATCTCAGACAGAGGTTTACATGGAGGGCCCCCACCTGTTTGACAAGAACTCAGCTGCTGACCACATGGAGACAATCATTTAATATAAAATGGTTTAATAAGATAAAATAAAATGTACCTGTGGCTCGCATGCTTTCTTTATATGCTGCAATTTCCTTGTGTGTTGTTGCCAACACATTGTACCACCTTTTCTCACAGTCCTCTGCTGAGTGTCTTGTCCGAGGAAATGCTGCATTTACTGTCAGTACAATCTTTTGTCATGCGTTTTTTTCTTTGTTAAAGTCGGACTGAATGTTCCTCTTATCACGTCCTTCCATTTAAGGACTGACTGCACTAGAAGAAGATTTTCTTTTTTGGACCAGTTTGGTTTTCTTTTTGCATCCATTTTTAACAATTTGCAACTTTTGTCTTTCCTTTATATACAACTGTGACCTGTGAGTGCAATTTTTAATTGTGATTAATCAGCTTAATTACTTAAATAGCATCACATTTGTCCATTTAATTAATGTGTTGAAATTATGTGAAATAAATGCATGTACCTATTTGTAATTTTTTTGCACAAAGCAAAAAAGAATTCTTCTAAATAAATTGAAATATTGAAATAATTGTTATGTCTTCATTAAATAATGAATTAATTAATGAATTATCGTGGAATTATTTAAAGGGAAGACAGAGACTGTAGTTTCTTTTAATAATAAAAATGTATTTATTCAAGATTCATAAACCTGGAACAGTTAACAACACATTTACATGTCAAGTCAAATGCTCAACCATTATTAGGTTGACCTCTGCTATATATACGTCCAGTATAAACCCTCCCTCTCCCGTACAGGTTGTGATGCCTTTAAAGCCCATGTTATTCTATCCTCCCCGTGCATGTTATTAACTCTGGAGTCCCTCTTATCTGGAACCCATAAAGTCTAGATGGCTCAGTCAAAACACATCCTGCGCCTGGGAGAGGACATGAGACTTCCCATGGGAACTGAACAGTTATTTACATCTGAACCATTCAGATTTGACAACAATACATTTGAATAAAACATAATATTGAAAATTCCACCACAGTCATGCTGCTGTGACCTCACCCTTGCAGGCTCACTATTGGCTGATTCAGAGGTTCAGGGCGGACATTTTGGGTTCACATCATTGTAGTCCTTAGTTCACAGCACTTAAGTCCCACTTCAGAAAGCACTTAAGAATCAGTCTTATACTTTACTGAAAGTTGCTTTTAGCTGCTTTATAAAAGTCTCCTACTCTTAGAAAAGTCCTACTCTTTACTAAGTATTTTCTGACACTTAAGTCAAAGCTTAAAGGGCCACTTCACCGAAAAAAAACATTTTTGAAATTGGTGCCTTGTAGGCAAAGAAAAAGATTAAAATGTGTTTTTGGCTCATGTGGATGAAATACACCAAATCCCAGAATGCACTTGTTTCGCTGCTCTACGAGTCCACTCTCAAGACACGCCTACCGGCTCGAGAGGGCAGGCAGAAGGGAAGGCTAGCTACTAGCTAATTGACTGGAAAACAGAAGACGCCGGTTAACATGAGTCTCCGGGACGAGTTTCTTGATAAAGTAATTTAAATACTAGCCTTGCGTTGTACCGGGATGAACATCCAACACAAGGAAAGGACATGTAGTTAGTTTCCATCGTTTTCCCGTTGAACATTTAGAGCGGTGCAAACAGTGGCTGCGGGCTATCAACCACCCCAAGTTCCGAGAATATTTGTAATTAATAAAAGTATATACATTTTTTTCATATTTTCCTATACTCTTTTGTAAATCAAAGTAATACATTATAGACTTGTGGAGGCTGGTTACTTTCATTTTGATTTAGCTGTAACTACTTACTGTACACACTAACTGGATTATTTCCCTTTTGTGAATTAATTTGTGTTAAAAAGGGAAATCTTATGTATATTACACAATTTATACTGGCATTTAAAAAAAACAATGCAAGACAGGACCATGGAAACAGAGTAGCTCCTTATATGAAGTGCTTTCCTACAATTGCAGTCAATATTACTCTAGGCAAATATATAATTTAATAGAGCAACACTAAAAGGACTACAACACTAACCACAACCAAGATGAGTTTGAACTTTTATTGTTTTTAAACATAATATAAACAATTTCACACTCTAAGCTCTTCCAGAGCTTCAGCAGTTTCTTGATAGCCACAGTATTGTCCGTCAGGAGCTGGAAATCTGTCTGATGTCTTGAACAACACATGCAGACAAAACAAGACGATAGCCTTTCCCCAGTCTCTCTCCTTGCAGGACCCATTCCACGAAATGATGGTAGGCTGTTAGGCGATATTGTCTGAAAACAATAAGTACAACGTTAGCAACGCAAGCTATTTGCACCTAGAATAGGCTACCTAGCATTAATGTAAATATAACTGATAGCTCAGCTAACTGACGTGAACAACAAATAAATACTCACTTTATACTGAAGCGCCCGTTTGTCCCTTCGGAATCCTAAAATAAGTTTCCAAAACTCATTTGTGGATCAAAGCTGGGGTGCTCTGTTACGCATGCTGGCGGTCCCGTTTCTAATGCAGATTCAGTTATTTATTCAAGAAGAAAATGGCATCGCTGAAATTCGCAACAGCAGCGGGACTCTATCTGTGTCCATAGGCGCACAGCGAGAGCACTGGCACCACCAGTCCGCCCCAGCTCGACTCTGTACGGGCTCTTTCTCAAGACCGCCAGGCAAGTCTCGCTCCTCTGCAGCAGCAGCCTCTTGTTCCTCCATCAACGCCAACTGATTCTCGCTGTATTGCGGCTCGTACAGGTAGCCACGAACATCGGATTCGCGCACCAGATCTTTAAAATCCCTTTCTGCCATTTCGTCTTCAAAATTACATTCTGCCATAGTGGTTGGTTGGTCTAATACTCGCCTTTCTCCACAACAAGCAAGATTGGGTTAGCTTAGCTACAAGATGGCTGAAACTATTTTGAGAATCTGTGAGCGAGGCCCCACTCCCTATGGGCGGGTTGAAAAAATGCGGAAGTATCATCTACTACTGGTTGTAGTTTATAGCCGCTTTTAAAAAATCCTCCAATAACGCAAAAATCGTCGTTTTACGTCATTGGAGGATTTTTTCCGAACTTAAAATCAAGATATCTCTCTCACCAGATAGAGTTGAGGGGTGGGAGCAAGGTCATTGAAAAATACTACCATTTGTCTACTGATACAAAGCTAAATGCAAAATCGGTGGAGTGGCCTTTTAAAATCACAATTTTTTTCCTTATTGGACAACCAACCAATCACAGTCTTCAAAAGATTGTGACATACATAGCAACGGGGTCAGCCCCGCCTCCTCACTAAGATTAAAGTTCTTGTCTTTTCCTTACTCAGAGTTGCTCTCAGATCGGTCCTGAATCGCTCTTGAGCTAAGACTCATACGTAAAAGATTTTAAGCTAAATTAAGAGTTTTCTGAGAGGAATCTTAGAATCTTAATGAATACAGGCCCTGACACTTCTTTACAATGGTGTTTGGATTGACAACCCCACATAGTGAAATTGAGTTGTTTGATGCTGTGATGTGGAGACACACTTGCCCAACGTGAGCTTGCTGGGTTTAAACGAGGTTTTGGTTTTGCTTATTGCAAATGTCAACATTGTGAATGCTCCTTTGAGGTTATGCAAAGTATTTTTGAGATTGGTTTTGCTGAAAGAACTTAAGAAAAGCATATCAGGCAGTGTTTTGAAATGTACAGAAACATTGAAAGCATCCCTTAAAACCACTTCCGGGATTAACAGTAGAAGCAGACTAGTTGATGTTCCAGCATTTGACCTGATCAAACAAACTCCACAGGATATAATGCATGTAATTTTTGAAGGCGTTGCACCAATGGCAATAAAGCTTGTATTAAAACCTGATTCTGTCTGGACAGAGATAATCAGTAAGATTAACGCAGCGATTCAAAATGTTCCTTACTCACCTCTAGATATACGAGATAAGCTATGTCCTAGTGTCAGCACTTTAGCTGCTAATGACAATAAATTAAAACCGTCATGTGGATAAATGTTAATGCTTTTAAAAATACTACTTTTTCTTTTGAATGATTTGAACAACGAGTATGTCAAATCTATTCTCAAGTTATTTGAGATTGTTCATATTGTCCTTGCTTCTGTTATTTCTTTAGAAACTTTATTACGGCTCAGATGCATGATTGAGCAACATCTGCATCAGTTCAAATAACTTTTTTCTGAAGCAAATGTAATACCCAAGCAGCATTACATACTACATCTACCTACCGAAATCATATCTCTTGGTCTTCTAAGTTAAATTTTGCTCTGAGCATCCAATTTTTGCTAGGGAAAGAGAATCTGGGCCTGTCTCAGCTGTCAAAAATATTAAATTATGTTAAGAGGAAAGTCAATGGCTGCGTCCGAAATTGCGTACTTCCATACTTTATAGTATGCGAAAAACAGTAACCGAGCAGAGTAGTATGTCTGAAATCATAGTATTCGAAAAACAGTATGCGAAAAGTACCCGAATGACCTACTACTTCCGGCGAGATTCTGAAGTGTGCATACGATGGACACTTTACTATCCCATGATGCAACAGGAGAGAAGAGTTCTCGTTACATTTAAAAATGTAAACCGGGGACGCGGCAATCTTCAAGTGTAACTACTTTAGAAATGTTAATAAAAAAATAAAAAGTGTAACTACTTTAGAAAACACTTTTTTTGTTTCTTTGTGGTTAAATTGTATTTGTTCATATAAATGTTCATATAAAACGATTGATTTAAAAGCGGGTTTGCTTTATGCGTGGTGGTAGGAGGACGCAAACCTGAAGGAAACATGCTTCTCTTGACCGGTAGATTATACAAGTAGAAAATTCTAACACGGCGCATGTAGTACGTCCGGACTCCATTCATACTACCCGGATTCATACTATATAGAACGTACTTTTTTAACGGTCGCAAAGTACGTTCTTATTTAAATGTAGTACATACTCAACATAGTACGCGATTTCGGACGCAGCCAATGACTTTTTAGGCATTGATGTGATGCAATCTGTTGTCTCCGTGAAATGGTACTGTCACGATTTGACTTCGGCAGGTAACAGGTAGCAGACACAGGCGCAGAGATTCTTATGAAGCACATTCTTTATTCACTCCACTCTGGAGATCAGATCATCGAACTCTCTACCAATCTTCAAAAAACGTCTAAAAACATTCCTCTTCAAACTGTACCTCCAGTAGCTCCATGAATGGAGCTCCACAACTCTCGCCTGTTCGAAACTTCACTACCGAATCATTCTTCTACGATTATCACCCATTCCTCCTCTCCTAGCACCCCTTCTATCTCTAGCACTTCCCCCTGCTCCCACCCGGGAACAATGTACTTATTGCCTTTTGATGTGTGTTTTAGCTATATGTGAAATGCCTGCACTTATTGTAAGTCGCTCTGGATAAGAGTGTCTGCTAAATGCGCAAAATGTAAATTCAAATGCAGACAAGCAGACAAGCAAACTATAACAGAGACTTCAAACAAAACACAAAACAGAAGATCAAAACTCATAGCACCGTACCCTTCAATAAACAGACTTTGTGTTGAAAACACAAAACATACAAACAACACACAACTAAGTGTATATATACAAACGTAAACACAAACATATCTTCAAACAATGCCCCGACACTGACAGACTGAAAAGCAGCAACCTATATACATGGACTAACGACTAAACAGAAAACAGGTACAGAACAAAAATCAGGTGCAATGAATGTCTTAGATTTCTCCCTCTCTCTGCTGGTTGGGGGAGTGCCAACTCCGGCATAGAGAGGGACAGAGGGAGGGATAGACCTCTGTTCCTCACAGGTACATTCTCAATGGCAATAAGTACATTAGTGGGAAATCTATGATTATTGTAGATGTAGATGGTGCGTTCCCAGTGTTCAGATTGATAAACGATATCTTTGTGATTGATTCATTTTATGTTGCTTTTGAGTACCAGCGTTATGAGACACTGAATTTGAGTCCAGAATTGCTGGCATATGAGGTGGCAGTTCCCAATGTTGCCCAGGCTACAGAATTTGTAAATGAACTCATTGTATTTCCTATTTTTCAGTTAGTTTCAAGGAACATACGTTTGTGCCAACAAAATATAGTCTTTGTGATATTATTGCAGAATACACCTTAATATGGAGGAACGATAAGGGATAGCATTGCTATATTGGGTGATCAAGTTAGCCTGCTTCCTGTTATGTGTTTTCTGTGCCTCTTTTGTTAACAAACATTGTTCATTAAAAAACTGTATGATGAGTTTTGGTGAAGGCTGCATAATTTATCTTTCACATTGAACATATTTGAAGTCAGAGCAATAATGAACTCTGGGCCTGATTTACTAAGACTAGCGCAGTTTGCGCATGCTATGCTTCCACATTTTGCGTAGTATTTATCAAACCTGACATTCATCATGCAATCTGCATGCAACAATGTAATCGGTGTGTAATAAAAAGTGAGGCCCGACCTGGCACGACAGAATTCGGCCCGAGCCCGACCAGAGCCCAACTGTTTTTAAAAGCCCAAAGCCTGAACCCGTTTACAGCCCGACATTATTCAAATGTGCGCACGCACGCAGTTCTATTGCCTTTTGTCAAGAATGAGTCATTTAGCCTATACATTTGTTTTAAAACATTTATTATAACAAAAAACTAAATACTCTGTTACAACATAATTTCACTGGCTAAGTATAAATTCTAAACTAATATTGGGAGGGCAATAAGAGAAGGCTCCACTTGGTTCGCCAATACAGCAGCTGAAATTAAAAGAATAATGGCAACATTAGCCTATGTACTCTGTCTCCAATTTGCATTTAAGATTCAAATAATATTTATTTGAAAAACCTTTACTCACCAAGATTAGGCTACATGTTTTAGTGTAGGATAAGTATGTAATCCCCAGTATATGGGTTCAGCCTGTCCTGCGCTCTAATGGTGCGTCCAGCAGCACTGATTGGCCACTGGCAGGTGTTGAACAGCTTAGATCAACATGCCTTTACAGCCACGAATTCCCTGTCATGTTTCTGTCATATTTTAAGAGACTTTCAATTTTTTGCATTTGGCATAACCCACCGGATCATTTTTGTCATTGAAGTGAGATTTAAATCTTTTTCCCGGTGCAACCAAATGTAATTGCCACAGTCCTGGCTGCGTTTCACCTCCTCAGCATCCATTCTTACGCTAAATGAAACGCATCACCTGACCACTCATTCACCGCGCAACCCGGAGCGCAAGAGACCGAGCCAGGGTCGGGTTCGGGCAAAGATCTTCAGCTCATACTACGGGAAAGAGAAAGCGCAAGCTTAGAATGAGGTCCATTTGGACACACAGGGAAGGTCCATTTGGACACATCTAGTTAAGACCTGCTTTTAAGAGGCGCAGAATTTTACACTCAAAATTGAGCCGTGCAGTGACTGGCAGTCTTTGTAAATACCACGGAATATATAATTAGGCGCAATTAACGCGTTTCCTCCCACCTCCTCCCAATTTCCCCATGACCCTCCCTTGAACGCATATTGAAAGCGCAACTTGTCTCTTCACGCTAATGTGGCATGCAATCTGCGATTTTAGCCAATTGCGCCCTGTTGGTAAATAGCCCGCATCAGTTACATCCGTCTTTGCAACCAATTACCGCCTTAAAACAGGCGCAAACGGCTTGATAAATCAGGCCCTCTGTTTCTTTCAGATGCTTTTTGTGGGACTCTTAAATCAAGTAACAAGATTTAAACAAGATTTCTTTTAATGAGACTTTGTAGATGTAATTCATGAGAGATGTAATATATCTTATTTGAACAGTTTTTTTACCTAATTTTAAGATTGCCTGCCTATTTGAGACAAAAAAGATACGGTTGTGCTTGTTTTAAGATTATAGTGGTAAGTGGAACACTTAAAATAAGAAATTCACTCTTAAAACAAGATTAATTGTCTAACACTTCTAAATGTATTTTTTATGTTGGTAAGAAAAAAAACCTGAAAGTAAAAGTAAGTCTAACCCCTAACATAGCATGTAGGGGCCGGCACAGAAACACAACATGCGGGGGACAGCACAGGAACACAGCAAATGGCCCCCCGCACCTGGGGCCTCATTTATAAACGCTGCGTACGCACAAAATAAGGCGTACGCCGCTCTCTACGCAATAGTTGGGATTTATAAAAAGCAAACTTGACGTGAAAATGTGCGGTCCTCCACGCAAGCTGGGACCCATGCGTACACACAGAAACGGATGAAATGAGAAATGGCGACCCCGTTGGCAGATGGATGAAATACATGAAACTGTGTGAAAATTCAGAACATTGTGTCAAATAAATCAAAATATTACCTGCCATTAATAATATTAAGAAATTACAAAGCCATTCTTACAATTAACAGCCTACACAAACAACTGTTTGATCGATCTGCAAAAACAAATCAAATATATAAAACAAGATATAACGTCAATTAAAATGAATATATATTTAGAAAAAAAATAACTTGTATGTTTTGTAATTATATTGTCATGTTGTGCAATTCATCCTCATAAATAATATGGCGAACTGAATTGAATCGAGTATATAACTGATATTCTTGTTGATGTCTCCGTCTGACGGAGCGGATAGATGGGAATAGATAGATGGATAGATAGATATGGAAATATATATAGATATATTTTTGGGGAGATGGATATATATAGCCTATATATATATATAGATATATAGTCTTTATTGTCCACTTTATTGTCCACTTAGTATAGGTTATCCGGGTTATATCAGACGTGTTAGTAGGTGTAATAGTTTTGTCTCATAATTACATAAAGTTTCACTGCGGGTGAACAGGCAAACAAAAAAGCGCAATCATCATCAATGTCCGTTTTCCAAATGTAATAATCGCTGCATTTTGGCATTAGTGATGCCCACACTGTGCCCTACAAACAACATGTTCTCCTCTTTTTCACCTCTCCAACAGAAAACTTCACCTTGAGTAACGTTACTTTTCCGGTTTTCCTCCCAGTTAGTCATGACGTTTCAATCAATTAATATTAATTTAGGGTGTTTCTTTGACTATTGATGGGCAAATATGGGCGTAACATAAAGCCGCCAAAGCTGCACGACATTAAGAGTTCATTCTGATTTCTAAAGCGAAAACGGCGTAGGACGTGCGTGTGCACGGTTTAATAAATCCCATTATTTTTGTACATACATCCTACGTTTCGTCCGTACGCCACTTCTGACGCAAATCGTACGCAAAGTTTTATAAATGAGGCCCCTGCACACTGTAGACGGGGACCAGTTTAGGCAAGCTGCAGACAGGGACCAGCTCCCTGGGGGGCATTCCTCCTCTGCTTCATCCCCCCTGGTAGCTCCTCCAGAGCACTGCCTGCTGGCAATGGCGCTCTAGCCGTGCCTTCCATCACCTCCCTGCCACCTCTGGGGGCTAGTCGCTTAACCCCTCAGTGGACCTCTGTGTCCTGGAGGTTGGTGGCGCCTAGGAGCTGGCACCGGGCGTAGATGGGGAACTGGAGCCACCCGTGCTTTTCGGTTGTGTGAGGGTCTGCAAGCTTCTTTTTGGTCGTTCATTTTGTCGCAAAATTGCCTGGGTCTAGTGCATCGAGGAGCCAAAGGCAGAGCGAAATCACGTTATTGGTATGATTAACATCATTAAAACAATCACGGAGCACAAACGGAAAACAAACACTGAATTGAAAGAAAAGCGCGCTTACACAATGCGGCTATTAATGGGACAAAACAGTGAACTTCTTTACAAAACCAACAGCACTCACATATGCGGACACTTACCATACTGTCCTGTGTGAAACAAAAACCCTCACCACTCGTGACACCTACATACACTCACCTAAAGGATTATTAGGAACACCTGTTCAATTTCTCATTAATGTAATTATCTAAGCAACCAATCACATGACAGTTACATAAGTACACATAAAACACGAGGTCAAAGATTACAAATTTAGGCACAATAAGAGACAATAAGGCAATACAGGGTCAAGTAAAACAGGATAAAGTATATGTGGTTCTGTTGAGCAGCATAGATAAGGCACTAGCGAATACATTTTAAAATATAAAAATACGATTGGTATCATTCTACTGGATATTCAAAGAATAAAGTGAGTCTAGCAGGTAGGTCATTTGCATGGATTATATGACTGTGATTATGGTGAAAGAGCATTTGAGCAATATCTGAGCAAATGAGAGTAATACAAGAGTCAACAGGTATGACAATAGTGCAGGAGAGAGATGTCCACTGTGCAAGTTGGGCATAGCATAAGGGAGAGAAGTTGAAAACAGTTAGCAGGTACATAGATCGGACAGGTGTTCAGAAAGGAGTAGTAGTGTTTCAAGTTTTAGGGTTTTTTGTAGTTCGTTCCAGTCATAGGCAGCTGCAAACTGGAAGGATTGGCGGCTGAATGATGTGCAGGCTTTTGGGGTGACTAAGGCGATGTACCTACTAGAGTGTAGACTGCGGGTGCAGGCTCGCCGACAGGGGGGGACAAACGGGTCTGTTGTCCCGGGCCCAGGGTGGGGGGGGCAGAACTGAGCCCTGATTAAGTTATGAAATAAGTTTCCAAAATAATATTTCTAAAAAGCCTATTTGCGGAAGAAATATGTAATATTTGAGTCACATAAAAGCTATGTATTTGTTTTGTTCCCAATTGTCCTTGAAATAGTGGCGAAGAACCCCCCCCCCAACAAAAAATGGTTTGGCCACTGATCAATATGTTGTCATTTGATTTGAAGTTCAGTTAGCTCAAAATGTCCGGTAAGCAGAAGTCCAGTGCTCAGAAAAGAAAAAAATGAATTAACTAGAGGCCTTGGATATTTCCCGGTGCCCCGTAACAGAGGGACAGCAGGCTACCGGTGACAGAAGCGATAGAGAGAGAATCACAGTGATGCGGGAGGCTCCCGGTGCCCCGTCGGAGAGTCTGAGCAGGATGGATCAGAGACTGAATGCACACGTAATTTCATTTCTTAATGATTTTGCCACAAGGAAAGTTCGGCGCATGGCATTTGGAGTTCAACTCTAAACATGTCACGGCAGCAGTAGCCTAAAATCCAAAAAAATATATTTATTTATTTCCTGCTAGTGTCAGGATTCTAATACATATGATGATGCATTTGGCAACAGCTTATGTGTAGTTTGTTAATGTTAAACATTATTGTGAATGCCTGTCACTTGACATTTGCAGAGAGAGATGTTGGGAGAGGAAGAGCAGAGGAGGGGAACAGTAGAGGGAGAGAAACAGTAGCAGAAAAGCAGAGGAAAGGAAGAGCAGAAAGGAAGAGCACGTGAAAAGGAGAGATCTGGATGTGGGTGGGGGCATCCCGTCCCGGGCACAGGCAAGTCTGTCAGCTGCCCTGTGCGGGTGGGTAGGGCAGTGGTAACTAGAGAGCTAAGGTACAATGGGACTTTGCCTAGCAGGGACGTGTAGACAAGTTGGTACCAGTGGGTTAAACGCTGAGTACTTAACGACGGCCACCCGACTAACGTGTAAAGCTTGCAGTGGTGGGTGCTGTATGGGGCATTTGTTACAAAACGTATGACACTATAATAAACCACATCCAATTTTTTCAACAGAGAGTTTGAGGCTGTTCTGTAGATGACATCGCCAAAGTAAAACATTGGAATAATAGTCATTTTCACCAGGGCAAGTTTGGCTGCCTGAGTGAAGGAGGCTCAATTGCGGAAGAGAAAGCCAATTCTAGACTTAATTTTGGACTTTAGTTTATTAATGTGCGGCTGAAAGGAGAGAGAGCTGTCTAACAAGACACCTAGATATTTGTAAGTATCAACAAATTCTAGTTCAGACCCATCTAGTGTGGCGATGCTGGGCAGACGGGCAGGTGTGGGCAGAGATCGGTTGAACAGCATACACTTAGTTTTACCAGAGTTTAGTAATAGCTGAAGGTTTAGGAAGGAATTTTGAGCTTTAAAATTGGAGCGCCTTATGCTACCACATGAATAACTGAAATACCTTTTAAAATCT
The DNA here is from genome assembly GCA_029465975.1 of Dallia pectoralis. Taxonomy (NCBI): domain Eukaryota; kingdom Metazoa; phylum Chordata; class Actinopteri; order Esociformes; family Umbridae; genus Dallia; species Dallia pectoralis. Next base: position 6,666,197 of record CM055750.1, read on the forward strand.
TAAATCCTACGCCGTGTAAAGAGTGTAACATGCGTAGGAGCGGTTGACAGAAGGAAAAACACAGAAAATGTTATAACTTTTTTTAAAGGGGGCAAATACATATTTTATAGGGGCTAAAGCATGGCAACGTCCCTGGACTCACCTTTATTCTCACTGTGTCTGTCTTGTTTCGATCACGCCTCCCACCCTCGGTCTTGGTCTTAACTCACACATGACTTGCTCAGGTCAAGGTCTTGATTTAGTCTCGTTTAGGAGGTCTCAAACATTGCACTTTTTTACAAGCAGGCATCTGTGTTTGATGGTTGATTTAAATTTGTGTCAAGTATACGAGCATTCAGTCCCACATACACATAAATACAGGCATGTGGATACCAACATGCAGGACATACCCGCCCACCAGCAGGCATGATGTTACCGTGTCAACCTCAAATTAAATGCTTTCATTCTATACATACCAACAAACGCCTATTCATATGACTTGCTGTTGCAACCAGAAATATATATTATTAATAGGTTAAGAATTGAAATGAACTGGCCCTCTGGTCTCTGCGCCCCTATATATTATTTTGTTTTTGGTACAACTGAATTGCTTTTTTCTTCCTATTATTTTGACGGCTGCTTTTCCATAATCTTTGGGGAAACTCAGTGGCAGGTCCATTTCAAACATGCTGGGTCCACCCGTTTCATAAGTTATTTGACTAGGAGAGAAGAAACATTAGGACCGAGGCTAATTTCATCACAATCCTGTCGCTTAGTCATTGAAATTCTGCTGAAACAAAAAAAGGCAACAGCATTCATGGAATTCCTGAGGGCGGAACAAGGAAGATACCCTAGATACCTTAGCATATGCCAACTATTACAAGATCTCTTGATGGCAACACTGTGTAATTATGGGTAATTGACATAAAGTATGACAAAGTGTTTAAAGCTTTCCGAGCAAAGTGGCATGTGGCATGCGGATCGCCCAATGTCTGATTAATCGGATTAATGTTTGATTAATCGGATTAATGTTTGATTAATGAAAGATCAGCCTGGTGCTCAAATCGCTGATTATGTGAATAATTAATGTTGTATTGTCTTTCAAACAAGCCAGCAAATGTGTCCAGAAAATACTTTTTTCCCAGAATCATTATCAATAGTTATATTTTCAAACTCTATTAGTGCACTCAGTGTAAAATGTATTCAGTAGATTTGTTTAATTTAGTTGTAATTTATAAATAATCCAAATGTTTCAATGTACACATTTCACCATTAGAAGAAAAAAACAATTATCAACTGGCTTGTTGCAAATTAGGGCTAAATTGATGATCAATTAATCTCGAGGTGAGGTTGTGCTGTGTTTAGTATAGGAGAAGAAAGGTGTTGAATAGAAAGACAGAGAAATTAAAGGAAAGAAGATATTATTGAGAATGAGAACAAGGAGCTAGCTATTAATGAGTGTGCAGATGGGTAGAAAGTGTCAGTTTCTAAAGAATTCTGGAACTTCAAATAAGATAGACCTTGTTTTTAGAAAACTCCTCTGTTCATGTAATACATATTGTATTAATGTATTGCATATTGTATTTTGCATGTTCTAGCTATGCATGGTCAAACCCCCTTGCCTTGTTCATATCTCCAAAATTGACCTCTACAGGTTATCTGAACTCTAACCTGTCAAGGATGGAGCGGCATAGTGCGGTGAAAGCCATGTGCAGAGTCTTAGATCCGTTTCGATTATATTTATTAACAACAACAGAACATAAAACAAACCGAGTACGGCGGAAAAAGGACTAACTGGTGCAAACTGCAAATGATAGTGCGCGTATAGCGTCTTATAATAAAACATAGACCAATGTGACGTAGAAACAAACAATGATAAGCAACGAGGTGACTTCCTAGAAAACCTTTATAGCCCGAAGTAATGACAACATTACACCCAGCTGTGAACTAAGGAAGTGGAATACCCGAAACCAGACGTGCAGTACCCAACAATCACCACACGTTACATAACCGGACATTGCACATTTGCATAATCAAAGTACATTATAATTGAACTAGGGATGCACCGATTGTGAGATTCTAAGCCGATATCGATGCCCATGTTTATTTATTTTTTGGCCAAAGCCGATACTAATGCCAGTGTCTTTAAAGTTATTATTATTTTGTTTTTGTTATTTAATCCCCTGTTTAATGTCAGGGAAACAAAGAAATCTTTATTACAAAAAATGTTCTACAGTTCTACCGCCAACTATGGGCAGACTTCAACGTTTGTCATCACAGGCCTTCTAGCTCCACCGTTCTTCCAATCACAGTTAAAATTGGCGTAAGCAAAAGAGACTACATGGATTTTTCATTCATTTTCAATGGATTTATAGCATATCCGACCGTGAGTTTGTACAATAAGCAATTGATAATAGTTAAACAATTTTACTAAAAGAAAATATAATGCATTGTTTTGTGTACAAATGCCTGTTGTGTGCAGCCTATTGGAGCACGTAAAATCCCCGAACTGACATAGATTTGTAAGGATAATATATTAAGATTTTTTTTAATGCAAATTAATGATTCATCCTAGGTACCAGAAAACATCACAGCGCCTGCCAGAAAAAGCCCGCCAGAATTGTGCGTACGCTGCGGCTATAAATGAGGCCCCTCGTGCCCATTCCCTCATAGAGTCTATAGGTCCCCTGTGTTTGGTCATGTCTTAGTGTGGAATTGTTTCATGTTACCGGTGAGCGTGTTTTTGCCTTGTTGATGTGCCAGGTGCAATCTTCTGTATTCATTCTGTCCATTGGACAATACTGCGCTGCGTCGCATGTTTTATTATTGAAGTAGAAGTGTGTACTGTTATTGAATGTTACTGATGTCTGACTGGGACATTGAAACACCACAATGCTATCGGCTTCTGCCTCTGACTCCGTCCTTCTTCACCTACTATCTTAATACATTAGTGAAGGAATTCCAAACTAGCTTAAAGAGGAAGTATGAAGCCAACGGTCGCCGGTGCCCTCGCCCAGCACGCAGAGTTGCTGACATCGATGGGGGGTGGCTATCAACACCTTGGCCGCCACCCTACAGCGGTTGTACAACCGGATCCCCAAGCCTGTGAACCCAACAGAGGTTCCTCTGCCTAGCTCTCCAACACCTGCGGCTCGGGACTCAACTTACATCTGCCCGCGGTGTATGACGGAGCGGCAGAACGCTGCCGGGGTTTTATCCTCCAGCTTGAGCTGAAAGGATCTGAACCCAGCGTCCTCTGACAGACAAAAGATCACTGCCCTCATCACCTGCCTCACAGGTAAGGCCCTCACTTGGGCCAACGCTCTCTGGTCCGAGGGGGGGGTCGATTCTGCGGGATTATGAGGAAGGCGTGCACCGTGCGGCCTTGACTTTCCAACACAATCCACAGTTCTACCGCCATGATCCTGACGGTTTGTCCAGGGTGTGTTAGGGGAGGTGTTTAGGTATTTCCGTTGGTGCGACATCGATGAGTCCAGACAATGTTTCCACAGTGCATATTCTTCCCGAATATCATGATTTGGCAATTGCATAAACTAAACAATTGGCCACTGAATTACCATGGGATTGCGCGATAGAGCTACAGATTTGCTGTACCACCACATAGTCACATGTATCCTCTGTCTCAAGCTGAGACTGCAGCGATGGAGACGTACACCGCATTCCAAATATTTACGTAAGTTATGTTTTACACTGATTTTATTCCATGCAAATGACAGTCAGTATAATTTTCAAGTAACCAACTGTTAGGGTATATGTTGAATTTCATTGAACGAACCAATTTAACGTTGAATCAGATCCTCTGAGTCTTGCCTGTCTGTCTAGCGTAACATACACAGAACACAAGAGTGCAATTAGCAAAGGGACACAGTAAGGCAATACAGGGTCAGGTAATACAGGGTCAAGTCATACAGGATGAGGTATATGTAAACAGGTATGAAATGCATAGCCGGCATCAGCAAAATGCTTATTAAAGTTCTCTTATATCTTAGTCTTATCAGTAGTGACAGTATTGCCTAATTTTAGGGACGTAGGAAGCTGGGAGGAGGTGATTTTGTTCTTCAAAGATTTCACAGTGTCCCAAAACTTTTTGGTGTTGGTTTGACAGGATGCAAATTTCTGTTAAAAGTAGTGGGCCTTAGTTTCCCTAACAACCTGAGTATACCGGTTCCTGTTTTTTTTTTTTTAAAGTGGCATATCACGGGGATTGTTTGAGGTTAGTGCAGTACGCCACAATGTGTTTTTGTGTTGGTTAAGGGAGGTCAGTTCAGTGGTCAACCAAGTACTCTTTCTGTGTTTTGATCTGAACATTTTAAATGTGGCATGCTCATTTAGGACAGAGAGAGATTTACTTTCGCGATCACTGAGATCCTGGTTGTAAACAGCGGAGGTGTATTTAAAGGGCAAGTTAGTCAGGGCAACGTCTATTAGGGTCCCCTCCGATTTAAGGTTTAACCTGGTAGATTCATTTAGAATTTGTGAGAGGTTGAGTGCATTGAGCTTAGAAAGTAAAGTGCTTGGGGGTTAAGCATTTCCCAGTTACCAAGCAGTAAAAACTCAGAAGATAGGAGGGGGGCAATTAGTTCACAGATGGTGTCAAGGGCACTACATGGGGCAGTGGGGGGTCTGTAGCAGGTAGCAACAGAAATGCCCTGTCTGCACTATACCGCCGTACATATTTACCCAGTTCCTCATTTAGCCTCTCAGTCTGGCCATTGGTCTGTGGGTGGTAACGAGAGGCTGATAGCAATGCAAAGCATTCCAAACGCTGGAGGTAAACTGGGACCCTCGATACGACACTAACTCTGATACTCTGTAGTATCTGAAGACATGTGTCCAAATATGATTTCTGGTTTCCCTGGCTGTGGATCAGGAAAGGGGGAGATTAAAGAGATTAAAGACCATCAAAATCTGGGACCATGGATGGTGGGAAACAAGGAGCGGTTCCAGTTTCCTGACTGTTAAGTTTTAAGGAGTCTTAGATCGGGCACATACCGGACAGGACATGACTAAATCCTAGACATTATTGCCCAGCGAACACCACCAAAACCTCAGAGCCAGTAGTTCCGTGATGTGTGTTATTCCCAGGTCTCCAGAGCCTAGGGAGATGTGAGAACACTGCAATAATTGTGCGCATACTGTAGCTGATTACCTCTTTCCTGCCGGCGTGTCAGCCAGAGTGCGGTCGATGGTGAGAGTCTGTTGGATGGTCTCCATGATGTCCCTTTGCACCGGTGCCACTACCACATAACGAGGTATAATGGGTTCAGAAGAGGAATAAACACACTGTCAAACTGGCATGAGAGCGCTTTGGCCTCAGTGTTCTTTTTACCTGGTAAATAGGAAACATGAAAATTTAAGCTGGTAAAAAACAAAGCCCATCAAGCCTGACAGGAATTTAAGCTCTTAACCTCCTTAATATATTGCAAATTACGATGATCAGTTAAAAGCAAAAAGGGATGTTTCAACCCCTGAAGCCACGCCTCCATTCCTTCAAGGTCAAATTGCCTAGCAGTTTCCAGTTACCCACATCATAGTTGCATTCTGCAGAAGTTAGCTTACAAAAGAAAAAGCCACAGGAAGAGCCAAGCAGCCGGAATGAGTGGTAAAGGAAATACATTTTTTACTGTTAAATGTTCAAGCCCCTGTAATCTATGTAGGGTCTGAGACTCCAGTCCCTTTATCCCACAAAGAAAGACTTTGAGGCTGCGGGAGACGTGGAAGGCCTAATGTTTGCATTTCATTTTTATTTAACTTTTATGTATCCAGTGAAACACATTGAGACAGCGGTCTTATTTGCAAGCGTGCCCTGGGAACATCAACTCACAAATACAACAAAAATTAAGGACATATACAAACAATTAACAGACACACTGACATTAATCATCTCAGTCAATTAAAACAAACACAATTCTCACTATAGAAAATAACATTCTTTTTTTTATTGACCCATGGATTGGATACTATTCCACTACTCAACAGTTACAAAAGAATCCAGACGATGTATGTCAACAAAAATAGAATCCAGATGATGTATGTCTACAAAAATAGAGTAATGAAGGGATGTATTATAATGTGTATAGTTTTCTCTGAAATAATAAAACGAAGAGGAACTATGACAAACAGTCAGTCAGCTTCAGAGTTGAAGCAGATGCACTTTGGTATTTGTATCAACATAGTCAAGCACATGCATGAAAGTTTGTTTGTTTCGTGTTCATCAAGGAAAAGCAAGATATATATACATGTATGTATATAAATGTATATAGCTACATAGGCTAAATCAAATGTATTTATAAAGCACATGAATGCGATACGCTGTGGTTCCTAGGAACTATAACTTTAAGTTTAAACCAAAAGCTACACACAACGTGCTGGAAAGAAAACATACTAATGTAACAAAATACTGGCACTGTAAATTAAACAAATATGACACATTTTAAGGAAAAAGGCCCAAAGCCTGACATTTGTGGAAATCAATGAGACAGTTGGGCATGTGTTTTACTTTTAATCAGAGCTGCAAAGTCTGGGGTGACAGTAGTCAGTGCTACTCTCAGATCATGCTCAATGTTCAGCCTGTTTCTCTGCTTTGACTTAAGATAGGTCACACAGATAGGTCGTGCTAAATGGTAAAATCATCTTGACTGCGAGATTAGAGAGAGATGGATACTCAACCAGCACATCGCTGCACCAGAAGTGGGAGAGGCTTACCTCGCCAAATCTCTTTTTCACCGTCTGGTCACATGACAGCTCTACCAGCTGATGCTCTTCGTTGCTTGGCAACATGACGCTTTCCATGTTGATGTTGAAGGGGTCGCGTATCCAAGCATTAGCGGTGTCGCTGTGTCTCTCTGGGAAGTATACCTCATACCGATCTTGCAGTTTCGTGAGATGCGCCGTTTTGGTCACGGTGTCCAGCTGCTGTGCTTCTAGGCAAGCGTTGGGAAACATGTCAAGTCTGTCTTTTGATAAATGATTTACCCACAGTGTGATCTTTTTCTTGAACGCAGAAATTTTGTCAGATTGTTCAAAAATATTGTGTCCGTTCCCTTGCAAAGACACATTTAATGGGTTGAGGTGCTCAAACACATCCGCAAGGTATGCAACCCGTGCGAGCCAGATTTCGCTGTCAAACAGCTCAACATACTGGGTGTTATTCTCTGAGAGGAAGGTGGCGATTTCTGTTTTAAGTTCGTAAAAACGTGACAACACATGACCCCTCGACAGCCAGCGTACTTCGGAGTGATACAACACCTGCATGTGCTCAGAGCCCAAGTCTTTACATAATTTTGAAAAGCAGCGGCTGTTCTTCGCACTCCGTTTAATGTAGTTCACCACTTTGATGACGTCTTGTAAAGCTTCATCAAGCACAGGCACCATGTTCTTAGCTGCCAGTGCCTCTCGGTGCAAAAAGCAGTGGTTCAACGTCGCATTAGGTGCCCTCTAGAATTTGCTTCACCACACCTGAATGTTTCCCGGTTATGGAGGCAGCGCCATCAGTTGTGATTCCCACACAGTTTTTCCAGCTCAGACCCACTGAGCTCAAATACAAGTCCACTGTGTTGAATATGTCCACTGCCTTTGTGGTAGGGAGGTCTCTGCTGCAGAGGAATTGTTCCTGCACATCAACGTCCCAAACGTGTCTTACATAAACCAGTAAAATGGCATAGCCAGTGGATTCATCCATCTGTAACGCGTAGTAAGGGCTTGCCTGGACGCGGGCTGTGGTCTGTTGTTCTATATTACCAGACATGTCTTGAATTCGCCGAGCTACGGTATCATTGGACAGCGGTATCGTTTTCAGCTTGTCCTTAGCTGACTGATCCATCAGCTCTCTCACCATGTCCATGGCTGCTGGTAAAATAAGCTCTTCGGCTATTGTGTGGGGTTTCCTGGCCTTCGCAATACGGTAAGCTACGTGGTACGACGCCCGGAGAGCTTGTTCTTGTTTGGAGCAAGAAGCTGTCAGACACTTCTGTGATGCCCTCAGCTCCTCGACTCATCTCTGAAAAAACTCCACCGGCTTGTCTTTAATTACGGGATGCCGCTTTAGTTTGGAAGGTTTCACGCTGTCACGGATCGTAGTGAGGTGCAGCGGAGGAAGGACGGAGTCAGACACAGCAGTGAAATAGCGTTCGAGTTGTCGTTTACTGTAGTAGACCAACTTAAACAGAACGTAGTACATCACCAACTGAAGTCCATTCATAAGTGCGGCGCAGCGCACACACGATTACGGTAAATGTCTATAAACATAGACAGAGAATAAGGCTCCTTTAGAGCGCTCACAAAGCACTACACGTAACATTTAACAATTCCACACAAAGACAAACCGACACACAGGGAACTTAAATAGTCCTCTAATGAGGTAATGGACACCAGGTGTAGTGATGACGAGACTGAACAAGTTGTGCCGGGGGAGGAGATAACGATGACGGCTCAGAAGACCGGGGAGGACGACCGCCGAAGCCTGCCAGCAGGGGGCGGCACACTGGCTTCTGAGGGAGTTCTCACACACGCTCTCATTTGCAAGCACTTCACTACAAATTACACACTGTGGTTTCTGTCCCTTTTTGTCCTCAATGTAAGTAAATCCACATTTTAAATAGCCCGGGTCATATTTTCGCTTCGCCATCTTGCCTATTATTAACAATAACGGTAATCAAATGGTTACGACGCTAGAGTGTTGCAAACCTCCGATGCATTTCGGTATAAAATAAAAACGTTTTCTGATTATTAACCAAACGTAAAGTGAACGGTAATCAAATTATGACAGAAAATTAGATTATTTTAAAATATATTTATTTTTTAATTGACCAGCTGTCCGCGACCCACTGAGAACGGGTCTGCGACCTACTTTTGGGTCGCGACCCATCAGTTGAGAATGGCTGTCTTAAATTATATGTCACTGTCAATTCAAATTCCAAGGTATTTGTATGAAGCGACCCGTCCAAATATAGATATCTATCTATTTGGATTACATTTTAGGCGCCTTTCAGGATACCCAAGGATATTGAACAATACAATTCAAGTAAATAACCAGGCTAAGCGGTGGGAAAAGCGATTTTTAGTTTTTGTAAAGCACTTTGAATTACATATATGTATGAATTGTGCTATAAAAATGTGTTTGTCACAAGTGAGGATTCTTCCTCGCTCTGGATGTAATTACTTAGGCAATTGGTTTAGCGTTTGTAATTAGTTTTCTTTATTTAAGTTGAACGTTTGAATTTTCACAGTGTTCAGCAATATATCTATGTCACGTCGGTTTTAAGGTGAGTGTGGCATTAGGAAATTTTATCGCTGTGTGTGATGTGTTAAAACATTTGTTACACCATTTCTTTAAAAGCCAAAGCCTGTGCAACATGTGAATGGCCTTTGTAGACAATATGAAAGTGGATTGAGTAGATTTTCAAAATATTTAACAAAAACACTATTGAGTTTTACAGTTTTTAAATGTTTATTAAACATTAGTTTTCACACTATTTCCTTAAAAAACAGAGGCAGTGCAACATGTGGGTGTCCTCTATAAACAATCTGAAAGTGATTGAATTAATAACGTCGAGACTTGTACTTTATTGACAGTCCATAACTATAAGAGGTTTCTGTCTGCGGCAGGCCTTTGAAAACCGGTCCACGACGACCAGGACCGTAGTATAACCTTGAGAGAGAGGGAGGTCAGTCACAAAATCAATACTTAAATGAGACCATGGTCGCCGCGGAATGGGCAAAGGATGAAGCTTACCTGCCGGAAGGTGTCTAGGTGCGCCCCTCCGTACACTGAGGAGGAGATGGTTCCGCGCGTAACGCACGCTGGATGTCCGCATCTACCTCCCACATCACCGGCGCCACTATACAAGAAGCAGGAATAATAGGTGAGTTATCCACCTGCCTCTCATGTGTGTCATACAGTCTGGACAGCGCATCTGCCTTGACGTTTTTTGTACCCGGGATGTACGATAGGGTGAAATCGAACCGGGTAAAAAAAAGCGCCCACCTGGCCTGGCGAGGGTTAAGCCTCGCAGCCCGTATGTACTCCAGGTTACGGTGGTCAGTCCAGACTACAAACGGGTGTTTCGCTCCCTCAAGCCAGTGTCTCCACTCTGTCAGAGCTCTGACTACCGCTAACAGCTCCCTATCACCTACGTCATAGTTTTGTTCCGCCGCACTGAGCTTCCGCGAGTAGAACGCACAGGGACGTACTTTGGAGGGTGTGCCCGAACGCTGAGACAGTACAGCACCTATCCCAACCTCCGATGCATCCACCTCCACCATGAACGGATGTGATGGATCAGGGTGAGCCAAAACCTGCGCAGATGTGAACAGTGTTTTCAACGTACTGAATGCGCGGTCCGTCTCGTTCGTCCAACGAATGCGAGACGGCCCCCCCTTCAACAATGATGTAATGGGAGCTGCTACCTTGCCAAAATTCTTGATGAACCTGCGATAGAAGTTGGCGAATCCAATGAACCTCTGCACGGCCTTAACCGTGGTTGGAACGGGCCAATTACGCACGGCCGCCACGCGATCAACCTCCATCTCCACCCCCCGTGGTTATGTGGAACCCAAGAAAGGAGACTGCTCGCTGAAAAAACAGACATTTTTCCAACTTGGCATACAGGTCATGCGCCCTCAGTCGCTCCAGTACTCTGCGAACCAGGGAAACATGGTCAGCCGGGTCATCCGAATACACCAGGATGTCATCGATGTACACGAACACCCCGCGACCGATCATGTCACGAAAAATGTTGTTCACAAAGGACTGGAAGACCGACGGAGCATTCATCAGCCCGTATGGCATCACCAGGTATTCGTAATGACCTGAAGTGGTGCTGAATGCTGTTTTCCACTCATCTCCCTCTCGGATACGCACCAAATTGTATGCGCTCCTGAGATCTAACTTAGTGAAAAAGCGGGCCCCGTGCATTGACTCGATCACAGCTGAAATCAGTGGGAGAGGATACCGATAACGAACTGTGATGTTGTTCAGCGCCCGATAATCAATACACGGTCGCAATCCGCCATCCTTCTTTTTCACAAAGAACAAACTCGAGGAGGCTGAGGAAGTTGAATGGCCGATTATCCCCTGTCTCAATGCTTCGGACACATACGTCTCCATCGCTTGTGTCTCTGCCTGAGACAGGGGATACACGTGACTATGTGGCGGTACAGAGCCTACCTGTAGATCGATCGCCCAATCCCCCGGGCCATGAGGAGGTAATTTAGTTGCCAATTGTTTAGAAAATGTATGTGCCAGATCAGAATACTCTGGGGGAATACGCACAGAGGAGACACTGTCTGGACTCTCCACTGTCGTCGCACCGACGGAAACACCCATACACCTTCCCTGACACTCCCGTGACCATCCCGTCAAGGTCCTCTGAGGCCATGAAAATTGTGGGTTGTGTCGGGACAGCCAGGGCATGCCCAACACTACGGGGAAGGAAGGTGAATCAATTACTTGCAAGGAGATCATTTCAGAGTGTGTGTGTTGTGTGAACATTCTTACTGGTACCGTCACCTGCGTCACCATCCCCGAACCCAGCGGCCGACTGTCCAGACCTGTGATGGTTCGGGCACAGGCCAACGGCACCACCGGAATCTGTAAATGCCTAGCATAGGTCTTGTCAATGAAATCCCCAGCTGCGCCTGAATCTACGAGCGCCTTACACTGGGGAGACAGAGGAAAAGTGGGGAAACATACGGTGATGGTTGTGTGGGTGTCAGAGGACCCAGACGGAGTGTGGGGTGTTCTTACCTTCCTTGTCACAGAAGTGTCAGACCCCCCTTCTCCAGGTTTTGAGACCCGCTGGTAGCAATGGGAGGCAGAGTGCCCTTTCCTGCCACAAAAGGTGCACTCCCGAGACCGCGCGGTCCCCCCGGACGCAGCGCCTCCCACCTCCATTGGCTCGGGAGCGACAGCTGAGCTGGACGGGACGAAGGGGACGGGCCCGGAACGTCCGCGAGTAATGAGGAGATTATCAATTTTTATGGCCAGCTCGACTACCACCTCGAAGGAGAGGCCAGCGACCTTACAGGCCATCTCCTTGCGGACGTCCGGGTTCAACCGTACCCGAAAGATGTCACTATAGGCCTGTTCGTTCCACCCAGCTCCCGTGGCCAGGGTCCTGAACTCCAGCGCGAACTCCTGCACGCTCCTCTTCCCCTGCCTCAGGAGAGCAAGACGCTCGCCAGCCGCCCTTCCCTCGGGCGGCTGATCGAACACTGAACGGAAGTACGCGGCGAACGCCCCGTAGTCCCTCAGGATAGGCCCTCTCTCCGACCAGGTGGCGTTGGCCCAAGCAAGGGCCTTCCCGGAGAGGCAGGTGATGAGGGCGGCAACCTTCTGTCGCTCGGAGGGCGCTGGGTTCAGGTCCTCAAAATACAGCTCAAGCTGGAGGAGGAAACCCTGGCAGCGGTCTGCCGCTCCGTCATATGCCGCGGGTCGCTGTAACTTCAGCACCCCAACCCCGGATGGTGGGGAACTCGGCAACGGGATCTCCGCGGGGTTCACAGGCTCGGGAGCCGGTGGGCCAACTGCTTCATCGTCTCCGTGAGTACGGCGATGGCTTCCCCCATGGCGGTCAGCGTTGCCGAGTGCTGTCCTAGGGTCCCCTGGACGTCTGGTTCCATGGCTCCGTGTGTCGGGTGTGGAATTCTGTCAGTGTTGTAGGTGGCGGAAGGATGGAGCCAGACAACTCACGGACCAGTACTCTTTAGTGTCCTTTTAATGCCGTACGGACAACCTGTAGTACTCAATTCACCCCCGAAGGCAACGTAGAGGGTGCGACGCAGCGCACAAACTTCAATAAAACTCCTCACACGGAGTTATAATATAACAGAGCCGAGCTCACACAGAGACCCGGCTGCACAGTAAAACACGTAACGTATAACAATTCCACACAAAGACAACCAATACAAAGGGAGCTTATATACACCTCTAATGAGGTAATGGACACCAGGTGAGTGATGACGAGACTGAACAAGGTGTGCAGGGAGGGCGGAGATTCGGTGATGACTAATAGGCCGGGGAGGACGACCGCCGAATACCACCCGCAGGTGGAGCTGCCGCTTCTCCTGTAGGAGTCATGACACTGTCGGTCGATCACCGGGGTGTAGTGTGGCTGTTGCGGGATTACCGGACCTGATCTCGGGCTTCGAATATCCGTTGAATATCCAATATCGAATATCCAACTTTACCTCGGTTTCTTAAATTTAAGATACAAAACCGAGGGCTAAAAATTGGAAGTAACTCACTAGCTAGTTTGTAAGTTTTGCGGCACTTATCAACATTGTTTGCGCATTCGCAGTGACCTAAGTGTCAGAAAAAGTCAGATGTCACACGATCTACCCACAGTACCTTCGAGATCGACTGGTAGATCGCGATCGACCTATTGAGCACCCCTGGTCTACAGCGTACCAGAGCCGGTCTCTGCCTACAACACAGGTCACTAACTGGCGAACCGCGGTCCGGATCCAGACCTAGAAGCCGTCCCATACGGACCCGGACCAAAACAAAAGATTATGAATTGAAACCTGACGGGGCGCTTCTATTTTAATATGCACAGCTTTTGTAGTCTTTACGGTAGTGGTTTAGTGGATGAGGAAACGCACAGACCAATTGCATGTGAGTTAAGCCATCCCACGTGATACCACTCAGCCAATGAAGTCTTTGTATTCCGGGTGGTAAACAGTAGGACTCTACAGTTTAGATGTGAGTTAGAGGCAAGTTACACAGGAAAAGAAAGTCGGATTAAAAAGATAACGATACATGTAGAAAACAAAGGGAGCGAAAACAGATGAATGAGATGGTGAAAGGTGTCATGACTCCAACAGGGGAAGTGGCAGCTCCACCTGCGGGCGGTATTCGGCGGTCAGTCTCCCCGGCCTATTGGTCATCACAGACTCATCCCTTCCCTGCACACCTTGTTCAGTCTCGTCATCACTACACCTGGTGTCCATTATCTCATTAGAGGTCTATATAAGCTCCCTGTGTGTTGGTTGTCTTTGTGTGGAATTGTTATACGTTACGTGTTTCTTGTTTGCGCCCAGTCTCATTGTGAGCTCGGGTATATTTACACCTCCACGTGAGGACGGTTATTTGAGTTTGTGCGCTGCGACGCCCTGCTATTTGCCTTCGGTTATTACTCAAGTCCACTCCGGGTTGTTCCGTGGACTAATAAAGAGACTGTGTGAAACGCTTTCCATTAGCACTTCTGGATCTATCCTTCCGCCTACCGACACTGTGACAGAAGGGAGAGATACAGACGAGTGTATAAGTGTGTGAAAGTTGAGGAAAATACGAGTGAGACGGAGAAAGGGAGAGATACAGATGAGAGAGACGGGGAAAGGGAGAGATACAGACGAGCGAGACGGAGAAAGGGAGAGATACAGACGAGCGAGACAGAGAAAGGGAGATACAGATGAGCGAAACGGAGAAAGGGAGAGATACAGACGAGCGAAACGGGAAAGGGAGAGATACAGACGAGCGCGACGGAGAAAGGGAGAAATACAGATGAGCGAGACGGAGAAAGGGAGAGATACAGACGAGCGAGACGGAGAAAGGGAGAGATACAGACGAGTGAGGAAGAAAAAGGGTAACAGTTAGAGAAAAATAAGGAACAAATGTCACTCTCCAAAAAAAGAAAACTGGAGAGTGAAAACAGAGCATTTAATCCAGAATGGACAGACTCATTTCTGTTCATACTTCCCAATGGGAGCACTAAACCAGTGTGTCTCATATGTGCAGAAACCGTGGCATTTATTAAAAGTGTCAATGTGAAACGCCATTATGAGACAAAACATAAAGGTTTTGAACAAACATACCCACTCAAATCTGAATTGAGATCACAGAAAATAAGTTGTCTCAGAGCCCAATATGACCAGTCCACTAGGATCCTGAGCCACACATTCACTGCCCAACAACGCGCTGTGTTCCCTCAGACTTTCTTGGATTTTGGGTCAACACAAAAAGCCATTTACAGATGGGGGGGTTGTCAAAGAATGCATGATGCAGTAGCTGAAACACTACTTGAGGGAAAACAAAAAATGAGCTTTGTGAAAAAATGTCCCATGTCAACATCATCTGCCACAACGCAAAGTGAAATGTTAACTTAGGATGTGCTAACCCATCTAGTTGAAGAACATTATACACATCTACAGTCATACATATATGTTCAGTTCTATGTTACGTGACAGTAAATATTGTCAACAAGTTTTTGAATTGTACTGAATTAATTTGATTTGACAGTCACTTATTGATTACATTCAGATGTTGATACAACTACAAGGCTACTTTAATATATAACACTAAATTGTTAGACATTAAGATCTTCTGGACCTTTGCTTCAAAACATTTTCTCTAACTGGACCTTTTTAAAATGTAGTTGAATACCCCTGGCCTACAGCGTGTCAGAGCCGGTCCCCGCCTACAGCGTGCCAGAGCCCGCCGCCGCCTACAGCGCGCCAGAGCCGGTCCTTGCCAACAGTGTGCCAGAGCCGGTCTACGCCTTCAACAACATGGTTGGCCTGGAGGCGTTGCCCCTTACACGCCCCCCCCTTTATGTGTCTGGAGGAGTGGCCTCTTCCTCCACTTGCCTACCTGGACAAGTGGCCCCTCTCTCCTCTGCCGGTCTCTCCTCTGCTGACCTCCCCTCTGCCGGTCAGATGGGGGAGAACAGGAAAACCGACTCCATGGTGGAGAAAATTGCTGATGAACATTGCTCACCTGACATAAATGATGTAGGCTTTGCTATAATTTACTATTTGTTGCTTTAGAGATTTTGTGATTATTTTCCATCATCTACTAGCAACCAAATGATGAGTCTCAGTCTGTTTGTGCTATCATCACAACAATATGACATTGGCATTGGTAAAAGCACATAACACCAAATGGTCTTGACCTCCAAGCTTCAAGGTGAGCTTACAGGCTACAGGTTGCTCTGTTTACACTACATTTGAACAGCCTGTTTAATAAGCATCATTCTGTAATACATTTACAAAAATAACAATTTTGATATTTGCTTAAATGCCTACTATCTGTATTAGTCCAATAGTTCTCCCCTGCAGAGTCTTGGGTCTCTTGTCTCCTTTTATCTTCGCCACCTATGATGTAACACAATCATTACCTTCAATGAGGCATACAGGTTTCTAATGATTGCCTTGCTTTAACAGACCTGACTAATGATCGGACACACAAAATAACTAATTCTAATAGCTAATCGAGATCTGGGAAGGAAAGCCAAGATGCCAGGGAGGAGATTAGAGATGAGTAAAATAGCATAAGAAGATTATGAAATACAAAACGACTGATCAATATGGGTGATCTAAAACTCAGTATATACTGTTTCGCAATTTTAAATATAGTAGGCCTAAGCTTGTATAAAACATTTGACCGCACACATCCCATAAACCAGGGCTTGCTTTGGTTTAAAATGGTTTGTTCTTGATGTCGTTTAAAATGTAGCTATTGTACCAACATTTTTATTTAAAAAATACAATAAATAAAGCCTATAGGAAATTCAACAAATTCATGTTAAATGCAAATGCAGACAAAAACTATCCTCAGAAAATATACAATAAAATTTGAACTTCAACCAAGTTAACGTGTTAATAATTTTCCGTGAGACAGACGCGATCCGTGTAATTACGGAAATCGCTCTTCAATCGGTATTGTTTTATTTGGAACAAATATTGGTTCTGTGCGCTGTATCACCCTGCAATTGAGCAATTGAGTCCATTGGCCACTACATACATCTAAAAAAGACAAGTTGAATAATCAGGGATTATAAATGAAAATACGTAACAGAATTACATTTTTTTGTTTTTTGGTGCACTTGCATTGTTTATTGGTATATTTTCATATGCAGGACGCGTGTAAACATCCGCTCCACTCCAGACGCGGGGTATTAAAAAGGAAGACTTGTGCGTGCATGTTTGTGTGTGCGTGTTTGCGCGTATGTAAATATATATTCGTGTGTGTGTCCGTGTGTGTGTGTGTGTGTGTGTGTGTGTGTGTGTGTGTGTGTGTGTGTGTGTGTGTGTGTGTGTGTGTGTGTGTGTGTGTGTGTGTGTGTGTGTGAGAGAGAGAGAGAGAGTGAGAGAGCGCGAGAGAGCGCGAGAGAAAAAAAGATTGAGAGAAAGAGAGTGTTTCCATTGGGGAACGTGGGGAAGATTGATGTGGTCCAGTTACAAAGGCTGAGTGAGATGTAGACCCAGTTTTAACAGGTTCCTAAATTCATTACAGGAACGGATATAATGGATATATTGGGATAGTATTGGAATAGTAATAAACCAATAGAAATCTATTTTACACATACAAATTCCTTGTAGCCTATGTGTAAAAAAACTGGTTCTGATTCTGGTGTTAACCAAATATTTTAACCTAACATGTAACAATATCAAAATGGTGATAGAAATATGCGTTTTCTAATAAAAACAACATACACCAGTCATCACGTGATGATATTGGAAGCACACAAAAATACACTTCGAGATATGTTTACAACTATTTTAAAAGTTATATATTGGTATTTTAATTTTTCTTTTTATTATTATTATACTCATACTATAATACGTTTAATCTGATTATTGATGTTATTGTGCTTTGCTACCTGCAATGTATAACCATATCATTAAATAATGATGATTCTACTATGATGTCGCCAATGTACTGCATCGTGTATTTGCTGTGTTGTTGTTTTCACAGGAAGCCTATGAAGAAGCGATTATCAATATTCGTGTGTTTCAGATGTTTTGCAATTTCATTTTTCATCATGAGTGTACTTCACATCTTCTCTCTTTTTAGTCTGTAATACCAATAATCGTTACATTCTAGATGACACATTAAACAACACTGGAAATATCGCTTAGGCCTCAGTGTTATAATTTGCTTAAGTTAATTAAATTATCATTGCATCTTTTATTTGTCTGCACAAAGTAATTTTACAAAAAAATATATACTCTGCTCAATACATCCTATTGAATTGTAATATTTTCATTGATATCTGCGTTTTTGTGTCGAGACACTCTCAAGATTCGGCGGTCATTAGCTAAACAATCTAAATTGTAGATTTTTGTATTCTATATTGAGGGAAATTATTGTGTCCTTTGTCTAAATATGGTTTCAGAAAACCATATGATAATATGATTTTGAACTACATATGTGGTTCAGCATAATATCTCTCGTTCAGCAGTAGGCCTATCATAAAATCTCGTATTACAAATTGTATTAGACATACTAATTCCATCACTGATTTTCCACAATGCTAGGCCTATATTAAATCATCAAAGAAGTTTTCATGCCTGTGGATCCAAGCCCACACGTCTTGGCAGAAGCAACCATTTTTTGCATATTGCAGAAGGATAACAGATGAGTTGGACTAGTGTTTCCTCGGACAGGGAATAAGGGGCCGTGCCGAGAGTTCTCGCTCGGACGCCTTCTTTGTCCGTTTGAGAAAGGCACCATTTAGTTCCAGCGGCGGTGGTCTATTCACACTGCTCACACTGCATCTGCCATTGCCCCAACTGGGTCTGAAGAACAAGGAGCACGTGTGAGATAGCCAATCACTGTCGCTGCATGTCTTGCTAATTGCATACTTGTGCTGCAAAGCAAAATCATTTTCTTTAAGAGTTTTTTAAGCGATAAAAAATAGCATGTTTTACAATTAAATGTCTGTTGAGTTAAAGCATCCGGCAATGTAGCCTAACTGCGTGTAAAATAATGTCTGTATTTATTTGGAGGGTATGATTCAATAAACCATTTGGCTTGGGGGAATATTTCTGGGATAAAGAGAATACACGTGTTCAACCACCATAGATGGAAACACATCTTGAGATATTCCATTTCTCATCCCGTGACAGGCGCATCTAAATTAGAACAAATTCACTCAGATTTTACCCTAATAGCAGCAATACAAGCGTGCATATTCTTTTTTTAATTACACGAATGCCTAATGGTCTTGAACATTACTGCATTTGAGTTTTATTACAAATGTAAACTTGTTGTTGTTTAATTCAGCGAAATCCAATTAAGAAAGATGAATTGCTATTTCCTATGGCGAGGTTTTTGATGGCAATCTTTCAAAGTTATGATAATTGTGATTACGAGATGTGAGACCTGTCCAAATTACATTGTGGAATACCATAGCGTGTAAATACAATGGTCAGTTACAGTATGTTGGTATCCTATGTGTTTATTTTTGACATAGCTTCATGCCACTTGGATTCATATTTTCTCACATTTCCTCAGTTACAATGATGATAACAGGGGCTTATGGCTTTGACATTTTCTGAATTCGATTGTGATTGGCTCTTATTTGAGGAACCTCATGCCTTCTTTGAACTATTAGGCGCCTCCCCATCGCTCTCAAGGACATTATATTGCAAGGGACCTCATTTCTAAAGACAAATATATATTTCTTTTATTTGAACGGTATATAGGCTACTTTTAGTGTTGGTATATTTCTTAGAACCGAAGTTAGCCGTGTAGTGGTGCGCCATGCTTTCTCATGTCGATCTCCTGGACGGTCGGCTCGGTGAGTTATCGTCGCCAAACTCCGGTCTCGAACTCGATTGTAAGATGGAAAAACGTATAATATGAAAACATTATTAAATTATGTATATTTGATTTCAGACTTGTTATCAGTAAACTGACCGGGTAAATTTATTATTATTTGAATTATTTGAATGTGACGTTCTAAGATATTGCTGTCGACTCTAAAGCAGAGCTTGGATTCTGATTGTAATACTTTTAGAAAATCATCATCAAAACAAGTTTGCCGGAAGACGAAAAGCAGTTCAAATTTCACATCAAGGAATTCAGTGTCAATAGTTTTAGATCCTTAATCAAATATTGTTTGTATATCTGAATAGTGTGTTTTCCGAAGGGTCTCACTGTTCTCCTCTCTATTTTGCTCTCTCTTCAAACAGGGATGAAAGATGCTGCGGACCTGCTGGGGCACCGGGATGCGATTAAGTGCGGTCTGGGTGGAGGTGTGGCGGGCCAAGGCCATCAAGGAGACATGGCTCCTGGCCCGGACGACGTAGATGGGACCACCTTGCTGTTGGGGGATGACATTTCCTCAGGTTGTTCAAACCCGCCCGGCATGCAGGTGAACAGTAAGGACCCTGACAAACAGCTGAGCACTAGTCAGACTGCGAACCAGCAAAAACAGAAACGACATCGAACACGCTTCACCCCAGCTCAGCTGAACGAGCTGGAGCGAAGCTTCGCCAAGACCCATTACCCAGACATCTTTATGCGTGAGGAGCTGGCGCTGAGGATCGGCCTCACTGAGTCCCGTGTGCAGGTAAATGTCCTTCGCATTATTGTTCATTAAGGTGACATTTACCTTGGAAATACTAAAATAGTAGTCTATCACAAATATTCAGTATACATCAGGATGTATCCGTTGGTCGCTACATCAGGCTTTGTAGCTATTCAAGATAGCAGCAACATTTCTGTATTTGTAATATTCTGTAATTACCTGCATTTTCCGCATGATCCTTATAATGTCCAAAGCCATTACGTAAGCTACCATGGTCTTTAAAATATAAAACACATCGGCAGTTTGTGTTATATGGTCAAAATATCTCTGCTATCAGGGCGGTGTTATTTAATGCTGAATTGCTCATTGTCGGGGTGTGGTGCCTTTTTGTTTAAATATGAACAGATTAACTGCCACTTTCACTAATAGGTAAGTAGGTCAGACCGTAAGAGTTATAATACCTTATGTACACCTCCTTAAACCGAATTGTTCAGTGCCTCTTTTCCACCAGCCTACGTATATAATGTATAAAATCATTCACTAAGCTTTTGTTGACATGGCTTTTAAAAACGTAGACGCTTTATTGCGAATGCGCATCACATGTCAAACTCACTGGAGGCAACCGCTAAGTGTTAAATTAGGAAATATGCAGGATATCTGACTTAATGAGATCGCTAGTTGATCAAAATGTGATTTAGTCCAATATTATTTGCATCCTTATGTAAAACAGATCCGATGTCAGAATTGTAGAATAACAAAAAATATATTAAGGTTTCGAAAGGAATGTGTTTTTTTATGGTGTTGTCTGACATGAAGTGGCCTAATCGGCCTAAATAATTACGTAACTACAAAACCAGGACAGTTAAACCCATAGCCAACAGACCAAAAATAATGAAATGCAAATATGTGGGCACAGAACAATACAAATAAAACCAATATATTATAGCCTACACTGTATAAAAACGGTTTCGTGGCAACCAGAATGTTGAGACAATTTTCTCTTAATATTTGTTTCTTTTTTTCTGATAGACTTTTTGTTAGAATTCTTTTAAAAGATCGTTGTATGCTGGATTTATAAAACATTATAGTCAAACCAGTCATATCATTACTCAACTATTTCAGTAGTGTTAAATCATCTTTCAAAATCGAAATGCAATTAATGCAAACTAACCTCATGCTGTAAATTATCAGTAGTCATAGCTATAAATAGCCTAATTCATATTTTTGTATTTTATTTACTAACACTACAGCTGTAGGCTATGTCTCAATTTCTCAGAGGATTTGGCAGGCATTGTAACCTCGCCTGAAAATATATGTTGCTGTCTTCTGTGATGGTCTCATCTACGATGTCTTAATACCCAGCGCGCCACTATATTCTGGGCTACTTTTAATGGAATGAGAAATTGCTTTTTCTTTCCCCTCAAGTGTAAAGGATTCGCTCTGTGTTTCACGGCTGGCTGAATAGCATGAGAGCGAGATTTAGGATTTAATACGGCGACCAACGCAACACATTAATCATGCCATGAAAAGCAATGGTATCTTTTTGAGCTCTCTATCTGTAAGACTACTCAGGTAACGTATTCTGTCTGTTTAGTAGATCGTTTAAATAAATACGTAAAATATTATATTATGGGTTTTTGATCATATTTGTTAGATAGATACAGCTTTAATCACGCATTCGGAAAATCAACATATGCTTAATAGAAACCTATTTCAAAATATGCTACGGAGTTAATGGATAACGGGAATTGTTTTTGCTTATTTTACATTATTTATCTAGGTTTTGTCTCTGATTACATCAACATCTCAAGACAAATTTGGTCCGTTGTTACAATTCAGGAAGACTCTCCCCCCCAACCGAGACAGAAGTAGTAGCCTCTCTATTGTTTTATTTTATTTAACATTTCTTTTTCCATATAGTCTCGTTTTGAACAAGATATATATTTCGAAGGACCCGTCCAACCAAGAAAGCGTTTTTATTTAAACACAATAATATACAGACATATAGGTCTACACAACAGTAACACAAGTTTAGACACACGTTCTCATGACATAAACGTCATGAATAATTTCAATCATAGTCGACTCGATGAGTCACCGCATTGTCACATTTTTCAGTAACGTGAGATAAAAAAAATCACTGTTAGAAAAAAACTATTTACGAATGAGACGAGTAATTCTAACTAATTGTATGCATCATTTGATTCGTTTAATGTAATTGACAATGTCATGGTAACCGTTTTTATTTTCTGAGATATCAAATTTAAACTAAAATATGTCGTCTTCACAGAATAATCGAAAGTCTAGAGTCAACGCACTATTGAGACCAGAGGGATATTCCATAAAGATGGATTAGTATTTTAGCAAACTCTGGAATAATCTGTCACATTGTGCGAGCAACATGTGTACTCACTAGGTTAACGGTTTTTGCAGAATATCATTAAGACATAGGCTACTTGTAATCATTGGTGAGGATTTCCGCACACATTTTATACCTAAGTGCTGAGAATCCGTGTCTTCTTCTATTGCAAGATATTGGATGTTTTCATATGTGTCGGTCACAGAGATACATCCTATCACTGTAAAACATACATTATTTGACCAGTGACTTCTCAAATATATACGTATGTAGAACTCATAAAGTGGTACTTATTTATATGTAAATAATATTACTTATCACTAGATGTTTTGAGGACATTTAACACATATTAACTCAGAGTACGTTTTACATTTATTTAATTATGAAGTTCTTGTTTGATATATATATATGAAGTAGGCCTAGTAGTCATACTTAATATTTGAGTAAAAAACACTTGATTTTTCTTTTTTCTTTTATTGATTTATAATTTATAAAAATACGTTTTGAATACTTGCCACGTGACTCAGGTTTAATTGGCAAAATGCATAGATGTCAATGTAGACTTCATGGCAATTTAAAATACAAATATGTTTTGCTTAAACTGACCCTTGTGTTCTTAGTTTGATATAACCATACTTGTGGCACCAGAATGGCCAAATGTTTTAGAACCTTTTTATGTTTTGTAATTTTTCATGTCAGTTAAACCCATAAACAACTCACATTGACAACCTTATCAAACCTATGAAAGTTCATGTTGATATTACTTAGCATCTCTAAGTCACCCAAAAAATAATGGATGCAAATGGAAGAGACACATTTTTTTTATAGTTTGGCCGTTTTTAAAGTTTTTCAAATCTTTTGTTGACATACATCGTACGTAAATTATGATGGCCTAAAATTTGCATTTGACCATTGCCAGCAAAGTTCCAACCTTTTGATCTTGAACTTTATGTAAACTGTTTGTAACAACTTTATAGGTCTTTAAACATTTAGCCTTCGGCAAGCACGTTTTCTAGTAAGATTTTTTATGTCCTTAGACATACCGTGCCACTTAAATCCAACACTCTCTCCTTCCTTTGGAGCACAGACACTGTGTTATTATTGCCCTTGCTTGTGTTCTTTATAAATGATCCTATTTAGGTTCCTCCTCCTCCCTAGTGTATTTTGTCGGCCATTATTTGGTTCTCGTGGTTTCTGTGTAGTTTCTGTTGTAGCTATTTCTTAGTTTTGGTATTAAACGTCTCTCTGTGCCTGTATCCAGCCTTATACCTGCAACATTACACAATTCATGAAGTGGTTTTCATGACAACAACATTCTATAGTCGTAAAAAATATTGTTTAAAATATTTTTGAATATTTTTGAAGAAAACATCTACACAATTTGGGTTTATCATTAATTATTCTTCCAATCTACTAAAATAATATTGTTCTCTTTCTTTTGACATAATGATGTGCAACACATTTTCTGTTATCAGCATGAGGAGCTACACGATCTGATCTCTCCGTTTTAAAATATGGTGAAGGGTGAAGACATACCATAAGTGTGACTGTATTTTTTGATAGTGCTTGATTTCAGTTTACATCGTAGCATCATTTTTATCCAACAAAAGACTATGGTGATACAATATACCAATGTGCATCTGCTTCTACTTTGAAGTTGCTTGACTCTGTTTATCATAGTGCCCTGTGTTTTATTACTTTAGACTTATAATACTCATCACTGCATTTAATACCACAACGTACTTTTATACCAGTATACTTATCATCACTAATGGCACATAGATTGTCTGGATTCAATACTAGATCTCAGAGTTGGATGGTTTTAAAAACACTTTTTGTAAATACTGAGTTGTGTAGTTCAACCTTCTCTTTTAAAGCACCTCAGTGATGGAATAGTATTACATTAGAGTTTCGTTTGAGTGCCTTGGTGTCCATGGGTCAATTAAAAAAAGTGTGTTATATTTTTATAATGAGAATTGTCTTTGTTTTGAGATGATTATTGTTCTGTTAATTGTTTGTGTTTATCCGTAATTGTTGTTGTATTTGTGAGTTGATGTTCCCATTTCACACTTACAAATGAGATCTCTGTCTCAATGTGTTTCATTGGCTAATTTAATAAATAAGTTTAATAAAATAAATAAAAATAAATGTAATGGTTCCTAGAGTGTAGAGTGCAAAAAATAACTAAATTGTATATTTAAAATAATTCGTTTGGCCATTCTGACATGCTCTATCTTGCCAGGTGTGGTTCCAGAACCGTCGTGCGAAGTGGAAAAAACGAAAGAAAACAACCAATGTTTTTCGGTCACCGGGCACTCTGTTACCAACGCATGGCCTTTCTCAGTTCTCTGCTGCTGCGGCCATGGAGAATAGTCTGTGCTCCTTCCACGCAAATGATTCCCGCTGGGCCACGGGGATGCCTGGGGTGTCCCAACTCCAGCTCCCCCCGGCGCTGGGTCGACAGCAAGCGATAGCCCAGTCTTTGTCCCAGTGCAATCTGGGCGGTCCACAGCACAACTCAATGGGCCTCTCCAATGGCATGTCATCCAACGGTTCAGGCCTCCAGCCCCACCTCTACCAGCCACCCTTTTCTGGGATGTCTGGCACCCTGTCCAGTCCCACAAATGTGTCAAGTTCGCAACAGCTTTGTAGCTCCCCAGACAGTGACATGTGGAGAGGGACAAGCATCGCATCACTGCGGCGCAAAGCACTCGAGCACACAGTGTCCATGAGTTTCACTTAATGACTTTTGATGATGAACACATGTATTCCTTTTTTGTGTTTCTCGCTTTACGCCATCAATAACTATGTGAAAACTACTCAGGGTGCAAAGTGCTGCGCGAGAACGACAAGGACATAGAATGGCCAGACTGGACTGCCTGTGTTTGTCCTAGAATCATCATTAAGCCCCAGATGACTTTGGCTTGTGATTTGGTAAAGTGGACTTGACATGCCTGTTCCTTATACAGTTCATTTTCAAAAACATCTGTAAACTTGTTGTAAGTATTATGTAACTGTTTAACCCACAAACAATGTTTATTTCATTACGTGTGACAGGTACTTGCTTTTGCAAAACAGTTGCTTTCAAAGTTATTCCAATAAACCAGTGTTAAGTAAAAAATAACATTTTAAAATGCTGTTAAAATGGCTCTGAAGCATGCACAGAGCCTGTGGATTTAATCTTTGGAAAAGCCAAAAGCCTGTTCCCTGAAAAACGTTCACTTCTGATGGATTTATTTGTTAATTGAAAAGGTACAAAGAATGTTTTGAATACTCTAAATCCAAACCAATATCTAGACTTGCATAGACCTACAATAAATAAATGTACCATGCATTTATTTCAATTGTAGAGTGCATTAGTGTGCAAATGCACAACAAATACAGCAAAAACATTAGAATGCAATTTAGACATATTCTGGTCCCTACTAAAATGTTAAGGTGACAAAATGAAGAAAACATGCATTCCACATAATCAGACTAGTCTCCATGTGTTTGTGGAAAGTTGGAAATCAAAATAAAGTAAAATAACTTGATTTGGATGTTTTGTGTATAATAAGCATTCTGGTACCTACTGATGCTTTCTTGTGAAATTTAATAATTTATTGTCTGTGATTAGGCTATTACCGAAACATCAATATCTAAAATGTTTGATGTTACACAAAGTTGCATTACAATGTTTCCTTACCAGTTTATATACATTTATTGTAAATGAATGACGATTAAAATCATTTTCAATACTATAATGATTAATGGTTGATATGGTAAATCACAGTAACCAAATGCTAGATTCGATTTTGGCTTTTTGGATTGAATCTGGAAGGATTTAAAAGAAGAAAATTCATATGGTAGTGTGCATGTGTCAGGTTAGCGGTTAACAGGTACGCAGGACACATGTGCAGAGGTTCAGGAACGCGAAATCCCTTGTATTTAGTTTGGTCCTAACACAAAAGGACAAAATAAAACAAGTGGAAACTAGACACAAGTGAGGGGAAAACACAATGATAAACTATCAAATGATTACAAAGGAGAATTATCTGACAATGACACACTAGGACCAGGACGGGGCAAAACCGGACAATACATGACAATACCAGACTACAATCATTACAGTATCCCCCCTTTTAAGGCTCAGCCCCTGAAGCGACTAAAAACCAAAGGGAGGGGAGGTCCTCATTGGGCTCAGGTGGCAGAGGCGGGTCCTCGGTGGGATCAGGAGGCGGGAGCTCCTGGACAATAGGTGGTGCTGGCTACTGCTCCTGTAACCACCCCTCCACGGGAAGCCCTTGGACTTCTTTCTCCGATCCCTCTGGCGGAACCCCTCATTTAGCCACTCAGGCCAAAGTGGCGGGAGAAGCTTGAGGTCAGGGATTCCTGACTGGACAGGCACAGGGGTCAGGGACATCTGACTGGACAGGCTCGGGTCAGCAAAGCCTGCCCTTGTCCTTGGCGGAGGCTACAGTGAACCAGATGGTGATGGAAGAGGAGAGTATGGACTAGATAATGGCTGTGTAGAAGTGCACCATCATTGTCTTTGGCAAACTTCTTCCACCAGATGTTCAATCTCCCCCTGTAGGCGGTCTCATCCCACATTAGAAATGAGCCCAATGAGGGTGGTGTCATCAGAGGTAGTCAACCAGCTTTTCAGCATCCACTAACTCAGTAGCCTGTGCAAGTTGCGGGACCTCAACTTGATATGCCATCATATTTCTATCAAAGTGTATAGTTTGAAATGGTTGGTATTCTAAACAATAAAACCTAGAATCAACAAGAAATATGTGATATATTTCTGATGTAATTGCATTCCATTATCTAGCAGCATAGGGCAGATCTGTGAATTAAGTTTTATTTATTTATATTTATCATAATCTTTCATGTATGTAACGTGTGGCATGTGATAAATCCTAACTAATGACATTCAATTAATCACATTCTCCGTTTGTACAATATGTCTAGTATTTAAGTCAACCCCGTTTTATTACATGGTACATTCCAAACGGTAACACGCTAAAAGTATCTGTCAAGTCACAGTCAGCACCTACCTTAGCTTTTCGTTGCTGTGCAGTTGTATTTCGGGCCTCTGCAAGTCATCTGGACACTAACTTTAAACTATGGATGAAGATGTAAGGGCTTATCCGTGTATGGATCCAATAACAATTGCAATATTAAAAGGTAATTGTTTATTTTATTTTATATAACGTTATTAATTTGTTTAAGCCTGTTTTAGCAAACTAAGCTAACCAGTTGGCTAGCTAGCTAAGTCATACAATGCGTGTAATTGGGCTATAAACATGTAAAAAACACAAAAAATAAATGTTTTTGCCAGAAAATGTGTTAAGGTGCAAATGGTTACTTTATAGTTAGACAGTTAACCTTAATTTTATCCTTGTTTAAGCTTGGCCTATCTTACTTGTTGGCACCGTTTTAATTATTTATTGTGACTTACTGTGGCTTAGCTAAACATCATACCTAATTTTAGACATTCTCATTGCCTAATTATTTTTGGTTAATGTTTTTTTAAGGATTTATGAATTTAGTGGAAAGGGTAGGCTGACAGTTGGCCTAACTTAACATTATATTAATTGTTATTAATGTAACGTTAAAGCCTAGCTAAATGCTAACGTTGCTCCTGCTTGTGAGGCGCTTCTCTGCTGCTGCCATCCTGCATTAGCTTCTGACCCATTCAAAAACAGAATTTGACTTAATAATTTGTTTTTTTATTGTATTAGATTATTTTAACAGTGTGGTTGAATGTGTTTTCCAGCTGCTAGTATAAACGCAGACATGCTTCCCAGTCTCTCCAAGGAGGACTTGTGTGATCTCTTTCCTGGGCCTGAGCACTTCTTCAGAAGGAGAGACATTTGGAGAATAACACATGATGAAAATTAGGTAATGTTCGATTTTAACATGTGGAGATAGATAGCCATACTGGGATATCAACCTGATATCAACAATGCATTTATTGTTGTGGTTCAATGCTCTTCACATAAAATTTTAATGAAATAAATGTTTGCCCTTTTTAAGGGTGAATAGTCCGGGCACCTTCTGTGGAACCTGTGATGCCAGCCCTGTTCCCTCAACGCCAGTGTCCTCCCCACCTTCCACACCTCTCCTCTCTTCAAACCCAAGGAACCAACATGGTACCAGCAGAACCGTACAACTTGTAAGCCCACAGTATGTTGTATACACAGATACAGAGCTGGAGCAGTCAACAGGAACATTTATGAGAAACGGCGGGCTGGACAAGGAGACCATACACTATCCAAAGATCTTTGTTGTCGCCTAATAAAGAATATGGGTAACAAGCATGATTGCCATCAAGAGAGCTGCTAGGGATGACTTCCAGTATCCATGCAGCCATGAACTAACTGTAATAGCTAAGCGTCTCACAGAGTACTACCCAATGCTGC
The DNA here is from genome assembly GCA_029465975.1 of Dallia pectoralis. Taxonomy (NCBI): domain Eukaryota; kingdom Metazoa; phylum Chordata; class Actinopteri; order Esociformes; family Umbridae; genus Dallia; species Dallia pectoralis. The sequence continues at coordinate 6,695,218 of CM055750.1, forward strand.
GGGACAAATCTGCAGTCAAATCAAATCATATCAGTGGTTGTATGGCTTAATTTACGCATGCATGTTTATTAATGTTTTTTGTAAAAAAGCAGCTTTTGAAAAGGGTACAGAATGTGACAACCCCCAAAAAGAAAAAGGGAGCGACTCCTTCGAGAAAGAGGCGTCAGGCCCTTAGCTTTGAGAGCAGCACACCAGGACAGGTCTACCAAGATTCTTCAAGCATATCCCTGATTCAGAGAACTGGATCATGTATGCAAATTAAATTGCATGTATTGGGTTATTGGCATAGTTCTATTTTGCACATACTGTTTCAAGTTTTGGGACTTGATAGATGTTTTTACGCAAATTTGTGTGGAAAGTGATAGTTTTGTCAAATTAATTTAGTCCACAAATTCCACTTCCAAAGTTGTTTAATAAATTGATGCAAATTGATTTGATGCAAAGTTAGATTTTAACTGGAATGTAGATTGTAATATTTATTTTCTCTCTTTATATATTTAATTCTCTATTTTTGTCTTTCTCTCTGTACCAGATAATGGATAAACTGCGGAGAATCCTCGATCAGGAAAACTCTCAGTACATACCTGAACTAAAGAACAGCTGGGAAACCTTATATACGACACAGTTTTATGGAGGTTTTAAAAGTAATGAGGCCTCCGTTGTCAGGTAAAGGTAATTGCAGTTCATTGAGATCCCATGTCAGTATAAAGTTTTCTTTTTAAATAATGAACTTCAGTAAAGATAATGAGACTATTGTTCTTTTTCACATTAAATTGTGATTAAAGCTTTGCCACACCTGGGGTCCGTTTCAAGAAGGAGGTTTAACAAACTCTAAATCTAACCCTGACCTCGGAGTTGATTTACCCTAAGATGGTTTCGGTTTCAGAACAACAGAACAGTGTAGGTTCACTGAGAGTTACGCGCGTGCACCGCCGCTATAAAAAAGGCAGCATGAATGGAGCCGCGATACTACGATTCACCATGGCAACCAGCATTACTACCGCATATGTCACCCGAAAAGAGCTTGAAATACTGATGCAGGCTATTTAGAACACGTATTTAGAAAAAAAATTGCTGCTCGGGTCAACGCGTAAGTTCCAATATAGAGTTTTCATTTGATTTTTAATTCACAAAATAATTTTAATTTATACTTTTTATTAATTCCCAGTTGGGAAATTATTTGTTTTACACTCTGTTAGAACAAAAAACACACAGGCCTGAAATACACACCCATGCTCATATTTAAACAAGTATTATTACTGGTAAAAACCTGGTAGAATGGTATTGACGCTATAATCTATTTAATTTAGGACAATCCTGCGGGTGAAAAACACATTTGTGTGCCATCAATGCAGCCAATCTAGGGGTGTAACGATTCGTTTTAACAACGATTCGATTCGTATCACGATTTGTGGTTGAAGATACGATTCAAGGACGCTATTGGTTCATTTAGAACGATACGATCAAAAACGATTCAGTGACTTGAAATCGATTCAGTAACTTTTTAGCCAAAAATTCAACCAGTGTGACTGAAATAAATGCCAGGATACTGGGCAGTGCAGGTGACGTTTTCTAGGTTCCTGTTGTTTCTTGTAAGGGAATCAGGAATAAATTAATTATGGATATAAACAAACAAGTAAACAACAATTAATTGCAAATGCATTCATATTTATTTACATAAAGTGGAACCAAAATTTCACAAGAGTTTAATGAAAAGTAGTTTAACCTGCAACTTTTGCTTTGTCACCAGCAGTACTAAAAACTCGCTCTGCTGGCACACTGGTGCCTGGAATGCACAGGTACCGTTTAGCAATGGTTGAAAGTACAGGTAGCACTTTCTCCTGAGATCTCCACCACTTCATGACATTTTCAGTCAACGGCAATGCATATTCTGCTCCGTACCTTATCACCTCTGCTCTGGCTGTCTCGCGTGTTTCCACACACTGGAACGCAATGTTGGATGGATAATTTTACGCTCGTCGGCTTCTCCTCTGCCAGCCATCAGACATGGTTTTAGTTGTCTTTGCGCTGCTGCTGGCGCATGGCGATCACGTCACAGATAGGCTGACTAAATCGAGCAACGTTTAACGCCTTTATCATTAAAAGTGCCAAGAAAAAACATCCATAAAGCCTGACCTGCTTAAATCCAATGCTCTATTTCCTAGTATCGATACAATCGATCGATTACCTTTTAAAACGATTTTAGATCGATATATGTTGTCCGGAATGCGATCTTGCCGAACACAAATCGATGTAGTTGGATCATTGGAAGATAAATCGATGTAGTAGATTAATCGTTACACCCCTAAGCCAATCGTATTATGAAATCCTAAAATAAATTCAAATCATTTATAACAGTTTTGGCCCGTATGTATAAAGCCGCTCAGAGTAAATTTTTTGTCTTAAGTGTGTCAAAATTCTAAGAATGACGTCATTTTACTCTTATTCTTAAGAATAAGTGTGATTCATAAAGATTCCTAAGTGTTAAGACTAGGTCTCAGCTCCTAAATTATTTAAGAGAGCTGGAGAGGTCTCCTAACCAGTTAGGAGTAACAAGATGGCAGCAGAGAGGTGGAGGTTTCCAACAATGTAAGAATGTGTTGGAATTATATGATGACAGAGATTTGATCAAACGATATAGGCTTGATCGTCAGGTTTTCCTTTTTGCATCCATTTTTAACAATTTGCAACTTTTGTCTTTCCTTTATATACAGCTGTGACCTGTGAGTGTAATTTTTAATTATGTAATTCATAAGCTTAATTACTTAAATAGCATAAGATTTGTCCATTTAATTAATGTGTTGAAACTCTATTAAAATTATGTGAAATAAATGCATGTATTTATTTGTAATTTTTTGGCACAAAGCAAAAACGAATTATTGTAAATAAATTGAAATATTGAAATAATTGTTATGTCTTAATTAAATAATGAATTAATTGTGTCATGTTGCTGTGACCTTACCCTTGCAGGCTCACTATTGGCTGATTCAGAAGTTCAGGGTGGACATTTTGGGTTCACATCATTGTAGTCCTTAGTTCACAGCACTTAAGTCCCACTTCAGAAAGCACTTAAGAATCAGGGCCCGTATGCATAAAGAATCTTAATGGTAAAAGTAGCTCCTAGTGGCCGAATTCTAAGAAAATTCTTAGAATTGTGGGCGTTTACTCTTAAAATTTAAGAAAAATCCTAGTAAAGATAAAAGTAATTCATAAAGCATCTTATCCCTTAAAAGAGGTCTTAAGTTCAACATTGTTAGGAGCACGGACGAGGGCCCGTATTCATAAAGAATCTAAGAATCCTCTCAGAAAACTCTTATCTTAGCTTAAAAACTTTTACGTAGGAGTCTTAGCTTAAGAGCGGTTCGGGATCGATCTGAGAGCAACTCTGAGCAAGGAAAAGACAAAAACTTGTATCTTAGTGAGGAGGCGGGGCTGACCTCGTTGCTATGTATGACACATTCTATTGAAGACTGTGATTGATTGGTTGTCCAACTAACACAAAAGAACCTTCTAATTATTCCCGCGAATATCAAACCCCAAAACCAATTAAAGGTGCGCACAGTTATTAGAAAACAACACTAATAGCCACCTCATCACAATTCTTACGGGGCATTCATATATATTTATATATATATATATATTTAGATTAATCAATAAAACTGCATTTATGAATATAGCAGGCTTCCCTGGTGTTGCCAGAGTAATTGATGGAACCCACATCCGAATTATTGCACCGTCGGAAGATGAGGCTGTTTATGTTAATAAAAATAGGTACCACAGCATAACCGTTCAAGTTGGAAAGAGTAGAACTATTTTATCATTCTAAGCCAATCAAATATCGAATAGGCAGTTAAAAGCATTGTAAATATAAAAATGTATATATATATATATATAAATAATGTGTGTGTGTGTATGAGAACGTTCAAATTTGAAAAATCACGGATGTAATTACAGAGTGAAGATGTAGAATAGACCCTATACTTAAAATCACTATTTTTTTCCTTCATGGACAACCAACCAATCACAGTTTTCAAAAGATTGTGACATACATAGCAACGGGGTCAGCCCCGCCTCCTCACTAATATAAAAGTTTTTGTCTTTTCCTTGCTCAGTGTTGCTCTCAGAGCAGTCCCGAATCGCTCTTAAGCTAGGACTCCTACGTAAAAGTTTTTAAGCTAAGATAAGAGTTTTCTGAGAGGATTCTTAGATTCTTTATGAATACGGGCCCAGTCTTATACTTTACTGAAAGTTGCTTTTAGCTGCTTTATAAAAGTCTCCTACTCTTAGAAAAGTCCTACTCTTTACTAAGTATTTTCTGACTTAAGTCAAAGCTTAAGACTATTCTTAAGAGCATTTCTTAGAAGTTTTACACATACGGGCCCTGATCTTGCAGCACCCTGTTTCCCCCAACACCCTGTTCTCACTAGGCCACCTTAATGTAAAGAGAAATTTCTTATTACTGCTCGTGCAACATTTTCCAACTTTCTGCTTAGACATATGTGACTTTTTTGGGACGAAAATGCAGGGATTATGAAATCATTCAAGCCCTGCATATTTTGCGCGGAAATCAGCAATTTATGCGGCGAGATTGCGGAGTATTTGAAAAAATGCGACCCCCGCATAAATATGCGGACTTTGGCTGATTATGCATTAAATTCAGCGATCGCATAATCGTGTTTGTCTGGACTGGACTAAGCTTCACATCCTTAAGGTAAGAAATGTATGCATGTATTTTTCATATTACTTGATCATATTCTCTTAACAGTGAATTGTTTAAGTCAGGGGTCCCCAAACATTTTTCTGTGAGGGTCTGTAACGAAAAAATGACATGGGCCCGAGTGACTACCAGTATCATTGTGGAGATTCTAACATGATTATAAATGTATTATGCCTCCTAATGCTAGATTAACATTAGTTTAATATTTTGTTATGCACCGTACATGCAAAAGAACATTACTTTTAAGAGATATATAGCATTTTCTCATATTTATTGCTATTGAAATTGAAATTAAAACATAAATTCAGTGTGAACTGTGGGCTTGATTCTGGCTGGTGAGATGTCCAATGTCAGGTTCCATTCCTGTCACAGCCAGTCTCAAAGACTGATGCAAATGTTCATCAGTGAGTCTTGATCTTATGGGAGTTTTCATCAGTTGCATGCGTGAAAAGGTTTGCTCACAGATGTACGTGCTGCCAAAAAGTGTGGACATTTTCATCGCATGCCTTTTGATGTTTGGGTATGTCTCGTTAGGGAGGGCAGCATAGAATTCAATGAGACTGTTGGGTTTCATAGTGTCGGCGCAGTTTGTATTCTTTGAACACAGATACTGTTTCGTGACCGATGAGACAAACAGCCATTTCTTTGCATTGAACAAAAAAATAATCACTTGTCCACTGTCGGTAAAATACCCTGCATTCGGAATCAACTTTTCTCTTTCTCAACCGTTTGGCCATTTTGTTGTGTCTTTTATTTTTCTTGCTGGCGCGGGTGCACCTGACATAAGAAAGAAATCCTTGCGTGCTCGCTCGCAGATATGATTACCGTATTGTTTGCACTTAAAAGCCTGTAATTTTCTCAAAAAACAACAGTGTGCCTTATAATCCGAAACGCCTTATATATGGATTAATTCTGGTTTTGCTTACTGACCTCTAAGCGATTTTGTGTGGTACAAGATGTTCACTGCGCTAATTCAAACTGTTTTAGTACAACATTGGTAAACTACAAAGCCGCATCGCTTGCAGCATTACGGTACCGTAGCCAGGAGCTTCACCAAAACAGCAACACAGACACTGACTCGGATAAAGACGAGAGGGATTCTGACTTATCTGACTGTTTTCTTTTTGCTTAGAGCGAATTTTAATCCGGTGCACTTTATATATGAAAAAAGATTGAAAATAGACCATTGATTGACAATGCGCCTTATAATCTAGTGCGCCATATAGTGCAAAAACTACGGTATTTTGACTTTCAAAATATGTCCCTGGCATTCGTCAGAGGGCCGGACCAAATGAGGGGGCGGGCCGGATTCGGCCCGCGGGCCTTAGTTTGGGGAACCCTGGTTTAAGTGATAATTTTGGTTTTTCTATTTTCGTTTCAGTCTGCAGAAGACCCCAACACCTTTCTTCAGGCGAGACCACTCTCCAGCCCTGTTGTGATTGTCTGTGAAACCAACTGGATACTGGCCATTGGAACCATGCCTGTGCTGATCTTTCCAAAAGAGGACCTCTCTGTCAGTGTGATGTACATCCTTGCATGTTACTAGACCTTTCACCTTACATATCCCAAGTGCATTGCCACACTCCTTTCTGTACTGCAGACAGAAGTCCTCTTGGACTCCATCCATGACAGAGATATGACTTCTGTCATATAAAAAGCTATGGCTGAGTGGAAGAAATTCATTGAATAGGCTTAAACATGAGTAAAAATGTAGATGTCTGGCCCTGATACATGTGTGTTTTGGAGAAGCTGTTGTTGTTTTTTCAGCCTCTTAGAAAGTATGACACGTTACTCTGTCAGATGCTTATTATTTAATTTTGCCCATTGAGCTTTACAGACTTGACCAGTGGTCAAGTATGCTCTGCTGATGTGCACCTAAAGAAAGTTTGAATTTTTTTTGACTCATCTTTATTTTTCAGGCAAGCCTTTCACATAATATATTACTGTCAGGATTACTGATTTTTAAGCATTAATATAATTTGTAAATTTTAGGAATTTCTTCCTGACTCATCTTTATTTTTCAGGCAAGCCTTTCACATATTCTATTACTGTCAGGATTACTGATTTTTAAGCATTAATATAATTTGTAAATTTTAGGAATTTCTTCCTGACTCATCTTTATTTTTCAGGCAAGCCTTTCACATATTCTATTACTGTCAGGATTACTGATTTTTAAACTTGTACATTTTTGGAATTTCTTCCTGCCAGCCCCATTGCCAGGTTGCAGTACATTCAAAACTCTGCTGCTAGATTGCTTACTCACATTTTTAAGCATTAATATAATTTGTAAATTTTAGGAATTTCTTCCTTGACTCATCTTTATTTTTCAGGCAAGCCTTTCACATATTCTATTACTGTCAGGATTACTGATTTTTAAGCATTAATATAATTTCTAAATTTTAGGAATTTCTTCCTGCCAGCCCCATTGCCAGGTTGCAGTACATTCAAAACTCTGCTGCTAGATTGCTTACTCACACCAAGCGTTCTGTGTAATGTTTGAGCTTCCAAGGAGGTTGAGGACACATCTGCAGAGGTTCTTTAACTTGTAGTTTTATTTAGTATATAGCACAGGCCAGACAGGAACTTAGGATGAAGCCCTAATACAGCTTTAACAAAGAAACAAAACCAAAGGTCAAACAGACGATTATGCCTTACACCGAACAAGTATTGAAAACACCACACAAACAATCAGGTAACAAGCATCCAAACATGAAACACTGACAAGACACACTGACATAGAAACAGAACCCCACGTACCTTTAACAATGACCCGACACTGACAGACTGACACAGACCAAACTATATACAGACACTAACGAGGCAAATGAACCCAGGTGAGAACAAACACACGGGTGATAGAAATCTCATCTCTCATCTCATCTTCAACCGCTTATCCAGGGTCGGGTCGCGGGGGTAGCAGCTCTAGCAGGGGACCCCAAACTTCCCTTTCCCGGGCAACATTAGCCAGCTCTGACTGGGGAATCCCGAGGCGTTCCCAGGCCAGTGTGGAGATATAATCTCTCCACCTAGTCCTGGGTCTTCCCCCGAGGTCTCCTCCCAGCTGGACGTGCCTGGAACACCTCTCTAGGGAGGCGCCCAGGTGGCATTCGTACAAGATGCCCGAACCACCTCAACTGGCTCCTTTCTATGCAAAGGAGCAGCGGCTCTACTCCGAGTTCCTCTCGGATGACTGAGCTTCTCACCCTATCCCTAAGGGAGAGGCCAGCCACCTTTCTGAGAAAACCCATTTCGGCCGCTTGTACCCGCGATCTCGTTCTTTCGGTCATGACCCAGCTTTCATGACCATAGGTGAGGGTAGGAACTAAGATTGACCGGTAGATCGAGAGCTTTGCCTTTTGGCTCAGCTCTCTTTTCGTCACAACGGTGCGGTGAAGCGAATGCAACACCGCCCCCGCTGCTCCGATCCTCCGACCAATCTACCGCTCCATTGTTCCCTCACTCGCGAACAAGACTCAGAGGTACTTGAACTCCTTCACTTGGAGTAAGGACTCATTCCCTACCCGGAGTAGGCACTCCACCGGTTTCCTGCTGAGAGTCATGGCCTCAGATTTAGAGGTGCTAACCCTCATCCCAGCCGCTTCACACTCGGCTGCGAACCGATCCAGTGAGTGCTGAAGGTCACCGACCGATGAGGCCATCAGGACCACATCATCCGCAAAAAGCAGTGATGTGACAATCAGCCCACCGAACGGGAACCCCTCCCCCCCATGACTACGCCTTCGGTGATAGAAATGTCCTTGATTACTTCCTCACTGCTGGCAAGGGGAGTGCCCACACTGGCATAGAGGGGAACAGAGGCAGTTTCTTACAGTACCCCCCCCTCAAGGCGCGGCTCCAGAAGTGCCAAACCACAAACAGAACCAACAGCTGCGGGGAGGCGGCAGAGGAGGTGGGGGGGAAAGGCGGCAAGAAAAAAAAACAAAACAACAGGTTTAACGCCAATACCTGGAACGAGGACAGAGTCAAGAAAAATAGTCCAACCTCCTCCGTGGGGCCAGGGCAAACCTAGATGTTGGACCTGATAGGAATAGAGGTGTCCCGGCAGAACCAAGAGATTGGTCTCGGGCAAAAAAGAGAGATGGGTCTCGGGCAGAACAGAGAGATGCATCTGGTGATCGTAGCTGGGGAGACGGTTTCCCCATGTTGTTGTGTCTCCCTGTTTGTTCTTAATTCTTCCCAGGTGTGGTGAGTTGCTGTTGATGGAGTGGGCGTGGCAGTAAAGAGGATCCAACCAATCCAGAGTTATTCTTCACCCTATTTAAGTTGTTGGTTGTTTGGAGACAGACAGATGAGAGAGGAAGGAGGACTTTTGTTATGTGTGACATCGAGGTCCGTTGTGTATTTGGTGGAATGTTTGTGAGCCTGCTGTGTTTGTGTAACCCGTACCCTGTGGAGTGGGGCTAGGTAAGATACCCTAGGGTTTACACACACCCGTAGGTAACCCACTGTTATACACACTAGGTTAGAAGCCAGTGGCTGTTGCCCAGTGTTTTGTAGCAGTGAGGTAAGTGGTGGTTAGGGCTGGCCAATAGTGGCCAGACTAAAGAGGTAGGGAAGCTTAGGGTCTTTATGTTTGATTTCTTTGATTTGACAGACCGCTGGCATTGCCCTACTCCTACATTCCCATTGTTCTCTTGTCCTCCCCTTCTGTAGGTATTGTTGTATTGTCAGTATCATTATTATTTTGAACTGTACTTAAAATAAACCATACCTGTTAAGGGTAACGGCAGTTTCAGTTGTGGCCTCCCTGATTGGTTGCTTCACACACCGTCACACCCACCTCACCACCCAACGGGCCGCCTTGGGCAGTTGCGTTCTCCAGCCACTTCAGGCTGGGGCGTAACATATGGGGGCTCGTCCGAGATCATCATAAGCCTAAGTCCTTGGTCCGTGTTGTGGTGGTGGTGGAAGGTTGGTGGTGTTGTGGTAACTTTCAAGTGGGTCGTAGGGATTAGCTCGTTTGTTGAAATGGCTGAATCCGTAGGGTGGGGTTAAAACTCCATTCACACTGCCCCGTTTTGATTCTCTGTCTAGCCAGGCCTCCGTTATAGATGCTCGCGTGAAGGTGCGTATCGCACGGGTCCAGAGGGAGGAGAAGGCTAAACAGGCGGAGTACAAGTTCCAGTTAGAGCTTAGAAAAATGGAGCTTGATGCTGAGTATAGGGTGAAGCAATTAGAGATAGAGGGACAAGTTGCGTTAGCTCGGGCTGGGCAAATAACGTCGCGGTCCTCTTCAGAGCAGTCGGGTGACCGGTTTGACATAAGTAAAAACATTGCACTCGTTCCACCATTTAGAGAGTCTGAGGTAGATTCATATTTCGGTGTGTTTGAACGCATTGCTTCCTCATTGAAATGGCCCAAAGAGGTTTGGCCATTGTTGATACAGTGTAAACTGTTTGGCAAGGCACAGGAAGTTGTGTCTGCATTGGCACTTGAGGACAGTTTGCAGTATGAGTGCGTGAAAAGTGCTGTCCTCCGTGCTTACGAGTTGGTTCCTGAAGCCTACAGACAAAAGTTCAGGAACCATAAAAAAAGTTTGGCCAGGTCCTATGTGGAGTTCGCTCGGGAGAAACAAACTCTGTTTGCAGTAACTCCAGAACAAGCGAGAGGGCAACCCGTTGCTTACCTGGTTGAAAATGGTATTTTGATGCGGAAATGGTCCTCACTCAGGGGTGCTGAGGAGGGCTGGAGTTCGATTTTTCAAGTTGTGATGCCGACGCCTTTTAGGTTGCAGGTTTTGTCCTTAGCTCATGACATTCCGTGGGCAGGGCATTTAGGAGTCACGAAAACATATAATCGTGTTTTACAGCATTTCTTTTGGCCTGGGTTAAAAAGAGATGTGGCTCGGTACTGCAGGACCTGTCATACCTGTCAGCTTGCTGGAAAGCCTAACCAGGTCATTGCGCCGGCTCCGCTCTACCCCGTTCCGGTAATGGGAGAGCCATTCGATAAGGTAATAGTTGATTGTGTCGGCCCTTTGCCTAAAACAAAATCAGGAAACCAGTTCCTGTTAACAATCATGTGTGCTGCTACCAGATATCCCGAGGCTGTGCCTCTGCGTAGAATCACGTCTAAGGTGGTAATTTCGGCATTGATTAAGTTCTTTTCCATTTTTGGTCTGCCTAAGATCATTCAGACAGACCAGGGTACACATTTCATGGCTAACTTGTTTGCTCAGGTACTTAAAACTCTCGCTATAACGCACAAGGTGTCCAGTGCCTATCATCCTGAAAGCCAGGGTGCCTTAGAACGCTGGCACCAGACGTTAAAGTCCATGTTAATGAGGTACTGCATGGACACTAAACACGACTGGGATGAGGGCGTTCCTTATGTGTTGTTTGCGGTTAGAGAGGCTGTACAGGAGTCTATCGGTTTCAGCCCTGCTGACCTGGTTTTTGCACACACAGTTCGGGGTCCCATGAAAGTGGTGAAGGAACATTTGTTGGAGACGAAAAGTGCTCCAAAAGTTGTTTTGGATTATGTAAATTTGGTCAGAGAGAGGCTTCATTCTGCATGCGCTCTTGCCAAAGAGTCTCTGTCCTCAGTACAGAGCAGGATGAAGAGTCACTATGATAAAAAAGCTGTGATTCGTGCCTTCCAGCCTGGTGACAGTGTGTTAGTACTTTTGCCTGTACCTGGATCGTCTCTCTCTGCACGTTTCACTGGTCCGTACAAAGTGGAGGAAAAGATAAGTGAAACTGACTACATCATTAAAACTCCTGATCGTAGACGTAAATGTCGGGTTTGTCATATTAACATGCTTAAGCTTTATCATCACAGGGATCACTCTCCTGTAGTATCTCCGGTTGTGACCGCTGTCTCTTCGGTGGCGACAGTTGGGGGTGCTCAGCGTGATGGTGGTATACCTGTGGATGACGAGGATGGGTTAATCCTTCGTAACTCTCCTCAGCAAAGTATAAGGTTGAATAACTCTAGCATGTTGATAACCCTTCCAGCACAATTGGTACATTTGAATGAGGTACAAAAAGCTGATGTTTTGGACATTATCTATAACTGCCCTGCTATTTTTAGCGATGTTCCAACTCGTACCACGGTGCTGGAGCACGACATCAATGTGGGAGATGCGGCATCAATTAGACAGCACCCTTATCGGGTAAACTCAACCAAGCGGGCGTTACTGCGACAAGAGGTAGCCTACCTGTTGGAGAATGGGTTAGCTACCCGCAGCTCCAGTCCTTGGAGTTCGCCGTGCTTGTTGGTTCCGAAACCTGATGGCACTCATAGGTTCTGCACAGATTACAGAAAGGTAAATGCGGTTACAGTGCCTGATTCTTTCCCTTTGCCTCGTATTGATGATTGTGTGGATACCATTGGGTCTGCTGCGTTTGTAACCAAATTGGATTTATTAAAAGGTTATTGGCAGGTCCCGCTGACTCAACGCGCTTCCGAGGTCTCCGCATTTGTGACACCTGACAGTTTTTTACAGTACACCGTCATGGCCTTTGGTATGCGAAATGCTCCAGCTACGTTTCAGCGTTTAGTCAATATAGTTTTGGCTGACGTTCCTGACTGTTGTGCTTACCTGGATGATTTGGTCATTTATTCATCCAGCTGGCTGGGCCACGTGAGTACCCTGAAAAATGTATTTGAGCGATTGGCTGCGGCTTCGTTAACTCTGAACCTGGCAAAATGTGTTTTAAAAAAAAAAAAAAATTATGATTTAATAACATGGTTGTGTAAACATTTGTTTCAGCTTGTTCGAAAACCTCGGGTTTTCTCTTTTTGGGTGGGCGTGTTACGTGCCCAGCTAGTATGTGTATTTTCCCCATGTTGTTGTGTCTCCCTGTTTGTTCTTAATTCTTCCCAGGTGTGGTGAGTTGCTGTTGATGGAGTGGGCGTGGCAGTAAAGAGGATCCAACCAATCCAGAGTTGTTCTTCACCCTATTTAAGTTGTTGGTTGTTTGGAGACAGACAGATGAGAGAGGAAGGAGGACTTTTGTTATGTGTGACATCGATGTCCGTTGTGTATTTGGTGGAATGTTTGTGAGCCTGCTGTGTTTGTGTAACCCGTACCCTGTGGAGTGGGGCTAGGTAAGATACCCTAGGGTTTACACACACCCGTAGGTAACCCACTGTTATACACACTAGGTTAGAAGCCAGTGGCTGTTGCCCAGTGTTTTGTAGCAGTGAGGTAAGTGGTGGTTAGGGCTGGCCAATAGTGGCCAGACTAAAGAGGTAGGGAAGCTTAGGGTCTTTATGTTTGATTTCTTTGATTTGACAGACCGCTGGCATTGCCCTACTCCTACATTCCCATTGTTCTCTTGTCCTCCCCTTCTGTATGTATTGTTGTATTGTCAGTATCATTATTATTTTGAACTGTACTTAAAATAAACCATACCTGTTAAGGGTAACGGCAGTTTCAGTTGTGGCCTCCCTGATTGGTTGCTTCACACACCGTCACACCCACCTCACCACCCAACGGGCGGCCTTGGGCAGTTGCGTTCTCCAGCCACTTCAGGCTGGGGCGTAACAAGGCCCCGCTGGTGGACTCGACTCAGGAGGCCATGAGGCCTGAGGTAGAGCGTAGGACCGGATGTGCAGATGCGAATCAGGAGGTCGACTTGTTGGAGGCAGGTCAGAGGATCCACCCAACGGATGCAGATCAGGTGGTCGACCCGACGGTTGCCGGACAGGTGGTCGACCCAGCGGATGCGGGACAGAAGGCAGACATGGCGGATGCGGGTATGGTGGTCGACCCGGCAGCTGCGGGTCAGGTGGCCAAACCGGCAGAGACGGATCAGGAGGTCGGACCAGCAGAAGTTTCTTACATTCTGCTCATATCACCCCAATTCTGTATGATCTTCACTGGTTGCCAGTGGCCTATCGCATTAAATTTACAATCCCCCTGCTCACTTTAAAATCCCTGCAAAGTCTAGCTCCCCCATATCTTAGCAACCTGATCCATCTCTACAGACCGACACACTCACTACGATCCTCTGACTCTAGAGTTCTTGTAGTCCCCAAGAACCGGCTAGCTTCCACGGGGGCTAGATCTTTCAGTATTGTTGCACCAAAACTGTGGAACTCTCTCCTTCAATCACTCCGTAATGTCTGTACTGTATCCGAATTTAAAACCCTACTCAAAAACCCATTTTCCGAATGTTATTTGTAAATTTGTACTGTCTGTTATTGTGCTTCTGTGTATTCTCGGTGGTAATGTTTGCTATTACCGCCTATTATTGTCTGTGCTAAATTGTGAAGTGTCCTTGAGCCCTGGAAAGGCGCTATATAAATAAAACATATTATTATTATTATTTGTATTTCAAGAATTTCCTAACGAAGTATATGCTTAATTTAAGCTATTTAGATATTTTAAGAAAATAATGACTAGTGTGTAACTTTATGGCACTAGCATTTACTCAATTTAAGAACATTTTCCAACATATTGAGAAATAATATATAACGTTTATTTCTTATATATTTTACAATTTTTAAGCAAAATGCACTTGTTATCAGTGAAAACACACTAGTTTTAAGGTATCTGTGAATTTGTTGAGGTTCGATATTTTTGTTTTAGAAAATCTTGGCAAATCAAATTGTCTAGTTCTGTTGGCAGATAATTAAGCTTATTTTAAGTAATATTCAACAATTTTTTGTTATTTTTTTCTTGTTTTTTTAATCTGCCTTTTTGCAGTGTTCTCTCGCGACTGCCTCGCTTGGTTCTCCAGCGTGTTAAATCAGAGGACCTGCTGTCGGAGGGGCTCAATTCTCAGGCGGACCCGATTCTCTGCTTACATCAACAATGTGGTTCTCGCTGTTGGAGACTCTCAGATTCATCTCTATGCAGATGATACCATCCTGTACACGTCAGGCCCTTAGTTAGATACTGTGCTCTCAAATATCCAGGAGAGTTTGCCATTCAGCATTACTTCGAAAGCTCCAGTTATAACTTAACTCTGGTAAAACTAAGTGGATGCTTTTCAACTGATCACTGCCCACACCTATACCGATACATACAACAGGGCTTCCTTCACTCATGCTGCCAAACTTGCCTTGATGAAAATGACTATTATTGCAATGTTCGACTTTGGCGATGTAATTTATAGAACTGCCTCAAACACTCTCTTGAAAAAAATGTATGTTGTTTACCACAGTGTAATACATTTGGTAACCAATACCCCATACAACACCCACCACTGCAAGCTTGAACTGTTTAACTCATTGGAACCAACTTATTTACAAGTCTCTGCTAAGCAAAGTCCCGCTGTACCTAAGCTCTCTAGTTACCATTGCTCTACCCACCTGCAGTCTACGGTCAAGTAGGTACATTGCCTTAGTCACCCCGAAAGCCTGCACAACATTCGGCTGCCAATCATTCCAGTTACCAATGACTGGAACGAATAAAAAAATGTAAACCCTTATCTCACCAGTTTCCTTTAAACTACTCCTATCTGAACACCGATCTGATGTCTGTAGCTGTTAACTGTCTTTAACTTCTCACTAATGCCATGCCCTTTTTGCACAGTGGACCTCTTGCACAGTGGACTTTGGCATGTCATATCACCATAGTCTTGCACAGGTATGAAAGTTGACTGAGCAATTTTTTTCCTGTTAGCCAAATAAAAGCGAGATTTGTTTCTGCTTTACACTTAGGCACTTTACACTTTAGCTTTTTAACAAGCTCATTGGTATGTCTCTTAAATGAAAGGTCACTGTCAATCCAAATTCCAAAGTATTTGTATTAAGGGAACCATACGAAGAGTGAAGATGTAAATCAGATGAGATCATCTGATGGGATTTTAGAAACAACATGTATTCGGATTTGCTAGTGTTAAGTACAAGCTTTAAGTTTTAAAGTGCACTTTATTAAAATCAGACTGTAAACTGGCCAATGCAGCATTGAGTGTTGGAGCACAAGCATAAAAAATAGTATAATTAGCATGTGAAAGGCACAACAATTTACAGATTGACCAATAGCACTAATGTATATCGTAAAAATAACAGGTCGTAGGATGGATCCCTGAGGAACAGGATACGAGATAATTTACAACAAGTGTAGAGGCAGTAATCAGTGCTATTCTGAGGTCTAAAACCGGAATGATTTGCATTTAAACTACAGAAAGGAGCTTTGCTGCACATTTATTGATTACTCACAAATCTTTGCTAGACAAGGTAGCTTTCTTTAGATCACAACTATCACCCCCTTTTTGAAGCTAAGCATATTGACTTATGACTTGTATCATGTAATCATCATAAATACTTACTCACATTGTACTTAGCTACTCACTGTCATGCTACTTTCCTAAATACATTTATATTAAGCCAGGTGCTACTTGAAGACGGGGGCGCAAGAGGTGATCCGTGAGATAGCTACCTGGAAAACGCTTGTCTGTGGAACTGGGAGCCACTGGAGCCCTATACTAACACAGACGTTGATACTCTGTAAGTAT
The DNA here is from genome assembly GCA_029465975.1 of Dallia pectoralis. NCBI lineage: Eukaryota > Metazoa > Chordata > Actinopteri > Esociformes > Umbridae > Dallia > Dallia pectoralis. The sequence continues at coordinate 6,711,367 of CM055750.1, forward strand.
ATGGTACTCTTTTTTTATTGTTTTTATTCAGTAAAGACATTCTTTGAAAACCATTCCTAATGTAGTTATTTGTTGACGGACCTTCAAGGGATTCCCTCAGAAAGAGAGAATCTTCATTTCCTGTTTCCTAACAGGAATAATTTCTGAGGCTTACTGCTGTAGGAAAGAAACAGTTGCTGTGGCGAGAAGTTTTAGGCCCAATCCGAATACTCCCACTTACCCCTTCCCCTTAGCCCTACCCCTTAATTTACCCCTTCCCCTTGGCCCTCGAAACCGAGTGGTAAGGGCTACGTTCCCCTACGAATTGGGACACCACTCGGTTTTGGCTACGTCATCATACATCGTCGCTAGCTGGCTGCTACGTAACCAGAGGCGACACAAATGTTGATCTCAAACTTCCGAGATGCAAAAAGAGTCTGGAAAAGTGTGTATGTCGATTGCGTGGATTTTAGTAGTTATGTTTTTGCGATTGTCTGCAACAAATCGCAGAAATCAAGCGAGAAGAGGTCTACGACGCCTACGAATGCTGGTAGTTTAACTTATGGTATGTATCGATTGGTTGCAAACAACATTATCGTATTGTATTTAAAGTTCACGGAACTAACCAACAAGGTAGCAAACATTTTTCCCAACTCAGCCATTAATGGTGTAAAATTGTTTTATTTTCCAGACTGGTGGTCCAACAACAACACGTCTATACTGCGCATATGGTTCGATGTATGTAGTAGTTATATGTTTGGTGGCGGTGCATATGGATGCAGATGTTGTTCTGTGTACTATTGTTTTTAATGTTTTTGTAAAGCACACGTGCTATATAAATAAACCTGCTTGCTTACTACTGAAGGCTGTTTTCAATAAATATTTTCATCCACACTGCATGGTGTTTTGTATATCTGTTTCAGTGATCACTGTTTTGAATGTCATTGATCGATGTACAGAAACCCTTAATCAAAAACCTGTATTTATTGAACAACATTGTAAAACATATACAATTGTTAAATAACAGTACTATTTAAATTAAATGTGCTCACCAGTGTCCTGTATCATATCCAAATTATGTTGTACACCTAATCTTTATACAGTCTATGGTTGTACAGCATGAAACTTCTGTTCATTTTCTGCCCGAAAGCGAATTATTTGCCGGGTTTCCTCCGGCGTCCCTGTGTGATTCGGGACGGTATGTAAAGCACTTTAATCGCTATTTCAAACGCAACAGGTTATGTTATGCACTGATATGAATTATCTGCTAAAAGAGTTAACTGTAGACAAACATGCATTGAGTAAAGGTAGTCAGAGAAATACGGGACAAATTAGCAATGTATCTTTGGCGTTGAAAACTGGCAAAATGAAGCGATTTAAAAAAAACTTCAATTATTAAAATGGTTAAAAATATATATGTACAGGACTGAGTAGATCACAAAACAATTGTGTCGTAATTTTTAAATTCGCTATTTAATCCGAAAATACTACATTTATGGGTCGCTTTTGCTGATCTAGCAGCCATTGTTGACGTCTCGCAATGTGTTCTGGGTACCCCTTGGTTTCAAGTGAGCTCTCGGAAAATCTTGGTTTCAAGGGGTATATAGCCCTCAGTCTTACCCCTTCGTCTTGATCAAAATGAGTATTCGGACAGCACTTGGTGTCGCGCGAACGCGCAAAGCTAAGGGGAAGGGGTAAGGGGGAGTATTCGGATTGGGCCTTAGTCTTGATAGACCTTAACCTTCTTCCAGATGAGAAATTTCTCCAGATTTGTCCATTTCCAAGGTGAGAGGGATCAGCCTTGTTCTTTACTTCCCACCTCAGCACCCTGGAGGTGTGTGGGTCTCACAGAGATGGTAGATAGCAGCTAATTACCTGCTCTGTAGAGCGGATGGTGTGCTTCAGCCTGCCTTTGTCCTTGGCAGTGGCTGCAGCAAAATAGACGGTGATTGAGGAGGTCAGGATGGACTCAATGATGGCAGATTAAAAGTTCACTTTGACACATGTCATTTTTGATAGTGAAACAAGCCTTTAATTCTGAGAGAGATCAGTTCAATTCATGAGTATTCCAAATGGTACATCCCATATGGCTGCTGGTCTTATTCAGCCTGCACAACAGTTTGATTAGAATTGCAATGCCTATTCTTCTCATTCTAAATATATGTGATTCAGCTCAGTAGTGAGTATGTCCTAGGCTGCAGTAACAGATGTGAAATCACATTACCAAAATGCTGCAATTAGACTCACTCGCTCACAGGTTAATGAGTTTGTGGAAATGGTTGACCCATTCCTAATTAGGCAATTTCTTTCTCACTGATGAGAAAGAAACCCTAGTTCTTGTTAACAATTTAATGAAAATTCAAGGCACATATATTGGATCTGGTAAGCTAGTTAAGATATGCTTACCTGTAAGTAGAATATTCTACCCTACTACAAATAGCTCAAAATTAAAAATATGGCAATTATTGGCACACAATTATGTTTGACAATGATCCTCCAGTCAAAATATTATGAAATAAAACCCCAAAAGTCTTGGGGTTTATCTAACTATCTATGTTTATTTTTAAACCATGATTTGATGCAGAGGTCAGACACTGGCATGAAATTGACAGCCCAGGGTACGATGGAAGGGGACAAAGCAACCAATTAGCAATCAATTACTGACATGTTTCTCTGCTGCACCTTTTGTCTGGTAAGAGTGTAGAGGTTGGGCAAATCCCATTCAGATACCAGGCACCTGCTGTATGTGTGCATGTGTGTATGGTATCACAGTGATATGTGGCTCCTGTCTGAGAATGTTACTCTCTTAAATGTGAGTTAAGGCTAAACAATTTAATAATTACTATCCTGGATATGGAGAGACAGATGGATGGAAAGACATTGTCCGAACAGTAATATACTCTTTTCACTGTGTAAGAAGGAAATAATTAAGTAATTTAAAAAAATAGCACTAAAGTGTTTGAGTTGGTTTTGTACAACGGTAAAAATATGTGTGCAAAGGAAACACACCCATGCATTCAGATAAACGAGCACACCCACCTGGCTTACACACACACATATACACACATCCATACCCGGTGGCTCTGAGTGGCTCTCATGATATCAAGTCTATTTCCCGACAGCCAGCATCTATCATCATCAACACTAACATCTGCTCTGATCCTCTTTTCTCCTTTATCACTCCCTCGCTCAGTCCTCCATCTATTCTGTTGCTTTGTCTTTATCACTGTCTGCTGCTCTCTCACAAGCCACTCTCACCCATGTAAGTAACGCTGTGTGTCTGGATTTACAAAACATGTATGCAGTCTAGATTCCTCAAAATCTTAAAATATTTAAGGGACCATATTTATAAATGTATTTAACTGTACTACTGGCATAAATACAAAGATAAAATATAGTTGCAAGCAACAATGGGGCGGGGTCCTCTCATTGGGAAGCAAGGGATGAGAAATGAGGCATGTGAAAAAATATTGGTCTTTCATGGTCTATTTGTGTTGAAATGGCATCAATTAGAGAAAAAATGCAAGCAAAGCTGTCAATGCCTTGATATTTAAGGCAACTTTGTTGGCTGAAGTAGTGTACACAAAATATTAGACAGGTATAATCTTACAGCCGATCAGTGTTTACTCTAACTCTGTGGTTCTACGTCACTACAGTGACATTTTTGTTCAGGTCTTTATTATAGTGCTACCTATGAGCACATATAGTTGCAAGCCATTTTCTGGGTAGTAAGGTACAGTTAAAATCAACGTACCAAGTTATCAGGAAGTTTACGCTAATCTGGACAGAATTATGAAGTTGAACATCATCCTCATTTTTCTTGGTTACTTTGTCCCTGGCAGGTATTCAAAGCAATTGTGGTAAATAGTTGATGCTAATGATTGGCTTCAGTCATTTTGAAATGAATGACTTAGTTGTGAATACCACTATGTAATCAGTCTACTTATAGTTGTAAACAGAATATGTTGTATATCAGAAAGGCAAGTGATATCAGTTGAATTAAAAAAGGGTGCTATAGCCAGAAATGTTGCATTGTGTTTCGACTTTAAGTTCTGGCTTGGACAGAGTGGGATATATTAGGGTCTTTGTTTGTATGGCAAGGCCTAACAGTTTGTATGAGGCCTATGTATACTCCTATCCAGGTCAATGTTAGTTATGATTTCAGTGGTTATGGAGTAGCACATTTTGAAGGTTTCTGCTTTAATTCCCTTTTAAGACAAATGTCTGTTGGATCTTTGGCAAAAAACTTTTTTTAGTACTAAAGATATGTTGATTTGGACAAGAGCATCAGTTAAATGATTAAAACATCAATAAAATGGTTTCTTTTCCTCCAGACAGAGGAATCAATCGAACGACAGCTCAAAAGAAAATGATCTGTGAAGATTTTAGCAATGTAAGCCCAGCCAGCCCAATGCAGAGGATATGAGTAAACTCAATAGGATATAGCACAGCTAAACCTTTGCATGGTCAAATAGACAACCAATTATTATTAAGACTATTATTAAGATTATTAACAGTGTCTGCATTAACAAGGGCACAGGCACAGCCAGCCCCACGCAAAGGTAATGCGTAAACTCAGATGCCATACCTCTGCTTCAAAGCAGCCCTGAAAACGAAGCTATTAAACAGCTAAGCAAGCCATTTAAACCGTCAGTCTTTCCACTCACGGTTACAACCCAATAAACACAAAAAAGCCCAGGATGACACATTTGTCTTAAAAAATATTAACCTAACAAAATATACCAAAAAATGCCCTGGTGAACAGAAGAAATGTCTGGTTGAACTGCATTTTCCCCAAATTAATCACTATTCCTGTGCCGCAATGCATTCTGGGTCACGAGAGCAATCATGCTAATGAAGCTTACCTTTGCCAACAAGTGACTTAAATGTAAATGACTGGAACGCTTCACAAACTATAGCAATCATGCTAATAATGCTAACCTTTCTATTGTTTTTTCCCTTTCTGAACCCATATAATGATGGCGTATGTGTGTTCAACCTAGGACCCATGTAGGCAGCCTATATGGGATTGATTGTGTTTGCCCATGTCTAAACCATTTGATAAACCCAAATGGGCTCTATATGTATTTGCCCATTATAAACCCAGATAATGATGACATATGTGTGTACAACCTAGGACCCATGTAAGCAGCCTAAATTGGCTGGGATTAATAACAGTACATAATATATATTAATACTTAATTAAGTAGATTACAATCATATCTGCAATACAGCTAACATGGGCTTGAGCATTTATACGTATACATACATATACATTAGTGATGTTACATTCGTGAACGAATCGTTCTTTTTGAACGAATATTTTAGGTGAACGAATCATTCTCGTTCACGTAGTCCATTGACTCATATTTCTCGTTCACTGAAATTTCCCCCTCCACCGCAGCGCGCCGCAATTGCGCGCATGCGCAGCTCAGTGAACCGTGTTGCTCTGTGGACCGTTTCATCCCTAACATGGTTTCATCTGTGAAAGCATGACTAAACCTCGAGCCAATAGCCTTCGAATATGATATGAGGACAGAGCATGTGATTTGTTGAATCTAGTGAACGAATACGCCCTTCATTGAGTTGCTTAAGTTTGAACGAGTCAAATGAACGTTTACATTACATCTCGTTTGTGAATGAAAATATACCAGTTGTTCGAACTTCAAGAAAATAATGACGGCGAAGTTAACAGTGCAAGCTGATGGGTAAATTTAATAAGAGTCAGCTTAAAATTTGTATTTACTAAAATGCACAAATTACATTAGGTAATCTGCTAACTTCAAAATGAGTGGCACAAGAAAGAGAAGTGTATTATGGCATTATTTAAATGAGGTGTCTCCAACACAGGCTTTGTGTACAATTTGTAAAACACAGTTGTCATTTAACAGAGGATCTACAGCTAAACTTAACAGGCATCTAAAGGTAAAGCATCCAACTGTGCAAGTTGCAGGTCTTGTGACAAATACAAGTTCTTCAGCAGAGGCTGTTTTGGAAGTTCGGTCGTATTCAGAGGAGCCCCTGCAACCAAGGTCCTCCAACTCACTACTCTGGTGGAAAAACCGGGCACTGATTTACCCCAGACTGACCCAAGTTATGCTGGGAAAGCTTTGCATTGTGGCAACATCTGTTCCATCAGAACGAGTTTTCAGCAAGATGGGACAGATCATCTCTGAAAAAAGAAGCAGAATCAGCCCCTCTAAGGCCAGACAGCTGATGTTTTTGAATGCCAACTTTTAGTAATCCTGTTTTTTTGTTATACCTGCTTATGTCAGGGTCTTTTTTTCAGGCTGCTCTGTTTTTTTTTGCACTTTATATAGGGATAAGCTACTGTTTACTACTGTTTATATTTGTATATTGCACTAATGTTTACTTGCTGTTTTCAGTAATAGTGCAAATAATTGTTTGCACTACTGTGTTTTAGCTTGATTTAACTTTACACTACTTTTACCTGTTTTAAAAAAATATATATATTGCCCTTCTTTTGTAGTTTTGCACTACCTGTTTTGTATTATACATTGCACTTTACCTGTGACTATGGTGTTTTGTGTGCATTTTGTATTATTTCATTTTATTATTGTTGTTTTATGTTTGAACAGTTTCATACTTTTAAATAAAATAAAAATTAATTATGTTTGAGTCATGTCATGCACTTGTGTTTGTTTAAAAATGTAAAACAAAAAAGATTACATTATCGATTATTTGCGTCATGTCGTCTCATCTCATTTGCGTCACGTGACTCACGTCAGCAAATAGCAATTCAGCTCGGGCTTAGAATGGGCATTTAATTGGTTGTATCTACTCTACTGAACGAATAACATATCATCATTGACCGAGATCGCTCTGTTTTGAGTCTGAACGAGAGAGATATCCCGTTCGTGAACGAATTGAACGAACTGGTAACTAAATACCCAGTTCGTGTACCGGTTAGGTCGGCCATTTTGTCAATCTAGTTCAGCAATCAGCAGAATGCGGATGCAAAGCGCAGGTTTCCGTACTGCACGCTTGTTATATTCACATACAGAACATAACTCCTTGTTTAACATAATCTCAGATTTATAAAAGTGTAAATCTTTGACCAAAGAATTAAAATGTTAACTAGCCTAGTATGTAAAAAAAAGTGTAAGAGTGTAATGACTTTGACTTTGATTTAGACTTATTTTATTCATTTAATGAGTAGGGCACAATTTTTCATAAAATCAAATCAGTTTTTATTATGTAACAAGTACTAAATACGTTAGTTGAACAGAACACATTTTGCCTCACCTGCCGACGTATTTGTGTAATATAGAAAAATGGTCACTGAACGAATCAGTGAACGAATCTGAACGAATCATTTTGGTGAACGAACTAAAAATTAACGAGTCTCTGAAAAGAATCAAAATTTCCACCACTAATATACATAAATACCTACTCAAACGTAACCGTATAAACGCATGCATACATACCGGTACACATCTCTGTAACCTGTGCACAACGTGGCTAATTACGCATGTCAGTCACCACTGTACTGTTCACGTGCAACCCTCATGGTCTACAACTCCCGAATGCATATAACATATACCTCTAAACACTGTCCTAACGTTGAACATACTAAAATAATATCACATACATTTACATTACGGGGGAGTGGGAAAGGCAGCAACCAACTATATAACTTCAATAGTTTCCTCCACTTCGCATGCTGGTCAAATGAATAAAGAACAGTGACATGAAATGAGTCTAGTCACCGAACACAACAAACCTACAACGCCCATATGGCATAACTGAACTTAACATTATTGCTAATAATAATTGCTAATGAATAAAAGTAACTCACAGTTCGTACAAACAGCATCACAACATTGTCCCTGAAGCAATTGACAGATCCGATTCGCTGGCTGGCTGGTGGGTGGAGTTACGTCTTAAAGGGAAATGCCACTGGCTGGTTTGACAGCCTTTCTAACAGTTACCATGCTAATCAGGCTTATACGTGTTTTTTTTCTATTAATATTGCTTTATTTCAAGTTGAAAGAAAATAATTTGACACCTGTCAAGCAAGGAATCAAGTCAATTAAAGCAGCAGTTCAAGAGACAAAGAAACAGCATCATTACTATTACACACTTTGTTTTATTTGGGGTCCAATTGACTCAAGTATATCAAGCTCTTACTAAGTAATTTTTTTACATATCAAAGTGAAACGTTTTTAAGGTATTACAGAGTGATGCCATCTTGAATCCTGTTAGGTCTGAAAGACCATCAGTCAAAATTACAATTATTTAATAGACTAATATATATTAAGTGCATGTCAGGCCAAAAAGCAAGTGAATTGGACCAGCGGTTTGGGAGAAATTGTGTTGTGTACATTTTCCCAAATCTGCACTGTACAAGACATTCCATTATGGCAAATCTTATGCGTCCCAGAGGCTTTTTTGTTCATCATGGGAAGTAAGGCATGTACGCCAAAGGGCATCCATTTTTAACATATGGGGCAGCGGGGCTGATCCCGAACAAACAGAAATTAGGCAATATAAAAATTTACATAGACACGCCCCTTTATTGCAACGAATGTCTTATTCCTGAAGACCCTATAGACTGACAGTCATCCCACACATGATTGTAAAGTGGCTAGTCAATCGGAATGACGGCTGATTTATAGTTAATATTTGTGAGTTGTTTCACTTGTTGTCCATTTTGTCGGCATCTTGCAACAAATGTCTTATTCCTTAAGACCCTATAGACAGAGAGTCATCCCACACATGATTGTAAAGTAGCTAGTCAATCGGAGTGACGACTGATTTATAGTTAATATTTGTGCGTGTGAACGCATTAGCGGTTAGCTTGTAGCAAAAACTGTCATTTGGTTGTGTTTTGACCAACAGACTCGGGCATTGACAGTTTAGTTCATGGGGATGTCCTCTTCATTTGTACTGAGACGATATATCTGTAAGTCTTTGTTTTTATATAAAGAGCCGCACAGTTATTGTGCGTCACACAAAGTTTTTCACTTGTTGGCCATTTTCTCGGCCATCTTGCAATGAATGTCTTATTCCTGAAGACCCTATAGACAGACAGTCATCCCACACGTTATTGTCAAGTGGCTAGTCAATTGGAGTGACGGGCGCATAGAAGATAATTTTTGTAGGTTTTGGGAAATTTGCATAATGGGGAAAAATCCCTCATGGCGGACTTTATGGGTTCTTGAGGCTTTTTTGTTCCTCATGAGGAATGAGGCATGTACAAAAATTTGCAGCATTCTAAGTCAAACGGGGTGGAAATGGCATCATTGTGTAATAATTATTTTAGGGCGTGTACTGTAGCGCCCCTGGTGGTCGAACTGGGGCAGGGGTCAGTAGGGTGTGTGTCAGGGGCTATAGAAGACATGGTCAAATTTAGGGAAAAAGTTACCATGTACTTTTTGAGTTATGGGCCGATTTATGTCCCAAGAATAATAATAATAATAATAATTCTCACAATAACAATAGGGTTCCTCCTGACGGAGGACCCCTAATAATAACTCTCACAATAACAATAGGGTTCCTCTGTCGAGGACCCCTAATAAAACTCACAATAACAATAGGGTTCCTCCTGACGGAGGACCCCTAATAACCAGAAGACATCTGCAGTTAATGTTTTGATTTAATGTTTCCTAGAAGGACAGCAATATTCCTCACAGCACAATCAGTTTGCTTTGGCATTTACAGTATAGGCACCTCATACTTACTTTAGATAAACTATGTCCGTTCAATCAGTACTATCAACCTCATCCCAAACTCAACTGTCCTAGCTGACCGGGACCAGTTCCACTTCTGTTTGGTTTTGTCTTGTCCTCTACTGCCCTCTCATGGTCTTTTGTTACCCTACATGCCCATATTTGGTCTTCCCGTCAATCAGTTCAACCCTGGTCGGTCCTTGTTTCATAGGCGTAATCCTATCGGGGGAAAGGGGGACACGTCCCCAATATTCAAAGGACAATTTGTCCCCCCCAATATTTGATCATACTGTATGATTATGCAGGCAATATCTATTAGTAACATAACAACTTTCTTTTTTCAGCACAGAAAATATAAAATCCCGGCTGGTCCATTTCACAAGTCCATTTGACTTGCCTTACACTGTACATTAACGAAAGTTATTTCTCCTGAAATCCATGTCATGTTTTCCCTATAGGCCAATTATCACCTTACGTCACATTGACGTGACGCATGTTCAACCGCGCATGTCGGTTGCAAAAGACGACCAGAAACATTCAAAACGCTATGTTGAAAAAATCTACTTTATTGGAAATGTCGATCCTTATGAAGTCCCAAAAGACCAGTGGATCCGCGACCCTGACGCCTTACCTCCCATCACATTTTCTGATATATTTTCTTATTTTGTTTGTGGTGTCAGTGCCTATACCGCTGAGCAATTTCGCAATTATAAATCTCTGGAAGCCCACGTTCAGTTTAATGGTTGGGTACATGACCTGGAGAGTTTTAAGCCTGTCAACGGTGAAAACACTGTCGTCCGAACGAAGGTAAGTTACCAGCTTTCTTTCTTTTAGCATGTTTTTATAACCGTCAATGTTAAAATGGTATTACAATGGCCTACAAGGTTGTTTATTTGTCATTATAAAAGACAGGATTGTATACCGAGAATTATAAATAAACAAATCAACGATTAAAACACGTAACACGTCGTCCGAACAAAAGTAACTTTACCGGCTTTCATTCTTTTAGCATAGTTGTAGACTACGACACCGGCAACAAGGTTGTTGATTTCTCATTGTACAGCACAAGCTTGTATAACGATAAAAAAAGCCTTAAACAACAGACAGAGTGTAACGTTAGCGAAGTTTGCGCGTTTGCTGCTTCTATAAACGCCTCCGGTTGCAAAAGTAAACAAAGCAGGTTTACGTAGAAAATACATTACAATATTCACTTTTTTTTTGTTACGGTCATGCACTCTCAGCGACTAATAATCCACCTTGTTTTAAACTATTTTTTTACATACTCAAATAAATAATTCATTCAAACAACATGTGTTTCTCTCTAGTTGTATGGCTTGGACATGTCCACACAGAACAAAGTTGTACGCATCAAGAGATTTTTTCACTTAACTGCTCCCGGGTATAATCGCTTGGAGTGTCAATCAGGTAATTATATATTTCTGGCCACTGAATGCTAGGCATTTTCATTTTGTCGTTTAACCATTTACAGGGCACTATGGCATAAGGATCTGTAAGACGTATTCCACACATTAACGTCAATTTTGTTAAATAACGGTGGGTGACAGGTTGTTGTAGTAATTTTGAAAAGATAGTTAGCTTAACGATTCTTATTTTGAGTTATTTCAATATAGCAAGATACTCTCTTCCGCATTTTCTGCAGCCAAGATGCGTGCGTAACCCGAATGTTTACAAACATATAATTGGTCTATACCTTTGTACTCTTGTGAGCGCGGAATGAGACAGGCATTTGGCACATGGATGGTAAATATTCAGTATTTGGGCAACATAATCCCTTAGATAACGACTAGGTGCATTTCACTAGAATTTCGAATTGTAGAATTAGTGCGAACTTCGATTGCAATACTATACAGCTTTTATGAAAGGGACTTTTGACAAGCCAGCTGATACCTACTACCCAGGGACGGACTGGGACTAAAAAACGGCCCTGGACTTTGACTAGGCCTGGCCCAAAGCAATCGGCGCGCAAAAACGTTTTAAAAGTAAAAGCAGAACATATTTCTTAATATTAGCTACTGCATGTCGCATTTTGCAGCTAAAATGTTGAAGTTTAGCTGTTTTAACTACATCATACACATGGGCAAAAATAGAATTCAGGAAATAAAAGCTTAAAAACAATTTGATTTAATTACAGTGAAATAGATTAGTGGGGGAAAAAACAGGTAATGCCACGCGTCTGACACGCTCGCGAGACGGTTCCAGTGTGTAACCGGCCTAACTTTTTTCTTTTGATTAAAACATTTTTTGCATGCCCCAACACAGAAAGTCCCACAGCTATCCCCCCCAATGTGTGACTGACTATTTTGCCCTTGCATTGTTTTATATATTGTTTTAAGTAACAAACCATTTGTTTGCACCTATCACTGCGCTTGTGCCCTGCTACACCCTGTGGACGTGACCCTAAACAACACTTGACTATGTAAGACATTTCCCGTCTGGTCTGGCAACGGAAAAAAGAAGAATGCTTTTGATGATGCTCTTATCAGGTATTTTGTGTGATAAACTAGGTGTGATTAATCTGCTATGAAATTTTCACCACCACATAAATAATAAGAACAGATAACTAGTCAACACTGATATAATTAGATTTATGTAATGCACCGAAATACTAACCCACAAACTCAGCAGCCATATCCCCCTATAGCCCAAGACTGGTTGCCCACTGAAGCTAAGCTGAGCCTGGTCAGTACCTGGATGGGAGATGACCTGGAAAAAAACAGGTTGCTGTTGGAAGAGGTGTTACTGAGGCCAGAAGGGGCTGCCTTATGGTCTGTGTGGGTTCTGACGCCCCAGTATAGTGACGGCGACACTATACTGTCAAGAAGCACTGTCCTTCGGTAGTCATTTAAAACCCCAGGATGTTCTTCGATAAAGAGTCGGGGTGTAACCCTGGCATCCTGGCCAAATGTGCCCCTTGTCCTCTGTCCATCATGGCCACCAAATCATCCCCATATATATGTATATACTAATTTTCCCACTGGCCGTTAGGATACACAACTCCTAATTCCCTTCCCTCCATCCATCACCTTATGCACATCTGCCACTTTATACTGCCACTTGACACTTTACAATAGCTACCTAGCTACCACGGACAATTATTTATATGATCACTTTACCATAACTGTACATAGCTATAGCTACCTAGGATTTTTTTTTTTTTTTACTATTGTACTGCTATATGATGTATATTTCTGCTATATGATGTATATTTCTTAGATAGGTCTTACATTTCTATTTTTAAAATTGTATTTATTATTGTATTGCAATGTTGGGGAGGGCGAGATCCAAGCATTTCATTGCATAACTTGTTATTGTAATGACAAATAAACACCCTGGAATCCTTGAATTGGCTTCATCATCACTGTCTCCTCTCCACCAATAAGCTGGTGTGTGGTGTGTGTACTGGCGCAATATGGCTGCTATCGCTTCAGCCAGGTGGATGCTGCACATTGGTGGTGCTTGAGGAGATTCCCCGTTCCATTTAAAAGCGCTTTGAGTTCCCAAGAAAAAAAGCGCTATATAAATGTAATAAATTATTATTTTATCCCAATGAAAAAGATGTTATTTTAATTCTCCATTATTATTTGAAGAATTTATATACCTTGGATGAAAAAAAGCAAAACCAAAGTTTCTCCAAAACTTTGTCCTCTCTCCAATTGCTTGTCGGGGGATAGAATCAGTGCAGGGTTCTTGCAGGTTTTAGTAAGTCAAATTTAAGACCTTTTTAAGACATTTTAAGGCTACGTTCACACTGCAGGGCTTAATGCTCAATTCCGATTTTTTGAAGAAAGAAAAACGTTTTTTTTGCAAGGCTGTTCACATTTCCAATTAAATGCAACCTTTTGTGATCTCCTGTGTGAACTTGAAATGACCCAGAAGAGTACTCAACGGTCAACGACGTCACTTGTCAGTTGTTTGCGGAAGTAACGTTAGCTAAAAATGGATGCCAACAGTGGAGCTCGTTTAGGGATATTAAAGTTATTTTCCCAAAGGAGCCAGCACAATTACAATCTTCTCGTTTTTAGAAGAAAACTGAACTAGTTGTTTATCTTCTCATTCCCGCCTACTTCAACGCAGAATTATGACGTTTGTCGAATATCAATGACGTGCGGGTCGGATACATGTGACCTGGCCGTTCAGATTGAAGTCGCATTTGAAAAGATCGGATACGTGTCGGATTTGGACCACATACGTGGCCTGGGTCGCATTTGAAAAGATCGGACCTGGGTCGTTCAGACTGTCATGAAAAGACAGGGACACCAGTAACACAGGAGATAAGCGCTGGATTCGTACGACAAGACAATACGATCTGGCACCAGGGAACAGGGCACACCAACATAAATAGACAGACAGTAATGGGAACCTGAAAACACCTGATGGAGGCGTGGAGACAATTACGAGACAGGTGACTGAGATCAGGGTGTGACATATATATTTTTTACAATGTTTACAGCGAGCCTCGTACCTGGAGCTGGGTACTGCTTGTAACCAACAGCAGAAATCGCTGTGTGCCTCATTAAAAGTACACTTTCCCATTTTCCACCATGGTTTCGCGGGCGTGTATTGCATTTATCATGGGTATGTACCAACCAGATATAACTACAACGGATACTCCGGACAGCGTCTGCTTTTTATTTCTTTCATTTCACAGGGTGGCGCGTGTACCCGCTCGCGTTGTGAAGCGTGTGTCCGCACTATAAACATGCACTCACAGCCAATCACAGCCTTGTAGGCTACGACTCCATATTTTTTTTCTGCGGCCAGAGTTTCTGGAAATCAACGAGAGTAAAACCTTTTTTTAGACCTGACTAAATGAAATTTAAGACCTCGGATGAAAAACTTTTTAAGGCCTTAAATTTAAAGTTCAGAATTTTAGACTTTAAGACCCCGTGGGAGCCCTGTCAGTGGCTCGCTGTAGTTCTCCATTGCCATCAACGTCAATGCAAGTAAACTCAGTGTGTTTGCGGTTGATTGATTAGATTAAACTTTATTGTCATTCGACCGCACACGTACAGTACAACAAAATGCAGATTGCATCCAACCCGAAGTGCATAAAAGCAGTGCAAACGATATGGAGTACAAGGACGTGCAATTGACAAGGATAAGTAAATGTGCAGGTATTAGGTTCAACAATCTAGCAAATGTACAATACAAGCTGAGAACATCTGTGCTAGTGGTAAATGGATAGTGCAAACAGTAAGCATTGTGCAAATATAATAAATAGGCAAGCCATGTGTAAGGCAAGAGGTAGTAATGAGGAGTACAAACAGAATGTACAGATCAAGTAAAAAAGTTAGCAGTGTATAGGCTAGAGGTAGCAATGGGGGTACAACAGTATGCTTTGTGCAAATGGCAGAAAAATAAAGTAGGTAGCAGTACGCATGCAAGGTTACAGAAGGGTTTTAGAGTTCAGTTTACAGCAGTTGTGAAGAAACTGTTCCTAAGCCTGCTGGTGCAAATGAGTAGATATCTGTAACGCTTGCCTGAGGGCAGGGGGGCAAACAGATTATGACTCAGGTGTAAGGGGTACTTGTTAAAGCTACGCGCTCTTCGCTCTTAGTTTTGGCTACGGGGAGCACAGCACCATTGATTTGCTGGGCAGTTTTCAACCCCTCGCGGCAGGGACATCCAGTTGGCCGTAGAGCATCCATTGCACCAGAAGGTGGCACAGTTGGTTAGAATGCTCTCGACCGTTGTTACGCACTCCCCTTTAGAGAGGAGACCGTAACACGCCATCACACGTGAGCGTGCCACGAGAGTGGTGAGGTGATGTGATTGTGTGGGTGCACAAGTAGGACAAACACAAAGCAGTACCGTTTAAACCAGGTTTATTTAACCTATAATACGGTAAGGTGGGAAAAGGGGCTTGAGCGGAACCAAAGCAAAGAAATTAACTAATCAAAAAGACCCCTAACCTATCTAGACTACACATAAGCAACTAAGCTCTCTACCATAAATACAGGGGGTGGTCCGCCCAGGTCTTACCTAGGGTATATAGACAGAGGTTATCTACGGGTAGTATGTAAACCCCAGGGCCTCTTACCTAAACACTCCCAGTGTGCTGTCCCCTTTCCCCTGGGACAACTGAAGAAAAAATTAACAGTACAAATTACTAAACAAAGGACAGGATACGGAAATGAATAATGTAACATACACGGCCAAATACACACACAGGTAACAGAGTTACATACCCACATAGGCCAGCCCGAACAGCTCTTAAACAAAACAAACAGGATATGTCACTGTCAAAAGGTCTAACCCAAAGTGTATAAATGTGTATGCGTCAACAATGTGTGTCAATGTGTGGGTGTCAAAATGTATGTCAAAAATCTCTCAAAACACAGCTCTCCTTTCTCTCCTCTCCTTCCAACCTCTCTCCCACCTCCCTCGCAAGAAAGATCTGCTGGCCACTTATAAGCAGGGGTATTCTCCCTCCTATTGGCTGATTGGTGCAGGTTGATTAGTGCCTACAGGTGGATGCAGGCACTGGAGATTACTTCACTGTGGGCTGATCAGAACACCTGTGGGAACACCAATTAGCACGCACACACACACACACCAACTACCACAAACAGGCTGATGCACGTAACAACCGTGCAGCGGTTAAAGTTTACCAGGATGTTGGTAGATAGGTGGACTTTCTTGAGCTTCCTTAAAAAGTACAGGTGTTGCTGTGCCTTTTAGACCAGGGTGTGTTGTGTAGAGGGACCAGGAGATGTGGAGACCCAGGAATGTGTAGTTGCCCACTTGTTCCATCATGGTCTCATCAATGAGAACTGGCATGTGTGCAGCTTTTTGTCTTCCCATCATCCAAAATCCGTTCTTTGGTTCTCTTGGCATTGATGGACAGGTAGTTATCTGCGCACCAAGCCACTAGGTCCTTGATCTTCTCTCTGTAGACTGGCTCCCTGATCAGACCAACTACTGTGGTATCATTTGCGAATGAATTTGTCAAACTCTTACTGCTGCGACAGGACGCACCCTTGAGGGGGGCCAGTGCTGATGGACAAAGGGTCTGATAGATGTTTCCCCAATCTCAAGTGCTGCCTTCTGTTGAAGTCGACACGGGCACTGCCATCCGGGCACTGCCATCCTGGAGAAGGACTATGATTATGGTGTTGAAAGCAGAGCTGAAGTCTACAAACAGGATTGAATAAAGTGGAGCGCCATGTGGATTGTCTTGTCCATAGACCTGTTGGCTCTGTAGGCAGATGCGTCTAGTACTGGATCTGTGATGGTCTTGAGGTGTGAGAGCACCAGACGCTCAAAGGACTTCATAACCAAAGAGGTCAGGGCAACTGGTCTGTCATTTAGCCCTGTCATCCTTGGTTTCTTGGCAACTGGGATGATGGTGGAGGATATGAAGCAGGTTGGGACGCTGCATGACTCCAATGATATATTGAAAATATCTGAACACAGCTGATATCTGTGAGCATAGCTGATCAGCACAGTGCTTGAGGGTGGAGGCAGGGCTTTGACTCTAGAATAGTCTGTGTACATCCCTCTCCAGTATAGAGTCCCATTATAGCTTCAGGAAAGGGTTTTGATTGATGCCATTGTGGTCTCAGGGGATGTTTCAATTGGGATGTTTAGATTTGGACGAGCCGGGTCTGAAGATGGTGGCTGGACACAGCTGAAGGGGGTGTGCAGACAGGGCCGCTCCTTTGTCTCTCAAACCTGCAGTAAAAATGGTTGACAAGTTGCAGATTGTTGATGGCCTGGGGTGATTTGCATTTGTAAATTGTAATTCGTAGTCTGTTTAATGCCCCTTCTGACCAAAGCAGTGTCAATCCCTGCAAGCTGTTGTTTCTCCCCATATAAGCCTTTACCACCTTCACTGCCTTTGAGAAGTTGTAATTAACCTCTCTGAGTAGGTCCCTCCCCGGGAATCATCACCTTAACGTGGTGGAGAGGTTTGTGTGCCCCTATGAACCTGAGGGCTGGGTTGTCTGGAGCTTCATGCTCCTGGTAGGGTTTCCCAAGGCAAAGTGGTCTCAGGCGAGGGGCCAGACTAAGAATGGTTCACCAAGACCCCATGAAAGATAGAGGGAAAAGGAGCGAGACCCTGCCTGGAGGAAGCCCAGGGCCCTCGTCTGGAGCCAGGCCCAGACGGCGGGCTCGAAAGCGAGCGTCTGGTGGCCGGGTTTGCCACGGAGCCCGGCCGGGCACAGCCCGAACGAGATATGTGGCATCTCTCTCCTCTCCATCCTGTGGGCCCACCACTCACAGGAACAACCGCAGGGGTCGGGTGCGCTGTCATATGGGTGACAGTGAAGGTGGGGGGTCTCGACGGATCAGACCCGGGCGGCAGAAGCTTGCTTTGGGGACGTGGAACGTCACCTCACTGGGGGGGAAGGAGCCAGAACTTGTGCGTGAGGTGGAGCGATACCAGTTGGATCTGGTGGGACTTACCTCTACGCACAACCGTGGCTCTGGAACCTTACCCCTGGATAGGGGTTGGACTCTGTTCTTCTCTGGAGTTGCCCAGGGTGAGAGGCGGCGGGCTGGTGTGGGGATACTCACGAGCCCACGTCTGAGCACGGCGGTGTTGGAGTTTACCCCGGTGGATGAGAGGTTTGCCTCCCTACGCCTAAGGGTGGTGGGGGGGAAAACTCTGACTGTTGTTTGTGCTTATGCACCAAACAGCAGTTCGGAGTATTCAGCCTTCTTGGAGACCCTGAAGGGAGTCCTATATAGGGCTCCAGTAGGGGACTCCATCATTCTGCTGGGAGACTTCAACGCACATGTGGGCAACGATGGAGACACCTGGAGAGGCGTGATTGGGAGGAACGGCCTCCCTGATCTAAACCCGAGCGGTCGTTTGTTATTGGACTTCTGTGCTAGTCATGGATTGTCTATAACAAACACCATGTTCGAACATAAGGAGGCGCATAAGTGTACATGGTACCAGAGCACCCTAGGCCGAAGGTCAATGATCGATTTTGTGATCGTATCGGCTGATCTAAGGCCGCATGTTTTGGACACTCGGGTGAAGAGAGGGGCAGAGCTGTCAACTGATCACCATCTGGTAGTGAGTTGGATCAGAGGGTGGGGAAAGACTTTGGACAGACCAGGTAAGCCCAAACGGGTGGTGCGGGTGAACTGGGAACGTCTGGAGGAGGCCCCTGTCCGAAAGATCTTCAACTCACACCTCCGGCGGAGCTTTTCAGGCATCCCTGTGGAGGTTGGGGGCATTGAACCTGAGTGGGCAATGTTCAAAGCTTCTATTGCTGAAGCTGCGGCGGTGAGCTGTGGTCTCAAGGTCCTAGGTGCCTCAAGGGGTGGTAACCTAGAACACCGTGGTGGACCACGGTGGTCAGGGAAGCTGTCCGACTGAAGAAGGAGGCCTTCAGGGATATGCTAGCCCTGGGGACTCCGGAGGCAGTTGCAGGGTACCGACAGGCCCGAAGGGCTGCAGCCGCTGCCGTGTCAGAGGCAAAGCAGCGGGTGTGGGAGAAGTTTGGAGAAGCTATGGAGAAGGACTTTCGGTCGGCACCAAAATGCTTCTGGAAAACCGTTCGGCACCTCAGAAGGGGAAAACGGGAACCATCCAAGCTGTGTACAGTAAGGATGGGACACTGTTGACCTCAACTGATGATGTGATCGGGCGCTGGAAAGAGCATTTTGAGGAGCTCCTGAATCCGACCTACACGCCCTCTAGTACAGAGGCAGAGCTGGAGGCTGATGGAGGGTCATCGTCAGTTTCCCTGGGGGAAGTCGCTGAGGTAGTCAAACAACTCCACAGTGGCAAAGCCCCAGGGACTGATGAGATTCGTCCAGAAATGCTAAAAGCTTTGGGTGGGGAAGGGCTGTCTTGGTTGACACGCCTCTTCAACATTGGATGGAAGTCTGGGACAGTGCCAGAGGAGTGGCAGACCGGGGTGGTGGTTCCCCTCTTTAAAAGGGGGACCAGAGAGTGTGTGCCAATTACAGAGGTATCACACTCCTCAGCCTCCCTGGTAAAGTGTACTCCAAAGTGCTGGAAAGGAGGGTTCGGCCAATAGTCGAACCTCAGATTGAAGAGGAACAATGCGGTTTTCGTCCTGGCCGGGAACCACGGACCAGCTCTTTACTCTCGCAAGGATCCTGGAGGGGGCCTGGGAGTATGCCCATCCAGTCTACATGTGTTTTGTGGATCTGGAGAAGGCGTATGACCGGGTACCCCGGGATCTTTGTGGGAGGTGCTGCGGGAGTATGGGGTGAGGGGGTCTCTTCTCAGGGCCATCCAATCTCTGTACGCTCAAAGCATGAGCTGTGTCCGTGTCCTCGGCAGTAAGTCGGATTCGTTCCCGGTGGGGGTTGGCCTCCGCCAGGGCTGCGCTTTGTCACCAATCCTGTTTGTAATATTCATGGACAGGATATCAAGGCGTAGTCATGGGGGAGGGGTTCCCGTTCGGTGGGCTGATGGTCACATCACTGCTTTTTGCGGATGATGTGGTCCTGATGGCCTCATCGGTCGGTGACCTTCAGCACTCACTGGATCGGTTCGCAGCCGAGTGTGAAGCGGCTGGGATGAGGGTTAGCACCTCTAAATCTGAGGCCATGACTCTCAGCAGGAAACCGGTGGAGTGCCTACTCCGGGTAGGGAATGAGTCCTTACTCCAAGTGAAGGAGTTCAAGTACCTCGGGGTCCTGTTCGCGAGTGAGGGAACAATGGAGCGGGAGTTTGGTCGGAGGATCGGAGCAGCGGGGCGGTGTTGCATTCGCTTCACCGCACCGTTGTGACGAAAAGAGAGCTGAGCCGAAAGGCAAAGCTCTCGATCTACCGGTCAATCTTTGTTCCTACCCTCACCTATGGTCATGAAAGCTGGGTCATGACCGAAAGAACGAGATCGCGGGTACAAGCGGCCGAAATGGGTTTTCTCAGAAAGGTGGCTGGCCTCTCCCTTAGGGATAGGGTGAGAAGCTCAGTCATCCGAGAGGAACTCGGAGTAGAGCCGCTGCTCCTTTGCATAGAAAGGAGCCAGTTGAGGTGGTTCGGGCATCTTGTAAGAATGCCACCTGGGCGCCTCCCTAGAGAGGTGTTCCAGGCACGTCCAGCTGGGAGGAGACCTCGGGGAAGACCCAGGACTAGGTGGAGAGATTATATCTCCACACTGGCCTGGGAACGCCTCGGGATTCCCCAGTCAGAGCTGGCTAATGTTGCCCGGGAAAGGGAAGTTTGGGGTCCCCTGCTAGAGCTGCTACCCCCGCGACCCGACCCCGGATAAGCGGTTGAAGATGAGATGAGATGAGATGAGTAGGTCCCTGTCGCCTTTTCTGAAAGCCTCCTCCTTGAATGCCCGCAGACGTCTGAAATCAGCTGTGAACCAGGGTTGTCGTTGTTTTAGAGAACGTTTGATTGAGTTGGGATGCAACTCTCCTCTCAGAAGCTGATGTAAGAGGTCACAGCATCTGTATACTCATCAATTACCTGTGGTAGCCCTGAAGATGTCCAAATCAGTACATTCCAGACAATCACGTAGAACCTATTTGACTTCACTGGCTAAACTGCCCATAGCAGCATAGATTGTTGGAGCACATGCATACAGAAAAGTATTGTCAGCATGAAGGTGAAGTGTACAACTATTTACAGATTGACCAATGCCATTAATGTATAGTCTGTATAGGCTAATGCTAATGGTCTGTATAGTAGTTATGAAACAAAGAACATGCAGCAAGGCCTATTGATGACAATTTCTTCAGCATGATACCATGTTCAACTGTATCAAATGCCTTAGACAAGTCGATAAACAATGCAACACAAGTCAAGGCATTTACAAGATCATTTATAACTACTTTAGAGGCAGTAACAGTGCTATGAAAAGGTCTAAAACTGGATTGATTTGCATTTTAAGGAAGGAGCGAAGCTGCACATTTGTCAATGATTCAAGAATCTTTGCTAGACAAGGAAGCCTTGAAATCGGGCGATAGTTGTTAAGATCAGAACTATTACCCCTCAAAAGTTAATGGAACATTGAAGGCCTTCCTTTTTATAGAATTGTCTGACAGTAAACCCGGAATCCACATTCTCAGTGTCAGCCAACAGATTTTCTTCAACCGAATCAAAGTCACAGATAAATTTTGATGACCTAGCTATTGAATCAAATATATTTGCTTGCGGAACTAAAATGATTATTAAAAGCATCTTCCATCTATTTTTTATCAGGGATGATGCCATAGACTGAATTAATTTGAGATTTTATAATTTCCCAAAACTTGGCCGGGTATCAAAAAATCGAATAAGATGTTGACAAAAACAAATAAATCTGTGTGATCGTTGCAATGATTCGACTTTGCAATTACTAATATTTAAGTCCATTGTTTTCTGTATCTAGGATTTCTTTTAACACTAGAAGCGCCAACAGCCCACGCCCGCGGTGTTGCAGTTAGTAATTAAAATAGATATATAATGTTGAAAAGCTACAGCCTCGTCCTTCCATGACTTTTCCTAAATATGTGCATTTTACCTTGTCCCGTTTTCAGAATTGCAAAATCACAAACCGAACACTATATAAAACTACTATTTACATGTTTTTTGATACCTAAACTGCCCTCCTGTCGCCATAATCCCACGCCGCTGGGCATTGGTACCCAAGAGGGGCTGATGATCTGATACTGTTGATGGATGGCAGGTTACTCAGTGAATGGATGGTGAAGCTGCTGATGAGAATGTAGGTGCTAATTGGGTTGATTGGTATGTTAATGACGCCAGCGGGCGCGGGGCTCTGGCGATTAAAGGAGTGAAAACAGCTCTGGCGCTTCTAGTGTTAACCAGAGGTGGATGTAACAAATTACAACTACTCACGTTACTGTAATTAAGAAGTTTGTGTACTTGTACTTTTACTTGTACTTGTACTTTTATGAGTATATTTTTAAGTCTGTAATTTTCCTTGTACTTAAGTACAAATTAGTTAAGTAATGTACTTTAAAAATCACATTCGTTACCAAGTACTTGAACAATTTGAATTAAATTAATATTCAAATCTTTGACCAGCAATTGGGTATCCAATAGAAATAACTTATCGGCCAATAAAAACCCTTGTATTAGGACCGGAAAAAGCCCTGGTTCTGGAGAGCTATACATGCAGACGGCAACTCATCATAGTTGGGTGCGTGGTCTGGCGTGTTGGGGGCGTGGTCTGGCGGTGGGAACACTGCAACCATCGTGTGTATTTGAATGACATACATGTCGTATTGGGAGTCATTGACGCCTGCTGACCAGCACCGGTTCATTACCAAATTAACTGCAATAGGTTATTATTGTCCTTATTTAATAAAAAAAACTGGGTCAATGACCCTACCAAATGGGGTCGAATCTCCGGTAGCATTAGCGGTAGCATTAGCCTATAACTCAATCAACTTTTATATGTTACATACTATAACTCCATAATACCTGTCACCTACCAATTGTACGTATGCTTCACTCTGTATTAAGTGTATCGTAATGTAGCGTTTAGGTTCACTAGGCTACATAGTTTTGCTTAAGGTAGAATGATAAGGCTAATTATATATGCATGCCACTTTCTGAAACAAACCAATGAATATGGGAGGTTATGTCTAAATTATATCTGACAGCAGTAACTTTTAGCTGTGCTGGTCTACTTTTCACATCCAAACGAAGCCGGATAGACTCTGTGAACTTTGAAAATCAGCTTCTGCTGAAACTGAACAAAAGGTTCAGACAGTGAAATGTCCTAGAGTTTAAGGCCTTTGCGCAGTTGTTGGTTTGCAGTGACATGTTTAAAAATAATTTAACATGCTTTAAACAGACAAAATTCCTGTACTATGTGTTTATTCTTATAAAACACAAATTGCATGTGTTTGATCCATTCATATTTCTGATTTGATTCAATGGATTTGATGTTTATAGATTTCCGGGGGATGACGTTGTTACGAGACCTGAAACCATTTTGGCAGCATTCGGCAGATTGGCAGACTGTTGTGGTGAAGGCGGCTAAACATGGTCAATAACTGTTGTGCACCAGGTTGCACAAATAAACAAGGGTAAAAGAAAGGTACGCCGTTTTACCGCATTCCTAAAGATGCGGAGAGGCGAGCTAAGTGGATCAGCGCCATTAAAAGAGCCAGGAGCAAGTAAAACAAGACTGAAAGATGGAACCCCCAGCCGTATATAACAGCCAATGAGCTAAAACCATTAAAGGGATGGATTAAAGGAAAACATATGCCTTGTAATAAAACCTTGTATTTTTTAAATAAGTTGTATTAATAAAGTAAAGGCATAGAATCCGTTTAGTGCATTGACAATATTTTTATATAATTACTTTATTAATTAAATTAATAAAAAGACAAAATACCTTGATATGTTTGATAAATGTACCTGACACCTGAAACACAGAGGGAATGATTAACCTATACATGAAATTAAAAATGTCAGCTAACTTGGTTGAGTACATCAAGATACAAACTACCGGTAGCTAGAGACGGGTATGGCTGCAGCCCGCAGCCTCCCATCTCATGCCCTCCCATCTCATGCCTGGGCGTGTCTAACGGCAAGTCCAGAGGGTCAAATTGCGAATTATTTACGTTTGTTGCTATTGGACCGTTACACTAGAAACCGAATTGATTTTGTGTATTTTGTATGTGGTGCACTTATAGTGACATCTTCTGAAAATGTGATAATTGCGAATTATTTACGTTTGTTGCTATCAATTGAAACCGAATTGATTTTGTGTATTTTCTGTGTGGTGCACTTGATATAAAAAGAGCTCAACAAATACATTTTGATTCTATTTTTTGAACTGTGAAGTGCACAAAATAGCTACATTTACTGCTGAAAAACACATTATTGCAATTCATTGTCAAAATCGTGGACAGAATTGACGTGTTTACATACATTCAAAACTGAAATATGTATTATTCCCGCTAGAGGGCGCGCCTTTACCAGAGCTTTAACTTTATTTTTATGTTTTATTTTTACCAGATCTTTAACTAATTTAGGCCAATCTGACATTAATCAGTCATTTAAATAGTTTTTATATAAAGAAGTTCTATGGGCTTTCGAGCATGATTTCGGTTGCCTGTATTACACATTATAGGTTAATGAAAGCATGATTTCAGTAACACTGAATACTTGTCCCTCGTCATGTTGACTTACTTTCATACGGGGTGGAACTATAAATAGTAGTTTGCCCAAAGCCAAAGGATGTGGAATATAACATATTACTATCATACTAAATTGATTGCATGAAAATTCACCCTCTTTGCTTTGAAACATCTCAATCAATTCAAAATCAAGTGGGTTTCAACTGATAGCAACAAACGTAAATAATCCGGGATTATCACATTTTCAGAAGATGTCACTAGGCTATAAGTGCACCACACAGAAAATACACAAAATCAATTAGGTTTCAATTGATAGCAACAAACGTAAATAATTTGCGATTTGACCCTCTGGACTTGCCGTTAGACACGCCCAGGCATGAGACGGGAGGGCATGAGAGGGGAGGGCATGAGACGGGAGGCTGCGGGCTGCAGCCATACACTCTTGGGTAGCTACAGATAGCATAATTAATTTGTCCCGCACGGGACCTCACTTGTCCCGTTTTTTGACTACTACGCTGATCTAACCACTGATTCAACATCAGCAGTGCTGAATCTGATCACGACGACACTTGAGATTGAGACTGATCACTGACAAGGCAACACCTCACACCTGACCTATCATCACCATCCAATCACATATCACACAGTCAGCCCCCCTCTCACGCGCATCAGTATACGTTAAGTAAATGCGCCCTTCGCTAAGCCACGCCCAAAAACCGCCACAGGCCAATCGTGGTTTATCAACCGTAACTAGGCGCAGGAGGTCTGTCAAGCTTTCGAGCAAGGGAAACATGCCAACGCGTTGTGCTTATGGATTGTGTAAATCTGATACCCGATATCCTAAAAGTTTGGACGGGGAGGTGAAATTTTTTACTTTCCCAAAACATAAAACCCAAGGGGAGAAATGCCGGGCGTGGACGGAGGCTCACTGACATACTTTAAAATACTCGTGTCCCGTGAGTACCCCAATCCAATCGCGGCTCTCCCGGTATTAGGTCTATAGGACCGAACATCAGGGGGCTTGCCGGAGATCTCCAAGGAAAAGGTTGGTATGCGAACTTAATCAGTTCATTAACAGTACAGTATACTCATGTGCTCACTATAGATACACTTTATTTGGGCAGCGAGATGTATTACAGAACGCACATGCTCTCATGCTTTATACTTTATATTGGTCTCCGCATACGATTTTTATTTGCTTTTTTAGGGACAACTACCGATGATATGTAAGCAGTAGCCTGGCGCGCTAAAATATAAGCGGTAGAATGTTAGCATTGTAAAGTGGTCAAGCAAATGGCTTATTCCACAAGATTTGTTAGATAATATTCACTTACCATGTTGTGCATGAACATAGCTGTTCCTCAATTTGTGTGTTTCCCACTTGAATGGTTAGCGTATGAGGCAGCTGCTGCTTGCGCTGGGACCTAGGCTTTAGCTTCAATTTTAAAGACGTTATTCTCTAATCGGTTGCATATTATGTCGTGGATATATCCCTAGAATGCATACTGCAGCCCCTTTTGTCTTGCCCTTTCAGATATTTCACCTGTTCGCCAAAAATGACTAAATATCTCATTGGGAATGTCTGACACCGGTGCATACACATTGCAATAGACGTGCCAGGCTCGAAAGCTTGACAGACGTAGCAACAGTAACTATGGAGGGCGTGGCTAAGCGAAGGGTCAATTCCACACACACACATAAAGAAAGTTGTTCAGTCTATAATCGATTTGGCATGTGGATAAAACAGCAAATATGTTTAATACTGCAAAAAAGAAAAGACTGTGCAGCTACAATAAAAATTGTGAAGAAAAAAATACATGGATTAAGCCCGTCAGCAGTGACGCGACAAAAGCCTTCTGTACTTTATGTCGCAGGGAATTTTCAGTTGCCCATGGAGGTGAGAATGACTTGAATAAACATGCTTCCGCAGAAATGCACAAGAAGGCCACATTAGCTAAAGGTGCAAGCAATATCTGTGGATTCTTCGGGGTAGCTACTGTGGAAACTGACAAAATAGCGGCAAGCGAAGCCTAAAAATCATAAACTGTAGGCTAATTTCACACAAAACCAGCCCACCTTTTGTCCCTCATTTCATAGTGACAAAGTTGGCAACCCTAGTTTTAACACCCACACTTTTCCCGGTGAGAGGGTTCAACACCCGCACTTTTTTCCTCAGTTTTCCGCAGTTTTTGCACAAACGCCTAACTACAGTCGCTCCTCCGCACTGGTCTCTCTGTGTCTGCGCTGCTGCTGAGCTGCCTCCTCTCTCTCCCCCTCCCCTCCCTCTCAAACATGACACCGGCATAGAACTGTGTGACCGGCTGCTGATTGGCTCTCCTGCCTTAAGTCCCGCCTCTCTTTGTGTGTTAGATTTATCGGTCAGCTCGTGCTGAGGAGGCAGGAACTTAGGTGGTTATGGTTATTTACATCTACCTTTTACCAGGGGCCTGTACCATGATGGTAGTTGAACAAACTCAGGGTTCCAGGATTGGTTCAGAATTGACAAAATCAAACCGCCGCAATCAGGCTTTATTGGTACCATGAAGCAGCTCATCAACTTACTTTGTCAACCCAGGCTTTGATCCTTAAACTCTGATTACTCCGCGTGTGCGTGCACATAAGAGTAACGTCGGCACCGAACAACCAATCACGTTCGATATGGATAGGGCGAGAGCAATATATTTTTTCCACGGAGGAGCAAGAAATTATTCTTCAGAAATATGAAGAACATAGAAATGTTTTTCAAGCACGCAGTAACACCGTCTCTGCTGCCAAAGCAGGAGAACAATCTTGGAGGATCATTGCTGATTACTCTTGAGTATTATCCTTACGCATTGTTCAGTAAATTAATGAATATACTTAAAAAAAAATCTATTCCCACTTTCTATTCCCACCACAACCATCCAGCTGCTGAACCTGAATACACCTGACATTTCTTTCTTAGGAAGGGACACAGAAAATATTGGCAATTAAGAACAGATCCTTAAATTTAGATTTTCTCAGGCAGGCTACAATTTATCATTATATGCAGACTAAATATCTCTTAAGTGAAAAGACTATTTATATATAGTATTTTGCCACTTTATATGACACACATTGTGTTTTGTATTCTCTAAACATGGTTGGCTAATCTGCAAAAGAGACCGTTGGTCTATACTTTGTTATATGTATTAGAAGACGTGCTGTTATTTGAATGTTTCATAAGTCGCTGTGTATGCGCAATATTATTTCTAGTTAACAGTTTAGTGTCTTTTCGCCGTACTCGGTTTGTTTTGTGTTGGTTTCCGTAAATAAACCTGTTAACAACGGAGTACTTTGGGCTCTGCAAATGGCTTACTGCACTACACCTTACACGGTTCGTGACAGAATGAACAGCCACCTATGCCAGCAGAGCCAGACGGTGAGTGGATTCCACGGGGGGGCAAGCTATAGCGCCCCGTCGGTTGAAACTTATCGTCGCCCCACGGAGCGGTGGGAGTGGAATCGACCAGAGACACCACAGGAGCGGTGGCTACGTCTCCGGCCGTATGCTGTATATGAACCACCTATGCAGCATTCAGGGTCAGTGACAATGGGTCCGCGGGCCTTCTATGAAGGCAAGAGGACATCCCGGAGGCGCCCCAAAGTAATTTTTGGGGGGGAGCTAACAGGGTGTTCATGGAGGTCCGCGGAGGGAACACCCACGACCCTGGTGCTGCCACAGCAACCACCCACTGCTCCGGGGCTGCAGCCAGAGCCAGCAAGAGCTCTGGAGCTACAGCCAAAACCCAAGCTCCAACAGGGCTATGACCCCTTCCAGCCACCGACCTCCAGGACCCAAAGACCACCTTGGGGCCTGGAGTACCAGCCTCCTGGGGTGGCTAGAAGATGGTGGAGGATATGGCTTGAGCTGCCAGGGGCGGGACCAGATTATACCACCACAGAGCTGGTCTCGCCCGACGAGAAGCTAGAGCCAGTCCTCCCACGGTGTGAGTTCCAGGATGAGCCCCTTCCACCATTGCTTGAGTGTCCAGAGCGGCTCCTCCCCCCTCTGCGTGAGTTCCAGGATGAGCCCCCCCCACGGTTCGTGACAGGTGAACATTTATTTTGAAATCAAAGCTGTAATCAGCATCAGGTCCAAAAGCCAGCATCTGTCATGGTATTGGGCTGTGTTCATAAAAATATGCTGCCATCCAGATGTCTTTTCCAGGGATGTTTCTTTAGCCGGACAATGTCAAACCACATTCTGCCCGGATTACCCTGCAGTCCTGACCTGTCATTGATTGAGAATGTGTAGCACAGTAGGAAGCGCAAAAAGAAATGCATAATGGTTGAAAATTCTGCTTGCTAAACTTTAACAACTGGTGTCTTCAGTGCCCAAACGTGATGTAATTAAAAGAAAAGGTGATGTTACTAATTCATTTATGATTCACAAAGTAAGACATGTGTTGTAACGGGTTACTTATCCTGGCATGTACCACTCACTATGGAAAAGAAATAAACAGATCAGCGACTAGGATTGGCAGTATTAAATAGTATTTTCATTCTTAGTTCCAATGCAGGCAAACATAAACAAAATAGCAACTGACTTCTATTCCTGTGTTAACATATCAGGGTGTATTTGATGAAATTGGGATAACCTCTGCTTCTGCTACTTTGGTGACGCCAACTAGATCCCCTCTGCGACATCCACGTGTAATCTCTTACCGAAAGCTGTGCAACATCTCCGGTGTTTCAACAAAACTCGCAGCAGAATCCGCTGAAATGTGTAGGGGAGTTTACTCAGACATGTCTGAATGATTAACACCATGGTCTTCATAGTTAAAATGCATTAATCCTTGCAATAATAAAAAAGCAGACCACTACCAATCATAAAACATGAAAATTTACCGGTCACGTATCGTTACATCAGGCACCTGGGAATTTAACAAACAAGGACACAGTCCCCATTGTAATACATCAAACATATTGCTGTTGTTATAACGCTTATTGTACCAAAATGCCCATTGTAAAACATCAATGACCGACATCATAGAGACGTCCAAGTACAGTCTTTACGTCCTTAGCATACGTTAATCCAAACCGAATGTCGCCTATCTGTCATTTGATGGGAACGCCCACTTGGGGGCCATAAATCAAAGTGTATATAAATTAACTTGTTTGCTTGCTTGCTAAAGCACACCTTTCCAATAGAGAAACCTATATTGGAAAAAATATTATAGTCTTTAAAATGTAATTCCTGCACAACCCCTTCCAATCTACACTCCTCCAACTACAAGGAGACCAGACATGTAAAGGATAATCCGTGGCAGCAAGTCGACAGGCATCTCTGCCTCCTTGGATTGGTCATAACACCACAACAAGGAACAACATAATAATATCAGAAACAAAAGGGAACTGGAGCGCTGCTGAAATCCCTTGTATCCTCCGGTGCTCCTGAAAGGGTAAATAATTAGAAACTAATAGAAAAAAATCCAAGTCAAGGCACTCAGTGGATACAAAAAAGTAGTGAAAAAATCTTTATTGTAGGGCTAAAACATATAAAAAACACCCCGCGTATCGGCCCACTGGCCTTCATCAGGGTGTTAGTGACAAACAAACAGGAGCAGTACTTATTGATTTCAGGTGTGCCACTCCGACATATGCAACACAATTATTTGGCCACTAGAGGCAAAAAAACATACATAGTGTCAAAGGTTTATACAAGTACAAGGCAAAGTGCAATAAAAAGATCTCCTAATGGAGAAGCAACACTTCAAGTATCTAATATTCTCCACACAATATATAAGATTAATAAGTGTAAGTAGGCTACAGTTACCTCTAATAATTCAAGTATCATAGACAGGATAGTAAAGAACAGCATTCACCAGAACCGGGTGCTAAATAAATAGAAAGGCAACAGACTGTACCTTTAGAGCAGGGGTGGGCAAACTAAGGCCCGCGGGCCGAATCTGGCCCTTGAGGCAATTCCATCAGGCCCACGGAAGGAATTAAAACAGTTTTGAGAGGAATTACAAAATAACTTTGCAGTCCAATTGTAATGTTTCTGAATTAAAGTTATTTAGATATAACACACCTCCAGTATTTATGTTATGTGTATACATTTTAATTATTGCCCTTTTCTGGCTCAAAAATCATTTAGTATGAACAAATTACATAACAAATGTGGCCCTTCATATAATTTCAACGTGTTGATGTGGCCCCTGAGCTGAAATATTTGCCCTCCCCTGCTTTAGAGGCACCAAAATCACAAAAAGGGTGAGAGGTCAAAATCCTCATTAAGACCTGGATGTACGTCTAATAATATCCCCACCGAATAGCCTCAATGCCAACTACTCTTAAGGTCAAATCCCTCCCATGATTGGCATCAATATAATGTTTAGCCATTGGATAATTGATATTACCAGTCCTAATGGCATACCGATGTTCAGCTACCCTGTCCCTTAGTCTCCTTTTGGTGAGGCCTATGTAAAAGCAACCACAGGGACATTCCAAACGATGTAGTATTGCAATTAATAAAGCTGTTAACAGCGTAAGTCTTACTACTAACAACATCAACAAACATGTCAGTTTTAGTCATATTCTCACAATAATTACAATTACCACAAGGAAAATTTCCTTTTGGTTGACGCAGCCAGAATTCCCGTTTAGGAGCAGGGAGGTAGCTCTTTACTAATTTGTCCTTGATTGTGGGGGCCCTCGTAAAGCTGATCCCAGGGGGTTCTGTGAATATTTCCCGTAAAGTCGGGTCACATTCAATAATGTTCCAGTTTTTTCTTATAATGTGTTTGATCAGAACGGCCTCCTTGCTGTAATGACCTCTAGTGGCCAAAGAGTTGTGTTGCATATGCCGGAGTGGCACACCTGAAATCAATAAGTACTGCTCCTGTTTGTTTGTCACTAACACCCTGATGAAGGCCAGTGGGCCGATACGCGGTGGTGTTTTTTATATGTTTTAGCCCTACAATAAAGATTTTTTCACTACTTTCTTGTATCCACTGGGTGCCTTGACTTGGATTTTTTTTCTATTAGTTTATAATACTATCAGTGTTACTGCTTATGCAGTTTGCTGAATTATTTGTTCATATTATCATATCTGTAAATTTGGGTTTTATTATGAACATTTCTTGGTTACTAGTTTATGTAGTGATAATCTTAGTTAAGCCCTAATTCTCAGAAATGAATAAGGTTGAACAGAGTTACTGAGGCTGAACGCTTAATTTTTAACAGAACTGCATGTTGTTAATCTCCAAGGTAACATTCCCAATGAACAGCTCCGAACTGAGAGGTGAGACATTTTTTTGTTTTATTTTATATTGTTAGTATGCAAATATGTTTCAAGAATATTAACTTTTTATGTATTATTGATAGCAACATTGCATAAAAGATAGGCCTGTAAAGAATATATTTCCGAATTTATGCTGTTACTCATTGTAAGACTCACTAATTTACAGACATGTCTTAATTGATCGACTAAAAAGATAAAATTCCTCAAAACTGTATTTTTGTTGAAAGTACCTTTTTATTTTGTAAGAAATCCCAGAAATGACAAATTTTGTTAAATATTATTTGATAAATCATTTAAATTCATTGAAAATATTTTCATTATTTCACCTCCAATCAGTCTGTAAAATAAATACATATATTATTTTACATAAACAGTTTAATAATGATCTAGTTCTCATTTTCCTATGTGAAATTATTGCCTACTATCCCGTAAACAAATTGTGGCACTCTTGGTAAACATGAGCAAAATGGCCTGTGTTTTTTGTTATTGTTTATCTCCTTCATCTTTTCTTCTTAATATCAAAACAAATGTGACCTTTCATTGACTTTAGATTTTTTCTTAAATATTTGTGCCACAATTATTGTGCCACAAATATTGGCACCCTTAATTTTTTATTTTGCCAAGATAACAGCTCTAATGTTTCTCCTATATAATGCGTGATCAGGTTTTTTAGACACAAGGAATATGTTCTGACCCATCGCTGCAGCATTTAGAACACACATTGGTAAAACGTACATGAACAGTACAATTAGAGCATAAAAAAACACAACACAAACAGTTTGACAAGAAACCATGCCTAGTGACATACGTAAAAGATAAGTATAGGGTGTGGTCTAGATGTGGAAGCAGATTTCAAAATGTCCAAAAAGCAATATGTAATTGTATATAGTTCTGCAAATAAGAGCAATGTCCAGTTATTGTACAGGATGCCCAACAACTATCATATCAGAGCTGATAGTGTCCAGGGTGGGTAATGAGGGGGGACGGTGATGGCGGAGGTCAGGATGGACTCAATGGTGGCTGTGTAGGCATTAATTATCATGGCTGTAAGTAGTTTGTACTTTTTGAGCTGCTGCAGGCATTACTCTTTGTTGTGCTTTCTGAGTGAGAGGGGTGATGTTCAGCTCCCACTAGAGGTCCTAGGGGATGGTGTTGCCCAGGAAGCAAAAAATACCTCACTAATTTGACAGGGGAGCCCTCAGGGACAAGGGGATGAAGGTCAGCCGGGCTTCTGCTGAAGTCCATTCTTATTTCCACTGTCTTTTGAGAGTTCAGCTCGAAGTTGGTGAGACTGCACCATGACACTAGCCTCCATGTAGGCGGTCTTGTCCCCATCAGAAGCAGGCTGGGACGCTGCATGACTCCAATGATTTATTGAAAATATCTGTGAACACAGCAGAAAGCTGGTCAGCACATAGCTTGATGGTGGAGGCAGACTAGCTGGGTTTTGACTCCTGAATAGTCAGTTTACTACATCCCTCTCCAGTATAGAGTCATATTGTAGTTTCAAGAAAGCTGCTGATTGATACCATTGTGGTCTGCTAGAGCTGCTACCCCTGCGACCCGACCCCGAATAAGCGGTTTAAGATGAGATGAGCTGCCACTTATTGCCATCCCGGTGGTTTCGCTACTGGTCTAGACATTGTTTCTTTGAAAATTGAATTGCCCAAATCACCAGACAAATATTCTTCAAGATGCCTTCTTTTGCCTCCAGTAATTCCTCTTAAATAATGCAAGCCAATGAATGCTTATAATTCCTAATTTGGCAGTTCAAACCTTTCCGTACCACTAAGCTCTGCTTCAGCTGTTGTTTGTGATTGTGGGTTCCAATTTTTTCCTACGTATCTGTATCGATCAAACACAGGGAACTGCTCAAAGGATTTTTTCAGAGATATTGACATGTGCAATTTGTTAATATACAATGTAGAAATCGAGCAAAAACAGAACATGTTGTCCCTGCTCATTCGTGTTCTATAATATATGTATATTTGTATACTTGTTATTATTCTATTTATTACATAACTAAATCTAAATTAGTGAAGATACTCAGATCAAAAAGTTTAGAGACTTTGGTCTCTAGGCTGCATAGATCTTAACACTGGGTCTGTGAAATTGCTCAACCATGAGAAAAACTAGAACAATTTGCACGAAACCAAATAGTTATGTTCTCAAATTACATCAGATCCCAGTATAATACGCGGCAGTGTCTTTCTAATTTACATGTGAATAAGCAATCGAGGGAAACACTGGGACTGGCTGTCACGACTCGCTCCGAAGCAGCTCTACCGCCATCTAGGGGCAGGCCTCTGCGTTCGTTGTCATCAGCCTTTTTGCAGCCACCGCCCACTCATTATCACATTGTCTGGTCTTGTCTGTTGCACACACCTGGTGACCATTTTCCCATAGATATCGTATATAGGCTTCCTGTGTTGGGTCATCTCTTTGTGTGGTATCGTTAAATGTTACATGTGTTGTACGGGGGGTTATATGAGTGTCTGTGTGTGAGACTGTGCTACATTGCAAACGCTGCGTCCCTTGTTCTACTACATTAGTCACTGCTGTGACAGGTACCCGTGGAGGTTTATTATTGTTTGTGCTCATTATTAAACAGAGTTATTTCACCGTTCCTCTGCCTCTGGATCTCTCCTTCTCTCTCCAGACTTGACTATGTGGGATAATGGCTTCATATAGAGTTAAGTGTTATCTGGGCCAAAATGAGTGAGTTACATGAATGCGCCTCCAAATGGCTAGGATTATCAGATTGTCCCCAACCAAAGCTTGTTTTATTCGGGCTTCCTGTCAAATGCTTACAATTCGCGAGTCTGTAGGCTGAAGCATCGCTGAGATATGTCACTGAGAAGGTCTCTGAATGCCCCATTCAGGCTGGCTTTATGCTGTGATGTTTACCGGTAGTCTACCTGAGATGTTACTGGTACCGGTACCGTAGACAATGAAGTGTTAGTTTGGATCAACTATTATTAATTGTACAATAGCTTATTGGTCAAACTCGACTCATGGTCGGTTAGGTTATATATGTTCTTGATTCTTTGGCTGTGCATTTACTGTCGTTTAGAAATTCACCGATTCGCTTTGTCCCACACACACACATTAGACTGAATGCATTACTTCCCTTCCCCACCCGACGTGGCAAAACTAATGATAGCTCAAACAGCGATTACATTTTTCATTGTGTAAAGCCATTGAAAATTGTTTCCCTCAAAAGCACACTAGTTATTTTAAATTAAAACAACTTATTTTTCATATCCTTTAGGCCGCCTTTTTCATTTGCAAGGAGGTTTTATCATTTTGTTTTCACTTCATGGACCACCGTGTTTTTACAACAGCCTGGTTCTTCTGACGCAAAGATGAACAAGATGCGCCATCTACTAGGCATTGTGTGTCAGCAACAATCTCCCATTCAAAACATGCATAAATCGATTGACCCAAAACCGCGAAAGAGGTGGGTGTCAGTGCCACGACGCTTTTAGTGAAAATCATGGAATGTTTTGAAGAGTAAGCTAGATGCATCTGTGCCTATAGGGCAATTTTGTGGAAAAATTTGTAATAATAATTGTTTTACTTTACATTTAAATTATTTAACATTTGGCATTTCTGGGATTCTCTAGTGTGGGAATGAGATGAATATTGTAACATTCTCCAAACATTTCTGTCGTTATGTGGAATGAAATTGACTAAAAGTTGATATTATAGATATACATACCTCAGGGAGAACTGTCCAATAATTGCATAATACAGAAAGCATTGTTTTACTTTGTGTAAGCAAATCAACTAAAGCCAAGTGTGGAGCCAACAAGTCACTGAAACTTTACGATGCCAAGCAAAGCACAAGAGGTAAGTATAAACAAAATAGACTTGTTTAGTTTGTTTTTCCTGTTTTATTTAATTGATTTGTATAAAGGCATGTACAATACTAATAATATATTTGGACGAAAACCCTCCATATCACTCATATTTACAAATGTAAATAATTGGAACTAACACAGACACACAGAATGAATGGACAGGACCGAGACAAAACATGTTTAAAACATACCCAGTCCTACACACTGATTCGCATTTACAAAACTCAGAGACTTAGGCCCAATCCGAATACTCCCCCTTACCCCTTCCCCTTAGCCCTACCCCTTAGTTTTGCGCGTTCGCGCGACACCAAGTGCTGTCCGAATACTCATTTTGATCAAGACGAAGGGGTAAGACGTAGGGGTATATACCCCTTGAAACCAAGACATTCCGAGAGCTTACTTGAAACCAAGGGGTACCCAGAACTCAAGGCGAGACGTCAACAATGGCTGCTAGATCAGCAAAAGAGACCCATAAATGTAGTATTTTCGGATTAAATAACGAATTTAAAAATTACGACACTTGTTTTGTGATCTACGCAGTCCTGTACATATATATGTTTAACCATTTTAATAATTGAAGTTTTTTTTTTAAATCGCTACTTTTTGCTAGTTTTCAACGCCAAAGATACATTGCTAATTTGCACAAGTCCCGTATTTCTCTGACTATCCTTTACTCAATGCATGTTTGTCTACAGTTAACTCTTTTAGCAGATAATTCATATCAGTGCATAGCATAACCTGTTGCGTTTGAAATAGTGATAAAAGTGCTTTACATGCCGTCCCAAATCACGGAGGGACGCCGGAGGAAACCCGGCAAATAATTCGCTTTCGGTCAGAAAATGAACAGAAGTTTCATGCTGTACATCCATAGACTGTATAAAGATTAGGTGTACAACATAATTTGGATATTATACAGGAGACTGATGAGGCCAAGACAGAGGTTATTGGGCCTCTTTTGAAAAAATGGTTGAAAAACCTGTAGTTTGTTGTTGCACTTTGCTGTGCGTTTTGCACATTTAATTTAAATAGCACTGTACTGTTATGATTAAGGGTTTCTGAAGATCGATCAATGACATTCAAAACAGTGACCACTGAAACAGATATACAAAACACCATGCAATGTGGATGAAAATATTTATTGAAAACAGCCTTCAGTAGTAAGCAAGCAGGTTTATTTATATAGCACGTGTGCTTTACAAAAACATTAAAAACAATAGTACACAGAAGAACATCTGCATCCATATGCACCGCCACCAAAGTAAACATAAAATAACTACTAGATACTACTGCTTGCTTATTCAGAATAATGTTGACTGTTTACAGCATGTAAAAACACGAGACAAGAATTACCCTGTTGATTTCCTGTCTTCAAAGATGTGTTGCAGGGCCCTACTGGAGGTAATAGGCCAATTACAGATTGTACACAAAAATCAGGAAAAGATGGACCAGTGTTATACTAATTTCTGTAATCTTTTACATGCTGTGATGGAGAAATATTGTTCTGTAAAGAAAATGGGTTCTACAAAGAAATATTACAGAGCTAAACAACCTTATTGGAATAATGAATTAAAAGAAATATGGTTGAAGTTGCGATCTGCAGAGAGAATATTTCTTAAATGTGGTCCTGGGGAACCTTGGAAGAGGAGGGCCTTGCATAGTGAATTTGTGCAATGCCAGACTAATTTTGATAGAAAGCTTAGGTTCTTCAAAAGAAGGTTTAAAAGAGGCCAAGCCCTCAAATTAGAACAGTTACAATCTGGTAATCCTCAGCAATTCTGGAGGGGAATACGTAAGCTAGGCCCAAAAAAGAAAACATTAATACCCATGGAGGTTTTACTGGAAAGTGGTGGATCTTCTTTTGAATTCGGACAAATATTAAAAAAGTGGGAAAAGGATTACAGTGCATTATATGCTTATAGTAGTTCCACTTTTTGATGATTATTTCTTAGAAGAAACTTGTAAAGTAAGACTGGAGTTGGAAACTGGGGTGAATACTATATACTATCAAAATGATATACTGAACAGTAATATTACATTAGATGAGGCACTTAAAGTACTAGATAAAGCCAAGGAAAAAAAGCTGTGGGTATTGAAGATCTCCCTAACGAGTTACTTAGGAACCCTAGCTTGTGTAATGTCCTACATTGTTTGTGTCACATATGTTTTCAAAATGGTATTATCCCATCTGAGTGGAATAGATCAATGATCAAACCCATCCCGAAATCTATAAAAGATGACCCTAGAGTCCCGTTGAATTATAGAGGGATTTGTTTGATTAGCACAGTTTATAAAATTTACTCAGGAGTCCTTAACAATAGACTGAATGCTTTTTTGGAGGCTTATGGAGAATTGGTAGATGAACAGAATGGTTTTAGGAAAAACAGGGCCTGTATTGATCATATTTATGTGTTATCCTCTGTGGTGAGAGCTCGTTTGGATAGGGGTAAAAGTACTTTTGCCTGCTTTGTTGACTTCGAAAAGGCGTTTGATTGTGTTAACCGAGACCTTTTGCTTTTTAAATTACTTTTATCTGGTATTAATGGAAAATTCTATAATGCTATAAAACGCCTTTATAAAGAGCCCATTGCTTGTGTACAAAAAATAATTTGAGAACGGACTGGTTCCCAACGCCTTTTGGGGTGAAGCAGGGAGACTTACTCTCCCCTTCCTTGTTTGCTTTTTATATAAATGATTTAGCTCAAGAAATTAAGCAGGTAAATTTGGGTGTGCCAATTGAGGACATGAATCTAAGTATTCTGCTTTATGCAGATGACATTGTTTTGGTAGCTGAAAATGAAGTTAATTTACAAAATAGGCTGAATATTATGAGTTCATGGTGTAGTAAATGGCGTCTTACTATTAATAGCGAAAAAACACAAGTTGTTCATTTTAGGGAAAAAAGTGAATTACAGAGTTTTCATACATTTCAGTTTGGCCCTGTGCCCTTACAGTATACTCAACATTATAAATATCTTGGTTTTGCTTTCGATGAAAATATGAAGTTTACAGAGGGAAGGAAAATACTAGCGGAGTCTGCCGGAAGAGCATTAGGTTTTGTGTTGAGCAAAATGAAACTATGTACAGATCTTGGTTTTTCTACATTTACACAACTGTATACATTTTTGGTTGACTCCGTTTTGTTTTATGCTGCAGGAGTTTGGGGTTTTGAAGAGGTTTTTGACTGTAACTCTGTTCAAAATCGTGCTTTAAGGTGTTTTCTTGGTGTGCATAAATATGCAGCAAAGGTAGCTGTTAATGGGGATGCAGGATGGGATCCATGTATTGTAAAACAAAGGTGTGAAATGGTGCGATTGTGGAACCGTCTTGTTAGTCTGCCAGAGGAAAGGCAGAATTTTTTTAAATGGGACAGAGCAAAGCATCAGCCCTGTTCGGGAGATGTTTCAATAATATTGTCTGTGTCTGACTTGCATATAATGTACCACAATAATCTCCAATGTAATATAAAGGTTGTCAGACAAAGATTGTTAAGTCAATATGAAGATCAATGGAAACAGGATATATGGAAGAAGGCAAAACATAGAAATTATGTTTAGTTTAAGAATGTTTTGTTACAGAACCTTATATTTCTCTTAATCTAAAGAGATTAAACATTTATGTTTGTGTGAATTCTGTGATCTCCAGGTTGTGGAAGATGAATTTCATTTTGTTTTTTATTGTCCTTTATACAGTGATTTAAGGAACTCTCTTTTTGGATTAATTCAGTTAAAAAATCCTGATATATTTTGGAAATATGAAGGGGAGATTTTGTGCTAGATGTTTGAACATAATGTTTTTGCTTTGGCAAAATTTATAGAAAATGCCTGGTATCTGCGGCAGTATTTTGTATCCCATATGAAAAGCTATCTCCGTTTGTATGTGTACTTACTTTTAGTGGTTTAGTTATGCTATGTTGGGTTTTGTGTTATTTCACGTGGCTACTTGGAGATATTTGTGAAATGATGACTGTAGTGTCTAATAAGCCCATGAGGGCTGGGCACCATAAAAGGGTGTTTGACACTTAAATAAACAAAATCAATCAATCAATCACTAGATACATCAAACCATATGCGCAGTATAGGCGTGTTGGGGTTTATGGCACTGTATCTTGTTGGACCACCAGTCTGGAAAATAAAACAATTTTACACCATTAAGCAGGTAAATTTGGGAAAAATGTTTGCTACCTTGTTGGTTAGTTCCGTGAACTTGAAATACAATACGATAATGTTGTTTGCAACCAATCGATACATACCATAAGTTAAACTACCAGCATTCGTAGGCGTCGTAGACCTCTTCTCGCTTGATTTCTGCGATTTGTTGCAGACAATCGCAAAAACATAACTAAAATCCACGCAATCGACATACAACCTTTTCCAGACTGCATCTCGAAAGTTTGAGATCAACATTTGTGTCGCCTCTGGTGACGTAGCAGCCAGCTAGCGATGATGTATGATGACGTAGCCAAAACTGAGTGGTGTCCCAATTCCTAGGGGTACGTAGCCCTTACCACTCGGTTTCGAAGACCAAGAGGTAGGGGTAAACTAAGGGGTACGGCTAAGGGGAAGGGGTAAGGGGGAGTATTCGGATTGGGCCTTAACACCAGGGTGTGCAAAATGCATGGTATGTGTTAGAAAGTTTGATGCTTCAAATATGAGTAAGGCTGAAATTTCAAGCCTGATGAAAGGAAAACATTAACTCTAAATGGGGGCGCATTTCCCTCTGGAAAGTGCCAGTCGCCAGAAATCCTAGTGTGGGAAGGACTCCAAGTGGGACTGGCACGGAGTAGTTTCTCTGAGTGCTCCTCTGTAACGCTGGGCCCGAAAGAGCGCAGAGGTCCAACAAGTTCGCCCAAGGAAGTCGGAACCGACTTATAAGACACTCGTCCTCGTTTGCCAGCAAGTCTTCGTGCTGTCTGAATAAGCGTTCCCTCTGAATCCTTCCATTTTTCACATCTACTAACAGCGCAAGATCATGCCATTGTGCATCATTCTATCTCCCTATTTATCCGCTCCGTCAGACGGAGACATCGACAAGAATATCAGTTTTATACACAATTTAATTCTGTTCGACGTATTATGAGGATGAATTGCACAACATGACAATTTAATTACAGAACATATTTGAGTAATTTTTTGAAATATATATTCATTTTTAATCACGTTATATCTTGCTTTATATATATATATTGTTTATATATATATCTTGTTTTATATATTTGATTTGTTTGTTTTTGCAGATCAATCAAACAGGTGTTTGTGTAGGCTGTTAATTGTAAGAATGGATTTGTAAATTATTCATATTATTAATGACAGGACATATTTCGATTTATTTTACTCAATTTTCACACAGTTTCATGTATTTCATCCATCTGCCGACGATGTCGCCATTTCTCATTTCACCCGTTTCTGTGCGCACGCATGGGTCAGAGCTTGCCTGAAGGACCGCACATTTTCCCGGCCAGTTTGCTCTTTATAAATCCAAACTATTGCGTAGAGAGCGGCGTACGTCTACTGTTGTGCGTATGCAGCGTTTATAAATTAGGCCCCTGGAAGCTGTTTTGTCTGTCTGTCAAAGTAGCTTTTCTGTTTCCATTGCCTTTCTTTTAGCTTGTCTCTGACATTGATCTGACCTTCCGGAATCAGTAAGGTGGTGGAAGTTGGCAACTTGGACTCTCCAGCTCAACTGCTCATGGGAAAAACCAACACCTTCCAATGGAGTGTAGCGGTACTCCAAAAGAGATATATATGGATCTCCATCACCTTGTGCTTTCTTGAGTAGGTTCTTTATTGTTTGTACTGTCCTATCTGCTTGTCCATTTGACTGTGCATGACCTGGACTGGAAGTTGTGTGTTGAAACTCACTCAGTAAATACTCAGATCCATTGTAATGGAAAAGGTCTGTTCCAATCTTTGCCCAAGGTCTGTCTGGCAGCAAGTGTGGGATCATTGGTTCTCTGGCATTGCTATTTTTGTTTGCATTGCATATTGCACACTGTGACACTATGTCTTCTATCTGCTTTGACATGCCTGGCCAATAGAGAATGTCTCTTGCACTCTCCTTGCACTTGACTATGCCCAGGTGTGACTCGTGGATTTTACTCAACATTTACTGTCTGAGTTGATGTGGAACTATGAACTTTGCCCCTTTGAACATCAACCCCGATGTGTAGCTTATTTCTTCATTGAATTTCTTTTACCAATGATGTTCGTTCGTTAAGCCAAACTCTCATTGTTGCGTCTCTCAGCCTTATCATTTCTGGATCTTCTGTTGTTGCTTGTCTAAACACTTGTACTTTCTCCTCTGAGATTGGCAGTTGTTGTGTGATGTAGTTTACATCTAGCACTTCTAGTAGATCTTCATTATGTTTCTTTAACAATGCACGACTTAATGCATCAGAAATGTGCATGTCTTTCCCTGGCATGTATGTGGCCTTAAGACTGTATCGTTGAAGCCTGAGCAGCATCCTTTGCAGTCTCGACGGTGCTTGGTGAAGCGGCTTCTTGAAGATGTTCTCAAGTGGTTTGTGATCACTCTGTACTGTTACTTCTCTACCATAAACGTATTGATAGGATTTTCACATCCATAAACAATGGCAAGTAATTCTTTTTCAATCTGTGCATATCTACGTTGACAGTCCGTAAGTGCTCTTGAACCATATGCCACAGGTCTCTCATCTTGCAGTATTACTGCGCCCATGACTTCTAAACTGGCATCCACAGACAGTGGCCCTCATTTATCATTCTTGCGTAGAAACGGGCGTATATGTTGGCGTAAGATTATGCTTACACTCTTCTCACCACCTGATTTATGAATTTGTGCGTACCTTTGAAATCCATGTGTACGCAATACCTGCCCTTGATTAATGCTGCGGCTGAAAATGAACGTCATTAGAATAACACGCCCCTATATATTCAAGTGTCCTCCTCCCCCCCACCATCATTTTACGCCATGGACACACGGAAGACGGCAAAGAAGAGAAACTTCTCCGACGTGGATGATCAAATGACCTATCACAATGCATTATTTTACAGCACGTGTTTTGAAACAATTAGCATTTAATGTCGTTTCACGTCACATGTATTGGGGTGTACAATAGTGATGATGATGTGATATAGAGTACCATTCATTCACATTAATAATTGCATGACAATTTGTAATATTGTTATTATTATTATTTTTATTATTAATGACGCTAATTGTTATTTAGAAGAAGAATGACATTATTTTTATTTTTTCAGTCTGAATTATTTTTTGGTCATTACATATTTTTCCCTGAACATATCAGACAACGAGGGTGCATGCCCCTCATCTGGTGCAGAGAGACGAGTGCGCTTCTCCGTGCGCTTCTCCGTCTCCACGCGGGTTCTCCGCATCCATCGCCGCCTGGATCATTTTTCGTGCGCGCTGCTTTATTTCTGCATCCAAGTAATGGTCAATATAACGCGGATCAAGTACGGTCGTGATGAAGTGCAGAGGATCCGAATAGATCACAACATTTCGGCTGTATTATTTCGGTGATAAAAGTATTTCGGTGCATCCCTAATACATATGCTTACAAATCAAATGCTTTGGTAAAGTCACACAAATTAAACATTGAAGCCCATGTTGCACAAAAATAAACACTGAAGTTTATAATTAATATGCTGTTGTTTTTTTACAGTGGGTCATAATATATCATATCTTTTAGTTTGTCAGTGCGTTTTGTGGTGTTAGGAATTGTTTTTCTGTGCATTTCCGCACTAACTCAAAACGTACGTACATGTACACCACCTCCTGAGCTGGCGTAGGATTTGAGCGTGCCGTACGCCAACGTCTATATTGATACATCTCAATGGTTTTAGGTGTACGCCAGGTGTACGCTGGAAATTTGGGGTCACTTTTGATAAATGAGGGCCATTGTGAGAGGCTTGTTTCTATCATAGAACTTCATTGTTGGTGCATGTGTTATCAGCCTTTTTAGATCAAATTCAAAGCTTTCTTTCCGTTTTCTTCCCAGTGCCATGCTGTGTCACCTTCAAGCAGCTTTCTGAGTGGTGCGCTGACATCTGATAAGTTTGGAATAAACTTATCACATACTGAATCATGCACATAAACCTCATCATTGCTGATTTGTGTTCAGGTGGAGGAAACTCCACTACGGCTCTTACTTTCTCAACGTCTGGTGTCGTGGAAATTTAGACTTTAACCGCTGAATTCGAACTTAAAGTAAGACGCACGAGTGTAGGTTACAGTTGACACTTTTAACAGGTTTAATTGCAAGTAAGAAACCATTTCTCAAATACAGGTATAGCATTTACATTGATCAGATCGTGCCCTAGCAAGCATAAAGAATAGGGTTGAGGAAAGCCTTCACACAGTGCTGTGATCGGACTGACCTGATGAGACTGAAGTTCACACAGTATTTATTGAGAATAAGTAACGCACATACTTCCACACAAACTTAAACCATACTGATATGAAGAACAGATGAGGCCTTTAGATGATAAAACCCGAAGGTCAGTGCTCTCAAGCCAAGGGAGGCCAGACACATGGTAAAAACATTGAGGCACACAAAGACCCATACAGTTCCTTTTGACAGTCCATCACAGATAAGGTGTTCGGGACATCTGTTTCTAGCCTTGGCCCTTCTAGCAACCTGAAGATCACATTCCTGTTTCTCTGTGCATTTTGGCCTAAACAACATCTATGACTTACATGTAACTAAACTTCTTGAGTGATCATAAAATTCCATAACATTGGCTTCAGACCCTTACTTGAGAGCATGTGACCTATGTATTTTATTTCAGTGGTTCTAATT
This sequence comes from Dallia pectoralis, assembly GCA_029465975.1. Classification (NCBI taxonomy): domain Eukaryota; kingdom Metazoa; phylum Chordata; class Actinopteri; order Esociformes; family Umbridae; genus Dallia; species Dallia pectoralis. Next base: position 6,756,025 of record CM055750.1, read on the forward strand.
AGTGTTTCAACAGTGAACTGTTGAAACACTATTGTTTTTGTTCCCGTTGGTTATTATTATTCTCCTCACTCTTTTAGGTCCTTTTGGCAAATTCCCGGAGATAAAAAGGCCCAAATTGGCCCATTTTTGCAAGCTACTACAGGCCCCCGGGCCACAACTTATGGTGCAATGAAATGCAAATCGTCCTCATGGTGGCGCTGTTGTAAGCCCCCAAAGTTGGCATCTTTGCAAGCATGCCACACCCACTCCATGTGACAGAGTCATGAAACTTGGTCTATGGGTCCATCACCTCACAAGTAACATTTTTCACAATGGGACTCATTAAGTCCGCCATGATGGATTTTCCGGCATTTTGGATTTTGTAATAATAGCCTTAATCGCTTCTTCTCTGGCACCGAATGTCCAATCTTTACGTCCTTCAGTCAATAGCTTCAACAGACCAATGTCTGTAAACGATGTATAGGCCAAGCCAGTAGGCCCAAAAATGGGGGCACTATAGACACCCAAAAACTCTAGGTGGCGTGTTTTTGTACATGTAAGCGTGTTACGGACACACGGTTGATCGTATTACAGTGCAACTTGGTACACTTGTTCAAAACCTTGACAGGACCAAGCATTGTTAGGTTGACCACAAGGGGGCGATGTTGAGCATTTGACCTTTGCCAGCTCACGCAGGGTTTTCTGTTTGACGTGGAACTATGTTAATTGGTACATTGGTTCATGTCCGCTCAAGGAACATATTTGCAATTGGGACTCATTAACTCCGCCTCCAGGTTTTTTAGGTATTTCAGGATATGTGTCAAAATGTCATTTTAGCCATTTCCCAGGAGAAAAATGGCCCAATAAGGCCAGCCTTTGCAGTCTACTACAGGCCCAAAGGACGCAACTGATGGTAGAAGGACGTGCAAATCGGCCTCATGGTGGCGCTGTTATCAGCCTCCAAAGTTTGCACCTTTGTAAGCTCGCCACACCCACCCCATGTGACATAGAGTCATGTAAATTGGTACATGTGTTCATCTCCTCACAAGAAGGGGTTTATCAAATGGTTTAGACATGGGCAAACACAATCAATCCAATATAGGCTGCCTACATGAGTCCTAGGTTATACACACACGCTATCCCGCTATCTGTATCTCTGTTAACCCATAATAGAAAATGTCATCACTTTAGATGGGGTTGCTCCACAATAAAGTGGCGCAACAAGTACAATTGTAACATTCTGTTGAAACACGGCCAATGCTGCTTGCAGCTTTAATTTTGCGACTGTTTTTTCGACTGTAGTTCCTCATACCAACAAGTCATCGATGATGTTGACCACTCCATCTAGGCCTTCTATCATCGGCACTACAGCTCTCTGAAATACTTCAGATGCAGAAGAAATCCGGCAAAACGGTAAACGTAGAAATCTGTACCGCCCTATGGGAGTGTTGAATGTGCATAGTTTTGAACTTTCTTCAACAAACTTGAACTGCCAGAATCCTTGGTTTGCATCTAACACTGAGAAAACCTTTGCGTCTGGCATGCTTGAGACTACTTCTTATACTGTGAGTAGTGGTTAATGTTCCCTTTTGGTTGCTTTGTTTAGGTCTTGTGGATCCATAGATTTCCTGATCTTGTTTGGCTTAACTATGGTGACCATACTGCTGACCCAGTTTGTAGGTTCTCTATGCTTTGCAGTCACTCACATTCTTTCCATTCTGTGCAGCTCGGCTACTGTTTTGTCTTTAAGAGCTACTGGTAGTCTTCTTGGCGCATGCACAACAAGTGGCATTGAGTCTATGTGAATGTGGTGTTTTCCAGGAATACAGCCCGATCCAGAAAACAGGTCATTATAATCCTTCATTATATTGTTGTCTTCTGTTTCAACATTGCATATTCTTTGGATCATGTTTAACTTTTGACATTTTCTTCTTCCAAGTATTCCGTCTTCCTGGATTATTTGAAATTCAATGTTGTATCTTTGTATACACATGTGATTGTTACGTGTTACGTGTTGGTTATATAAGTAATCTAGTTGATCATACTCCGTGTGAGGAGGGTCCGGGGATCGTTCGTTCATTGGTTTGTTTGTTTACATAGGATAATAAAATATTGAGCGTAAATTTCAAGTTGAGTTTTGGTTATCTCGTTCTTGCACTGAGTCAGAAAAAACACCCGATATTTCGCATTTACCCTGTGGGTGGGACTAAATCTGGAATGCCTGTCATTGGCCAAATATATTAATTGTTTTTCAAATTAAGAGTTCACCTGATAACATACTGTTATTGTTCACCATACTTACGATTTGTTATCCAAGCTGTCATGTACATTTGTTATGTTGACACTTATTACGCTAGTTATAGATAGAGACAGAGAGGGAGGAAGACCCTTCTCAGTAAGTTAAAGTAAGCTGCATAGGTGAAATCCTAAAAAATGCAATTATTATTAGCATACCCAATGATTTCTTTTTTCAACATATACGATCGTCCTGTAGGCCTACATTATATTATTAAGCATATTTCGTATAGCCACGTCAATCAATCAATCAATCAATCAATCAAATGTATTTGTCGAGACCTTTTTACTATGGAGGACCAAGTCTGCCAGAATTAAAAATAAATAAATAAAAGCATCAGTACAAGTATTTAACATCAAAATATACGTAAGAAAATTAAATTAATCTGTCGTTTTCTCCTATTTATTTATTTCCACAATCATTTATTTCTGTAATTATTTATTTCTGTAAGTATTTGTTTCAGTTTATATTTATTTATGTTAAAATGTATTTCCGTTCATATTTATTTCCGTTCATATTTATTTCCGTTTATATTTATTTCCGTTCATATTTATTTCCGTTAATATTTATTTCCGTATATATTCATTTCTGTATTTCCACAACCGTAGGCAAATGAGGGGGTGGGACTTAATTGTTCAACCAAACCAATCAAGCGCAGAGAGGGAGAAACAGATGTAAACGTTCAGGACAGCAGGGGGCGTCAATGCACTTCGAAAGTTGATAATAACTGCGGTTAAACTAGGAGCGCCAACAGCCCGCGCACGCGGGCGTTGCAGTAAGTAATTAAAATAAATATGTAATGTTGAAAAGCTGCAGCCTCGTCCTTCCATGACTTTTCCTAAATACGTGGTTTTGGTCAATCTATATGAAACTGGACCCGTTTTGGTCCGTTCTATACGAAACTGAGCTGGTTTTGATCCGTTCTATATGAAACCGGACCCGTTTTGGTCTGATCTATATGAAACTGGACTGGTTTTGGTCCGATCTATGGAACCGTTTTGGTCCGATATGAACACTGTGCGCAATGTAACCGGTTTAGTTGCGTGTCCTGTTGTCACAAACAACTGAAGCTGTGAGCCGACTGTGGACCGAGAGATACATATAAATAGATTCGTTTATCGGCCAATCATGCGCAAATCATTTGATTGTGCACGTCGCTTGTGATCTAAAATGTTTTAGCACTACATCAAAATAGGACATACAGTTTGATGGATTTTCATTTATTAGATTTTAAGAAATGTAAACGCCATAGCCTGTGCATTACTTCCATAGTTATAGCAGTCTAGACTTATAAAGTCGATCTTGGAACTCCTACACCGGTTAACCAATAGGATTACTGATACCACTGTGATTTACTATGGTTGACACCCTCCTCATTTGCCTAAGGTTGAGGATATACAGAAATAAATATATTTGGAAATAAATATGAACGGAAATAAATGTCAACGGAAATAAATACTTACAGAAATAAATAATTACAGAAATAAATGATTGTTAAAAATAAATAAATAGGAGAAAACGACAGATTAATACATTTTATTAAAATTCGATAATTTAATTTCTTTTACGTATATTTTGATGTAAAATACTTGTACTGGTGCATTTATTTATTAATTTTTTTTTAATTCTGGCAGACTTGGTCCTACATATTTACATCAGTAGATGTCTCACAGGGTAACACCGTAGCCATTGGCACGTTATCACATTCTGTCTAATTGCTTGCTCGACGTCTATGCCCCCACACCTGCCAAAGATCAACTGCCCCCCTTACTGGTGTGGAGTGGAACTGCATATACTTATAATTTAAATATCAGTATCCACATCCCTCCACCCTTAAGAAAAAAACAATTCAATTAGCAATTCCACTGTACCCCTCCAACTACCTTTTTTATATAATTAAAACTCCTTGAACTGAGCTAAAACAAAAAACAACTAGGAAGGTGGGTAGACTGCCATCCTTCCAGGGAGTCGCTCTGACTATGGGAACCTCACTACTATTTTCACTCACTACTAAGTCTTTCAGATAAGCAGGAGTCTGTTTAGTGCGCTCCGAACGGCGCAGCACAGGTAATGGAACTACTCCTGCCATTGTCTTTTCCCCAACCAAGGGGTTTGCCGGGACTGTCTCGGAGCCAGTCACTCCCTCTGTGACAGCCGTTGTGACAGCTGAGTCGTGAGGCAGGGCCTACCCTGCCGTATCAGAGACCTGCAGACTGGTAGGCTCCTCCGTTCCCACGGGTATGGGTGTTTCTTCTTTCCCCAACGTGTGCCGTTTAATGATTTGATATACATGACGCCTCATGACTCGTCCATCCTAGGAATGGTGCGGATGTTATGTGCTGTATTGCCATTCTGGTTTAGGAAGGCTTGGAACTCTTGGCTTGTGAAGCAAGTTCCATTGTCTGACACTAAGGTCTGTGGCAGGCCCTGTACACTAAAGCACTGTCTGAGCCTTTCAATGGTCAGTTGACTTGTTGCTGTACTTGTTGGGTACACGTCTATCCATTTGGAATGTGCATATACAATGACAAGGAACATTTGTTCTAGAAAGGACCCGGCTTAATCCACATGTAGTCTGCTCCAGGGTGTCTCTGGCCACTCCCATGGATGTAGTGGTGCTCCTGCTGGAGGATTCCTGCTTTTCTGACATGTCTGGCAGGACTGCACTTTTCTTTCTACTTCAGAGTCCATCCCTGGCCACCAAACGTATGAACGTGTTAAGGCCCCATCTGTGGCACTGGCTTCTTTTCATGAAAGAGTGAAATCAGTGGTTTGTGGTCCGTGCTGATTGTGAATGTCCGTCCGTAGATGTACTTGTGAAATCTCTTGATCCCAAAAATTATGGCTAACCCCTCCTTATTGAGCTCTGAGTAGCGCTTCTCTGCTGGTGTTAGTGTGCGTGACATGAAGCCCAAAGGTCTTTCACTACCATCTTCCATGACGTGCAACAGTACGGCACCTACTCCGTGTGGCGAGGCGTCACACGCCAGCACTAAGGCTTTGTCCGCTGAGTAGTGACCCAGGACCTTGGCTGACTTCAGTAACTGTTTTGAGCTCTGAAAAGCTTCTTCCTGCTCCCTGTTCCAAGCCCACAAAACATTTTTTCTCAGTAGCTTGTGCAACGGGGCTAAACGTGTAGCCAGGCTAGGGAGGAACTTATTATAGTAATTCAATAGACCTAAATAGGCCTCAGTCACTGTGGTTGGTGGTGGAGCTCCCTCTATGGCTCTCACCTTGTCCTGTACGGGATGTAAACCTTCGGCATTAACTACATGCCCTAGGTATTCCACCTCATTTTGTAGAAACGCACACTTGCTTCTGTGAAGTCGCAGGCCTGCATCTTTCAGTCGACTCAGTACCTCATCCAGCGTGCTCAGATGTTCAGCTTCATCTCTCCCTGTCAAAATAATGTCATCCAAGTACACGGCTACTCTTGTGAGGGAGCTGATGAAACTCTGAAAGGTAGCCTATTATAGGTTAACAGGCCTCTTTGTGTGTTTATGGTGAGGTATTTCTTTGAGGCCTCATCCATCACAATTTGTTGGTATGTGTGGCTTAAATCGAGCTAAGAAAACTGTTTTCCATCTGACAACATATTGAACAGGTCTTCGACCCGGGGAATGAGGTATTGCTCTAATGAGGAGGCACTGTTAACTGTTAATTTGTAATCTCTGCATATTGTAACCGATCCATTTGGCTTTAAGACAGGGACTATGGGCACTCAGCGTGTTTAACGGGAGCTATAATATCCTCTCTCAGCAGCCTATCTAACTCCTCTTCTACTTTTGCCCTCATGGCGTAAGGAACTGAGCGGGGCCGATAGAATTTATGAGTTGCCTCTGCCGACACTCGAATGGTTGCTTCCATGCCTTTCAACCTGCCTAACTCCTCCTTGAAAACATCCTAGTTTCTCATGAGTACTTCCTGTAGACTCTGTGCCTCTGTTCTCACATTGTTTATTTCTTCCCAATTCAGCATTAGAGCCTCTAGCCATCCCATACCTAACAAGCTAGGTCCTGTACCTTTAACCACCACTAGGGGTAATGTCTTTACCTGCCGCTCATAATTGACTTCCACTTTGGCTACTCCCACTACTTTTATTTTCTCCCCTGTATAAGACCTAAGTACGAGTTTAGTTTGTCTTATTTGCGGGCGTTGCTTTTCGTTCCACATCTTCTTGAAGTTCATCTCATTCATGATGCTTACACTACATCCGGTATCGATTTCAAAATGTACTGTCTTCTTATTCACTTCCATAGTCACTTCAAACGGTTTAATTCTCTGAATTGATGTCTCCGTTTTCATGCAGTTTAATGTGAATGCTTCCTCTTCAGATCTATCACTATCCTGCTTTTCACAGTCTACGTTATGTGATCGATGTGGACGTGAACGCCACTATGCTTTGTATGCGTGCACATTCTTTATTTCTATTCCGGCAAGCTTTAGCTATGTGCCCTACTTTACCACAACAGTGACACTTTGCCTCCTTAAATCTACACTCGGCTGCACTGTGTTGCTTTCCATGACATCGGTAGCATTCTCTGTCTTTTTTTTTCCATTCTCCCTCTTTTTTCAGCGTTTCCTCCGTCTTCAGCTATTGCATGCTAATGGCGCCTTCTGGAGGTCTTGAATATTTTTACTCGCAGCTTCTGCCGCTACTGCAATTTTGAATGCTCTCTCAAACGTCAAGTCTGTTTCGGCTAACAAGCGTCTCTGGATTCTATCGTCATTAATACCGCACACCAGTCGGTCTCTCAACATCTGTTCCAGTGTAGCACCATAGTAACAATCATGTGCTAACCGTCTCAATTCTGCTACGTATGCACTGACGGTCTCCGTAGGCTGGCGGGTGCGCGAGTCAAATTTGTATCTCTGTACTATTTCACTTGTTTTGGGGTTGAAATGTTCCTTCATTAACGTTTTCAACTGAGCGTATGTTTTGGAGCTGGGCTTGTCTGGACTCACCAGGTTTCTTATGAGCTTGTACGTGGCTGGTCCCACCACGCTGATGAGGATAGTTCTCTGCTTCTCTCCGTCATCGATACCATTAGCTTCAAAGAACTGCTCTAGTATCTCGCAATACTCTTCCCATGACTGCTCCTTCCCGTCAAAAGCCGCCAAAGTGCCTATCATCGTAGTCATCTTCGCGTTTGCCTCCATGAATCCTCCGGTCCACTGTTACCTCTTCCCCCAACAGCTCTCTGGATTCATCCAGTGTCATCCGCCGACGCTTAACTCATTCCCCAATATCCTCGTCGCCAATATGTAGTAACTTCAGTAACTTTCAAGGACTGAATTACACAGAATAACTGTACTTCATCTTTATTGTCGTACTCACAGGGTAACACCGTAGCCATTGGCACGTTATCACATTCTGTCTAATTGCTTGCTCGACGTCTATGCCCCCACACCTGCCAAAGATCAACTGCCCCCCTTACTGGTGTGGAGTGGAACTGCATATACTTATAACTTAAATATCAGGATACCACAATGTCACAAAGTGCTTTTACAGATACCCGGCCTATACCCCAGAGAGCAAGCACGTCGCACTAAATCTGGAATGCCTGTCATTGGCCAAATAAACAGCACACGCATTCATTGTTTTTCAAATTAAGAGCTCACTTGATACCATGCAAAGTCAGTCTTAATTATTGTCATTACTAACAGAATTTAACCAATATTGTGATGTAATTATTAATATTATTTCGGTCAACATCTGACCGGGCTACTGGTCTTTGCATGCAGGGGCGTCAGTTTGTGTTGAAAAGTGGTTGGGACAAAATATCAGATGAAAAAAACATTACAGCAGGACGGGAAAAATATTGAATAACGGCGCATCAAAAATGGACATAGCGAGTTCAATATTAGACTGACATTGGTCAGTAGCCAATCTGCCTGTTAGGGGCGTAGTTTTGCGAAGGGTCAATTGGACGGAACCCTTTCACACGTAAGTATAAAATATTCTAACTGATCCCCCAGCAGTGGCGGATGGTGATCGTAATACAATTTAACACAAACTGCAGGACAGCAGTGCTCACTGAAATAGTCAGTAATTATTTAATGCCAATATTAAAAAGTTGAGGCATTCTTACACAAAAACATAAACATCATATTGCACAAACACAAGCCTTTATTTATAAATGTAAAGTTTATAGGAAATTACACTGTATAAAGGATGTATAATATAGAAATGGATATCAAGTGGCTGAACTCAAACCTTTGACTGGAAGAATAGCATGCAGTATTTTATGATCAAACTAAGTGTAACTAATTGTTAATGTGCTCCAGAACTGCAATAACAAAACAACATACAGTAATATTCTCATGCCCATGGAAGGCCAACTCAAAAGCCCCACAAAACTTCACACAATCGATAATTTTGGATAAACTACAAATGAACTTTGTTAATGTCACAACTCCAACCCTACTACTTTATCCGGGCTTGGTACAGGCAAAAGTGACCCAATAGAGATACTCTGGTGGATTTATTTTTGTTATTTTTGTTATTATTTTATTATAATAATTAATACTTATTATTATATTTTTTATTTCATGTTTTTTTGTTTTGCTTAGTTTCCATAAGTTGGGTTTGTTTTTTAATGTAAGCCAGTGCAAGTTCAGTCATCGGCGGCTCATTTGTAGTCTGGACATGAAAAGGTGAACATCTCCTGCTCTGACTGCAGATGGGAGGTGTTGTTGATATTGAGCGGATTCTGAGTGCTTTGGCACGGGGGTGGGGAACACGGTAGCACCTGCTGCTCGTAGAGAAGAGTATCAGAGTAGGAGCGATACGACCATACGTGCTTTCACGACAGTCTCTAAAAGTCTCCGAAAGTCTCTAATAACACCAGAAAAAGTACCTAGATTAGTCGCTAATTTGGCAAACACTGTCAGGGACGAGCTTGGGGCGAAAAAATAATCGCCCTTGGATTCGATTTAAGAACGCTGATTGGCTAAGTTTTATGTCAATCATTCATATTTTCAAATAGTAATTGGCTTAACTGCTACATAGACCCACCTCCTTGGGGCTTTTCTCTATCGCTATCGTTATTTAGAACGATAGTTATTCTGGTATAACTCCAGTTATATGAGTGGAGCGAAGCCCCCTAGAGGGACTTCGCTCCTAGTGGTTTAACCCCGCCGCGCCCCGCGGCCATACTGACAAATTAAAATGCACTACCGCTCAGCCAATCAGGGCGCACCTGTGCCCTATATAACTGAGCGTCACCCCACACTCAGCCTCCCGATATCTTCTTCAGCGAGAAAATACTACGGGGGCCGGGCAGGGTAAAAAGTCTAGGGGGCTTCGCTCCACTCATATAACTGGAGTTATACCAGAATAACTATCGTTATATGTCGTGGAGCTCCGCCCCCTAGAGGGGCTTCGCTCCTAGTGGTTTACACAGGCGGAGCGATGCCGAGATGTACTCCCTGCCGGTCCCAGTTACAACAACTAGTCCCAGAAAAGCATCATCCATAACAACAACACTACACAGGGAAAAACCCGGTTGTGTTGTCTAGGACCCCTCATGTCCATTCACTCATCAAATCACCACCAACGTGGTCTGAGGTGAATAAACTCACAGTTACAATATATAATCCACAGGAAAATATATATACAACTGCAATGTGTGCCGTAGGCCACACGATGGAGCCCGAAAGCCACACATCCACTCCTTATGACTTAAAGAAAAAAGGAAAAGTCATAACCGGGTATCGAACCCGGGTCGGTGCTTTAGGAACGCCGGAGCGTCACCGCTAAGCCACCGTGAAGTGATAATAGTACTCACCAATCCATAATATTAACACGGGGCCCCAAGGCCACTCTAATATATATGAATAACACAGGAAGGGCCATAGGCCACTTCCCATGTCAACACTCTAGAGTAAAATAACTCAAGTGAACCTGGCAAGACATAAGCTACCTCGTAGAAAAAAATAACGAGATAGAATAACCACACTCTGTTCAAGAAGAAGTGACGTGAAACACGTCCTTACCTTCCGGAACCCGACAGGGAAAGAAAACAATCCCTTGTCCTAGTGTAGTCCAACAGACGCGCACAACATCCCCGTCTACCGTTCCCCGGCCACCGTGCCGAGAACAGAATGAACGAGGGATGTGGACGAGACGTCCTTCAAGTAGAACCGGACAAATGGGGAGGGCGTCGACCAGGACGCCGCACTACAAATGTCCTCAACTCTAACTCCCCTAAAGAGAGCATGGGATGCCGCTATACCGCGGGTAGAGTGGGCTCTGACGCCAACCGGCGCCGGCAACCCCGCAGACTCATAGGCTACTGCAATACACTCGCAAAGCCAGTGAGCCAAACGTTGCTTAGACAACGCACGCCCCCGCGTCGCGGTTCCAAAACACACGAACATCTGATCCGATGTTCTAAGTGTCCTTGTGTGTTCCACGTAGCATGCAACCGCACGCACCGGGCACAAACAATGCCACCTCTCCTCTGCTCCATCTCTGTGCGGAGGAGGGTAGAAAGCGTCTAACTCCAAAACACGAGATCTATACGATGTCGTGATGATCTTAGGCACAAACGCCGGGTTCGGCCGTAACATCGCCCTGCTTAAATCACCATTGATGAATAAGCGATCGGGACGTGTTGAAAACGCACACAAATCACTCACACGTTTTGTGGAGCAAAGCGCCAACAACAAAGCTGTCTTAAGAGACAGGAGTCTTAATGAGATCTGTGACAGAGGTTCAAATGGCGGCGCACACAGCGCATTCAGAACCGTGGACAGATCCCACTGAGGCACGCTGGCCCTAGCCACGGGTCGCAGTCTCCGCGTTCCCGTGAGGAAACGCTTAACTAGGGAATGACTGAACACAGTCTTATTCCCGAAACCCTCGTGACACGCGGAGATCGCTGCTGCGTAACCCTTTATGGTAGACGCCGATCTCCGCTTATCTAACAAATACTGCAGAAACGACAGTATCTGTTCCACCGGGCAACAAACCGGGTCCATTGTGTTCGTCTCGCACCAACGCACGAACATCGACCACCTGTTAGAGTACAACGTAGAAGTTGAACTCGCACTCTGAATAGTACGAATGACGTCGGCTGACAAACCCCTTTTCGTCAGTCTGTCCCTCTCAGGAGCCAGACCTTCAGAGGTCCCGATATCACGGGCCCGCGCTCGATAGTTCCCAGAGCCTGGGATAGAGCGTCCCCGCGAGGGGGAAGTGGCCACGGCTCCGCAGCCAACAATTGAATCATTTCCGGATACCATAGCGCCCCCGGAAGATCCGGGGCGACTACAATCACCGTTAAATGATCCGCTTTTACCCGCGCCAGCATTCGTGCCAGGCATGACAGTGGGGGAAAAGCGTAAAGGAGACCCTTGGGCCAACTGTGATGCGCGAAACGCGTCCGTCCCCAGGGGAGGACCGTCCTGCGCCCGCAGAGAAAACCACAGGCGACACTGCGCGTTTTCTCTTGCCGCAAACAGATCCGCTCGGGCCTCCCCAAATCTCTCCCAAATGAGGGAGACGATCTCCGGGTTCAGACGCCAAGCGTCGTCTCGAGGACCCCCTCGCGACATCAAGTCTGCCCCCACATTCTGTCTGCCGGGTACGTGTACCGCTGACAGAGAACGCAAGTGTCTGTGTGCCCACAACCACAGTCTCGTCGCCGCTTCGTGGAGTACAGGAGACCTGACTCCGCCCTGGCGATTTATGTATGCTACTGTAGCCCGGTTGTCTGACCGAATCAGTACATCCCGGCCCCGTAGTCTCGGGGCAAAATGGGTCAGAACCAACTGAACCGTTTCCAGTTCCAACAGGTTGATGTGGCGTTGGCTTCTCGGCCACACGCCCCCTACCGCCTGTCCCTGACACACGCCCCCCCAGCCTGTCAGTGACGCGTCCGTGAAGACCTGCGTCATCGCTGACACTCTGCCCAACGGGACTCCCCGTTCTAGGACCGCTGGGTTTCTCCAATAATCCAAATCCCCCGCCAGGGTATAAGGAATTATCAGCATGCGCCGACGGTGACGCACCGGGTCTACTCTCTGTCGAGCAAACCAACGTTGCAGGGCGCGCATATGCAGCAACCCCAACGTTACGACTGCGTGAGCGGCCGACATGAGCCCTAACAGGGACATGATTTCCTGAACCCGCCTCCTGCAAGGGGGTCGGCACAGACGTAAGGCCGAGAGAATACTCTCCGTCCTCCCGTCTGATAGACGCGCTCTCATAATGCCCGTGTCCAGAAAGAGCCCGAGATAGGTTACTTTCTGACTCGGCCACGGCGCGCTCTTCTTCCAATTCACAGCGAGTCCCAACTGTGTGAATAACTCCACCAATTGACTCGTGTGACTCATTGCCATCTCTGCTGACGATGCCAGAATTAACAGATCGTCTAGATATGCTAAAACTCTGATTCCTCGTCGTCGCAGCGGCTCCAACGCCGTCTCCACACATTTGGAGAACGTTCGCGGAGCCAGGGCGTAGCCGAATGGCACTCTCGTGTATTCGTAGGCTATCCCCTGAAAGGCAAAGCGGAAGAACTTCCTGTGCCGAACAGCTATCGGTACGTGAAAGTACGCATCCTTCAGATCTATACTCGTACAGTAGTCGCCTGGGAGAATTGATTCTAACAAGCGTTTTACCGTGAGCATACGAAAGGGCCGCTTGGCTACACATCTGTTCAGAATGCGTAAATCCAATATCGGCCTCATTTCCCCTGTCCTCTTTGGGACCAGGAAATAAGGAGAGTAAAACCCCCTCTCTCTCTGGTCCCGTGGGACAATGTCTATAGCGCCCTTCTCTCTGAGATTCGCTATTTCCGACAGCAGGGCTGTCACTTTTTCCTCTGATCTTATCACCGTCTCCACCACTCCCGAGAAGGGGGGTGGAGCGCAGAGAAAACTGTACCGTATAACCTCTCCTTATTGTTCGATCTAGCCACGTATACAGGGAACAATTCCGACGCCACTCCGAGTAATGCTCTGAGAGCGGGAGTGCGCGAAGTTGGGGAGAGTTTGCTAGAAAAGTATTGTAATCTGTTCTCGCTCTCTCCGCCGCTGACCTGTCCGTCGGTAGCGGAGGTACAGCCCATGGGGAGTGACCCTCGAAAGGGATTCGCGATTACACTCTTCTCTACGGTACTACTGGAGAAAGAGGGAGACTTCGCTAAGCAACGAGGGAGGGCGGTGAAACCCCAGCCCAGCCGTGACGTCACTGCTGCCACCAGCCGACTCCGCTCTGGAAAACCCCGAGCTGGTCGTGTGGTGAGCCGACGAGCTATCTCCCATAGACAAATGGGGGACCCCCGCGATTGGAGTAGAACCGGTTATGACCCTGTCTACCCCTGACACGGGTCGTGTGATCTCGGAAAGGGCAGACTGACCATGCAGACGCAAAGAATGCATTAAACCACTCTGACCGCTTTCCTCCGCTTTCCTGGTAGCGAGAGGTGAGGGAAACTTAAGAGCCCCTCCTCCCTCTGCCTTCAGAGAATGTTGTCTCTGTCTGACAACACGGCTATCGATTCTCTCCTCCACACAATCCTCATCGGGAAAAGGGGAGGAGAGAAAAGTACTGCCGGCGGTTCCCGCTGATACAGCGTGTGTATCGGAAACGGTAGTTCCCAGACACACGCCGTCACTAATTCGCCTCGGGGGACAGGACGCCGGTGTAGACACGCTACCCGGCGTAACTGCCATCCCGGGCTGCGGGTAAAAGGGGACAACCCTTACTGCGGATTCTGTCAATACGGGGCGTGTATAAAGGACGGTAGACCCTTTATACATACCACCGCTTATGTAACTCAGAGGACGGGACGCAGCCTGCTTACAGCTGGGCGTAGCCGTAGCCCCGGTTTCAGCAATGGAAATGTGTCTTTTATTGAAAAAGTAAAAATCACTTTCTTTATTAGACACAACATCACCCAACACACACAGCGTCTCTCAGGAGCCGCTGGTCTCTTGCTGTGCCCTCTTATCGGCGGTCTGAAAGACTCCGCTCTGGGCGCCGGGGCTGCCGACTCCGCCGTAGCCTCCAGCTTCTGCCTTCTCACCCTGCGCTTGGCAGACGCCCCCGGCCTCGCCGCTTTGCGTGACGTGTCCGGGCGTGAAGGTCTGGCCAGTGGGAGGTGTCGGGAGAGCAACATCCTGTCCTCCTCCACCTTCTTAAAGGCTAGAGTGGCCGTCTCCACAGCCTCTCCGAATAGCCCAGTGGTCGACACGGGCGCGTTGAGGAGGGGGGCTTTCTGGCACTCTTTCAGAGACGAAAGAGACAACCACAGATGCCTCTGGGTCACCACCGCCGTCGCCATCGTGCCCCCTGCACAAACCGCGTGTGCCTGGTTCAAATGCAGGATGGCCCCCGACAGTCGCGATATGTCCGCCAACTCCTTGGCGGAGATGCTCGTGGCCCCCGTGGTAATACGGGAAATGGCCCCCGCCATCAACGCCAGGTTGTTAGCAGCCGCCACCGACTGCGCCCCGAACTGGAAGCATTTGTCCGCCAGCTGGGCGGTAAACCGATCCTTCGGGGCCGGTAGAGGGCTTCCTGTCCAGCCACTGGCTCTCCGCTGGGAGGAAAAGGGCCGACATGGCTCTCTCCAGTCTAGGAGTAGCCGATGTAATGGCCTCACCTCTTCCCGCCACCCTAGTGAACGGCATGTAAGCTCGGGCTGGGGCTCTAGCCATGAGGGGCTCTCTCCACGCAGCCTCTGCGTACTTTGCCAGAGCGGGCAGGCACGGTGCCTCAGGCTCTGGCTCCCTCACTCGCTCTGACCATGGCCCTCCGGTCATGGAGTCAAACTCCTCCGCAGGTGGGAGGGGTGCGAGGGGGATGCCCATCCTCAGGGCCGCTCCCTCAACGAGTCCGGCAAACTCGGACCGGAGAGATGGCCGGGGGACGGGGGTGGGGGGGGTGTCTATGGGTGACATATCCACATCCTCCTCCCCCATGCTTCTCCGGTCCCGTGGGACACAGGAGACAGCAGGCGGGGGCTGGCGAGGGGCCATGGGCCTCACACTGCCTGCCGCCCGCTCCTCCTCAGACGAGCTCTCTTCCTCTTCCCCCGAGTCCTCGGAGTCCGAAGAAAGCACCGTCTGCAGAGGTATGACCTCCTCGAAGAACCCGCGCCTCTCCCTCCGCCTAGGCATCGTGAGGAGGGCGCAGCTAGGGCACTGCGGTGGGTCCAGCAGTCCTTCTCGGGCGTGGTCAGGTCCGAGACACGAGACACACCGGTCGTGGGGGTCCGCATCCGCCGCGAGGTCTGCACACCGGCACTCCGCCGAGATAACGATATCCAAAGACGCAGCCATCCTCAAGAACAATGGCAAGGTAAGTCGTCTGGTAATGCAAAATAAAGTAGTATGTTCAGTCGAGCTGAAGAAAAAGGAAGGCTGAGTGTGGGGTGACGCTTAGTTATATAGGGCACAGGTGCGCCCTGATTGGCTGAGCGGTAGTGCATTTTAATTTGTCAGTATGGCCGCGGGGCGCGGCGGGGTTAAACCACTAGGAGCGAAGCCCCTCTAGGGGGCGGAGCTCCACGACATATAACCTGTCACTTTAATGTTTTCATGGTGATGGGTAATTGCTTGTCACGTGACACAGCGCAACTTCATTGCATGTTTTATTTTGTGCAAATAAACCTTTAACATTTCTTGGTTTGCTTGATTGTTCAGAACATTTTAACCAAATGCTTTCAAAAAGTGGTGGGGACAAAATCATCTATTTCAAAAAGTGGTGGGGACATGTCCCCAGCGTCCCCAGTGTAAAAGCTGCCTATGCAAAACATAAATGCATATAACATTGGACATAAGGGTCAAACTGATCTAATCAAAAGACAATCAAGCTAACCTCATTTAGCTATAGGTACTTGGTACCATCTTACCACTTAAACAGTCTGGTATAGTCTATAGGCTAGGATGAGTAGGCCTATATCTCATCTAGACAACTAACTGCACATCTAAATTGTAAACTGTCTAAAAGGCAAAACAGTGTTAGTTTAATGTTAGCTATAAAGAAATATAAATATTTTTAATGTTTCAAGTATAGAAGTAGTCAAGTATAGTCTGCACAGTCTGACAGATTTTAATGATCAAATAATACTATAAGCTTTTTTGTTTGTTAACTTGCAGAATTATAACTTGTAGAATTTAACCAACACGTGTATAACGCTTGAAAATGATTCAGAAAATCTACTTTTTTTATATTAGCACATATTTCAAGCCTTAATACTGTATAGTGGCAAGTTCTAGTACAATGGGCCATAGTTGTAGACACTGCAGGGGGCATTGTTCTTTGGAGGTGCTCTGGAGGAGTGTAATGTAGAAACATGCGCATACATACACGTTCAATCAATCAATCTGTTTTTTTGTACGGAAATGCCAGAAATATAATGGCTAATACAATGTCCACATTACATTTTTTATTGCATCATATATAAAATCATATTTATTATGCCTTTTCCTATAAAAAAGTTCCATATTAGAAATACATAGGCCTATTCCTGGTTTTTATATATGTTGCGCTGTGCAGCCATAGTGGTTATAAGAATTAAATAATTATAAAACCAATAAAGAGTGCGACGTGCCTGCTCTCTGGGGTATAGGCCGGGTATCTGTAAAAGCAATTTGTGACATCTACTGATGTAAAAAGTTCTAGACAAATACATTTGATTGATTGATGGATCGATTGACGTGGCTATACGAAATATGCATTAATAATATAATGTAGGCCTACAGGACAAACGTATATGTTGAAAAAAGAAATCAGTGGGTATGCTAATAATAATAGCATTTTTTAGGATTTCACCTATCTTACTCTAACTTACTGAGAAGGGTCTTCCTCCCCTCCTGTCTATCTACAACTAGCCTAATAAGTGTCAACGTAATAAATGTACATGACAGCTTGGCTAACAAATCGTAAGTATGGTGAACAATAACAGTATGTTATCAGGTGAACTCTTAATTTGAAAAACAATGAATATATTTGGCCAATGACAGGCATTCCAGATTTAGTCCCACCCACAGGGTAAAAGGTGTTTTTTCTGACTCCGTGCAAGAACGAGATAACCAAAATTTCGTTTTTCGGTAAAAAACGGAAAAAGGAGTTGTTTGCTCAATATTTTATTGTCCTATGTAAACAAACAAACCAATGAACGAACGATCCCCGGACCATTATTGATCTACAGCGTATTACTGCGTTCTTTGGACTAGTGCCTTTTATATTAAAAGAACCACAAACGCTATCTGTTCCTCTGCCTGGCTTCATCCTTCTGTCCACCTACACATCCGTGACAGTATTTTTTCATATTTTTCGCTGAAGCCACATGCGATCAAAAACAGCTTGAATTTCTGTATCCAACATCTCCAATTCTCTGAAAGATTTCCTTGAAGACACAGATTCGACAGCGGTTGAAGCTGTGCCATTTTTCATATCTTGTTTTATTCTGACACCATGTTATATGTTGTTATAATGACGAGGCACACTCAGTGTCTGTCTTATGCTAACGTGCTTGATTCTTTAATGAACATTCATTCACGTGTTCATCTTACTTTACGTTCCATCATTTCACTTTACGTTATGCTGTAAAAACAACACAATCACTTTGGATACATTACAGCTGCCAAGCTATTATGGACTCACACTACTCTTGTAACTTGCTTGTTCCCAGAAAGCCCTTTTTTAAATATTGCATTTCCATGTGGTGTACCGACATATGCACGTTTTTTTTTAACTCTTTATTTTGCATTTTTCTTATTTACAACACAACGTACAAAGACAAAGAACAAGGGGCACTATACATTGTATAATAACAAGAATAAAGTTTTAAAATGTTTATGCTTCTTTATATGCAAACCATTTTGTCCAGCGCTTATTATATATATGACCTTTGATTCGTAGAAAGTATGTCATCTTCTCCATTGAGTGTATCTCCTCCACTAGTCCTTTCCATTGTTCAGTCCGAGGTGGGTCAATCTTTAACCAAGACCGAGTGATAGCCTTTTTACATGCAATTATTAGAATTTTAACCCTCCTGTTATCCTTGGGGTCAATTTGACCCCATTCAATGTTTAACATCTCTAAAAAAGTGCTTGACATAATTTTTTTTGCTTCATATTGAATGACTTTTCCTAATTTAATGGGGACAACTGGATAAACATAAAATTAACATGATGATATATTTTCAATGTCCTGTATGCATTTTGTACACATCGCTGTTCCTTGGGGTCAATTTGACCCCAGGCTGTTTTAGCTGTATAAAACATAGAAAATGTTTCAGAATATGTTTACATTATACACACAATTGCTGAGATTGTTATGGCTGATATTGAGGCCACTTTCACATGCAGGTTAGTGCAATTTCACAATCTTCAATTTCCCTCCCCCACCCCGCAGACAAAAACACACGCATCCACGTGTTTGAAGATAACCCAAAGCATATTACTTCATATGTGATTCGTGGTAAAGGTACTGTCATGGTGAAGGTACTGTCATGGTGATGCTACTGTCATGGTGAAGGTACTGTCATGGTGAAGGTACTGTCATGGTATGGGCATTGTGGTGAAGGTACTGTCATGGTGAAGGTACTGTGATGGTGAAGGTACTGTCATGGTGAAGCTACTGTCATGGTGAAGGTACTGTCATGGTATGGGCATCGTGGTGAAGGTACTGTCATGGTGAAGGTACTGCCATGGTATGGGCATCGTGGTGAAGGTATTGTCATAGTGAAGGTACTGTCATGGTATGGGCATCGTGGCGAAGGTACTGTCATGGTATGGGCATCGTGGTGAAGGTATTGTCATGGTATGGGCATCATGGTGAAGGTACTATCATGGCGAAGGTACTGTCATGGTATGGGCATCGTGGTGAAGGTATTGTCATGGTATGGGCATCAAGGTGAAGGTACTATCATGGCGAAGGTACTGTCATGGTATGGGCATCGTGGTGAAGGTACTGTCATGGTATGGGCATCATGGTGAAGGTACTGTCATGTTATGGGCATCATGTTGAATGTACTGTCATGGTGAAGGTACTGTCATGGTATGGGCATCAAGGTAAAGGTACTATCATGGCGAAGGTACTGTCATGTTATGGGCATCGTGGTGAAGGTATTGTCATGGTATGGGCATCATGGTGAAGGTACTGTCATGTTATGGGCATCATGTTGAATGTACTGTCATGGTGAAGGTACTGTCATGGTATGGGCATCAAGGTAAAGGTACTATCATGGCGAAGGTACTGTCATGGTATGGGCATCGTGGTGAAGGTATTGTCATGGTATGGACATCATGGTGAAGCTACTGTCATGGTATGGACATTGTGGTGAAGGTACTGTCATGGTGAAGGTACTGTCATGGTATGAGCATGGTGGTGAAGGTACTGTCATGGTGTGGGCATCGTGGTGAATTCCCAGGCCATTCACCATTTTTCCTATCAATTCCTATCAAAAACAGGAGGGTTAAAAAGATAAATGTCGTCTTTCTGAACCACCTCACCAGGTAGTAGACCTAACAAGAAGATCTTAGGGTCTTTAGGGATGACATAGCCCATTATCCTCCCAGTAATTGAAAAGATGCTGTTCCAGAATTGTTCCAACTTTAAGCACTTCCAAAATATATGAGAGTGATTGGCGTTCTGATGTCCACACTGTCGCCAGCATTGCTGTTGTTCGCCCCTTTGTTTATTAATAATATGTAGACGTCTGTTGTGTCACACACATTGAAAGCCAATCACCCTCTGACACTTCCATACAGAGCTCCTTTTCCCATTTTGACTTGATATACAAGGTATTATTTCCATTTTGTTTCTGCAGTGCTTTATACAATTTAGAGACAGTTTTACTTGGCGGGAGCTTATAAGCATTACTAAAAACCTTAACAATGTCACCTCCCTCAGGAGAAATACCTCTTATTTCACTGTTATAGAAATGTCTCACTTGAAAATATTTGAATAGATCTCTGTTCTCTAGTTTCTATTGTCTCTTGAGTTGATCAAATGTCTTAAAGGTGTTGCCATCTACAAACTGAACATGGCCATGAGCCCATGATCTTTCCAACTCAGGAATGAAGAGTCTATTTCACCTATTCGAAAACTTGGGTTGCAGGAAGCCCAGATCAAAAGTTTAATGTCATTAGCCAATTTGTACTTATTTACAATCTATTTCCAAATTAATAGTGTATCTTCAACTATACGATTCCCATCTTTGTTTGTGATAACTTTACCTCCCAGACGGGTTTGAGGTTGACTCCGTCCCTGGGTTAGTTCATTCAGTCTCCATCGAGCCTCGATTTCTGGGGAACACCAGTAAACCATATAACTCATTTGAGATGCGTAGTAATATTCCTTCAGATTTGGAAGGGCTAAATTGCCATGATCCTTATCTATCTGAAGTGTCCTAAATTTTATCCTTGGTTTAGCTCCTGCCCAAATAAATCGTGATATTAGTCGGTCTCAAGCGTTAAAGTGTGAGTAAGCAATCCTGATAGGCAATGACATGAAAAGATAAAATTTTCACTATTTCCAATCTAGCATTGAAGTCCAGTATCAGCATTTCCCAGCGTCTCATGTCCTTTTGTATTGAGTCAATAACTTTCCCAAAATTCAAACTGAACAAATCATCTAGATCTTGGGAGATAAACACACCTAGATACTTTAACTTTTTAGCTTCCCATTTAAGTTTATAATTGTGTCGTATGGATTTACTGGGAGAGTAATTAATGGTCAGGACTTGTGTTTTGGTAATGTTTAGTTGATAACCAGACAGCTGACCAAACTCTGTCAGAGTTCTCATTAGTTTAGAGAGGCTTACATCTGGATTTTGGAGGTAGGTGATAATATCATCCGCAAAGAGTCCAACTTTATGCTCAGTATTTGCAATAGTAATGCCCCCAAGCTCTTCATTTTGCCTAATAGCCTGTGCCAAGGGCTCTATGAATAACGCGAAGAGCGTTGGACTAAGGCAACAGCCATGTCGTGTACCTCTAAACAGTTGAAAGCTATCAGTTAGTTGGCCATTAATTTTTACCCTGGCCCTCGGACTATCATACAGTGACTGGATAAACCTAATAAAATGATTATTAAAGCTAAGTCTCTTGAGTACCTTGTATAAAAAGGGCCAGCTGACCCGGTCAAACGCTTTCTCCGCCTCGAGGCTGACTAAAGCCAAACTCAGTTGTTGTTTCTTGGCTTGATCTATGACATGCAATGTTCAACTTATGCTGTCGTGAGTTTGACGGCCTTTAATGAATCCTGTTTGATCCTCATGTATTAAGTCTATAAGATAATGCTCCATTCTCTTAGAGATTATAGAGGTAAAGAGTTTGTAATCAACATTCAGTTTTGAGATCGGGCGATATGATTCACAATATTCTATATTTTTTCCTTCCTTAGGGAGGACAGATATTACAGCCTCTCTCCATGATGGCGGTATCTCTGCTCTACTAAGAGTCCAATTAAAAGACTTCAGCAGAACGGGAGCAAGCTCCTCCTTGAAAAGCTTATACCACTCATTTGAAAACCCATCGCTACCTGGGCATTTGTTAGTTTTCAGATTTCTAATAGCTGTGTCCAATTCTTTTTGAGTGATAGGGGCAATTAAAGCGTCATTTTGTATTAATCCTAAGGAAGGCAGGTCTAATTCTGTCAAATACTGTGTAATAACACTTTCATTCACTGGTTTTGAGGATGTGATTTTTTTTCATTTGATTAATGTCATAAGTCAAACTATCAGTTAAAGGGTCTCTAATTTTGATAATCGAGTGCTTCAATTGCTGTTTTCGGAGGCGCCTTGCTAGAATTCTTGTGGCTTTTGGACCAGATTCGTAAAAAGTCTGTTTTGGAAACCGTAAGTTTTTCTCGATCTCCTCGTTTATCATATCATTTATATTATTTTTAATAACTGTTATTTGTTCGGCCAATTCTTGATCCTTAGTACTTTCTTTTTGTTTTAGACTCCTAAGTGTCTTTTCCAGCTCGTCATATTTTAATCGTTTTATGTTTTTCAAATAGGCAGTTCTTGAAATGAGTCTGCCTCTCATTACTGCTTTAACTGTATCCCAAACCAGGGCAGGATTAACTTGACCATTGTTATTATCTTCTACACATTCTACTATTTCCTTCTTAATGTCATTCATTGTGGTTTCCTTATTGAGAATGCTTATATTTAAGCGCCATAGAGTTGTTTTGGGTTGATTGGATAACTGGATAGACAAATACACAATATTGTGGTCAGATATATCAGATGTTCCAATTTTGCATTCCTTGACCCTAAACCTGTCAGTGGTGTTCATCAAAAAGAAGTCAATCCTGGAGTGGACTTTATGTGTGAGAGAATAATGGGTAAAGTCTCTCTCATTAATGTGGAAATCCCTCCAGACATCAAACATACCCATCTCTCTAATTAAAATATTAAGATCTTTTGACCTGCTAGTCTTTTGTTTTTTGGAGCTGGTTGTATCCATGGCATAATTTAGGATTGTATTCCAATCACCAGCACAAACTAGAATCCCCTCACTTACTGAGATAATTGTATCAAAGAGCAGTTTAAAAAAATTCCTGTCACTTTCTGGTGGGACGTAAATGTTAGCAAACGTGACCACGACATTATCAATTCTCCCTTTTACGATTATAAACCTGCCTTCTTTATCAACCTTTTCAGAGATTAAATCAAAGTTTAAAGAGTTGGAAATGAGGGTAGCCACCCCCCTTTTCCTACTATTTTTACACCAGCTATGAAATGTATTTGAGTACCCCAATGTTTTAAGTTTATTATGTTCTTGCTTAGACATATGCGTCTCCTGAAGAAAAGCTACTTGTATCCCATCTTTTCTTAATTTAGCTAGAACCCTTTTCCTTTTCACTGGACTACTCAAGCCATTTACATTCAGAGAAGCCATCTTTAGATCATTTGACATTATTATAATAACCAAACCACTTACATGATTTGTCGACCCCTAAAAACACACATTGAACAGTAACAAAAGTGAACCTTAATGAACTAACTTCCAAACAAAAGGGGGGTTCTTCCTCAACCCTCAACCTGCCAACGAGGTTACAGGGAAGTCTCTAGACGAGAGGGCCCGAAAAAGACAGTAGATGTGCCTGTATGAAGATACACGTCCATCCTATTAGTCCAACGTAGACGATAAAGTGTGAAACTCTCCCACGTAGTAAATATTCAAGTCCTGGCCTGATAAAACATCGCGTTGTAGCAAGATGCCCTGCTCCTTTTTAATCATTTTGTTCCCTCTGGTATTCATGCAACTTGGCCTTCGCTCTGAGCGCCACGGCGGGCCCGCTGCTGTTCTCCGGCTCCCGAAGGCGAGACTCTGCGCTGGTCCCTCCGTCGTCTGTGACCGGCTCCTCCATTTGAATTCCGTGTCTCCTTAGCTCCTTATAGGCTTCCCGAGCGCTGGCGTATGTGCGCACGCCTGTATCCCAGTGGATCCTCATGTTAGTGAACGGCGTTTGGAAACAAATGCCTTTGCCCTTGAGTGCATTTTTAATGGCGTTGTATTCTTTGCGCCTCTTAACAATCTCGGGTGCGTAATCATGGTCAAAATTTATAAATGCGGTGCCCGCCTGTATCTTGCCTTTTTTACACACTTTCTTCAATATAATTTCTTTTGTAGAAAACTCCAGAAAGTTGACAATCACAGCCCTAGGTGATGCTCCAGGCGGGGGTTTACTTGCAAGAGCCCGATGTGCGCGTTGTATTTTAAGTTTAAAATCCTCCGGTAGTTGTAGCTGGCTCTGCAAAAGCTTCTCAATAAACTGCGTTACAGAGTCCCCTTCTTGTCCTTCTGGCACTCGAAAGACACGTATGTTATTTCTTCTGGATCGGGATTCTAAGTCCAGCACTTTGATCTGAAGTTTCCTCTGCTGTTCGAGGCAGGTGCACAGCGCCTCAGTCGCCTCCTCTGCCCAGCCTCGTCCATCCGCTGTGATAGGCCTTGTAAGTCGGATGCAATGTTGTCCAATTTACCGCTGATTTCTTGTCCCTGTAGGCCAATATCCTGTTTCAGCTTTGCATTGTCTCCTTTTAGATCCGATTTTAAGCCCTCTATTGCCTTCAGTACCCCAGCAGTGTCCATGCTTATCCCGGGGCTCGTCGTTCCCGCGCCAGTCGTGGTGTTGCTAGCTTTGTCCGGTTGGATGTTAGCTTTTGCGGCTGAGGCACTTTTTTCCTGAGCTTTGGGCATTTTTATAGATCTTTTGTGGCCTAGTATGCTTCTTCTGCCGTTCATGTATAATTATGGTAAAAATAGCAAACAGAATATCGAGTTTAAACAGGATTTTCGTGGTTAAAGTGGGAGAGGGGTTTCAATACAACCGACTACTCCATGTGCTCAACCGGAAGTCCGACATATGCACATTTTATTTCATTTGGTCTCACACCTCACTTCAAATCCCTAACACAAAGTGTCCAGTAAATTTGTTTGAAAAAGTCTTGAACCATTACTTTACTAGCAAAACAGGATTTGGAATGGCAAAGGTTGAAACTAAATACATTGGTGTAGAATTCATGGGACTGAGGATATACAATGGTATGTCCCAGATTGGAACTAAAAGCTGCATCAAGTTTTAATGGATTGGCCAAATGTCAACTGGAAAGCTTTCTGCATAGGACATAACGAGAGACGTTGTCAGACAATTGATCAATATTGTTTTTTGCAGATTGAACACACTACATAATGCATTCTCTCAACTGGCTTTTTCACTATTGCCTGCAAGTATCAAAGACTTTATAAGAGCCCCAAGGTGTAGCCATAGCATGTTGTGTTTTTGTCACCACTGATAGCTGGAGAATGTTAGTGTCTCAGATCATTGACTGCTCCTCTGGACACATGTCAAACACTTAAGTAGAGTTGATGCAAAAAGGCGATCTACCTGATCCAAATTGCAAATCATTTCCAGCAGTGATAACCAGCAGCTCTCATCACTGTAAATTTGATTGGGAAACGCTGTCGCCAGACTAGTCTCACCATTTCTCAAAGTCCACCAAAAGGACAAACCCATGCTACTCTTGAGTGAGGATATGTTCAGAGTATCACAACCAGAGCAAGGGGACCCAATAGCAGACACAGAGGCGGAGACCAGGTAGGAAAATAACAGTGTTTATTAAAGGGGTAAACCGTAACGTGGTGATGGGCAGGCAGGGTCCGTTACACAGGAGTAGGCAGGTTCGTTGTCGGTGGGCAGGCAGAGTCCAGGACACGGGAGAAGGCAGGTTCATTGTCGGTGGGCAGGCAGGGTCCATTACACGAGAGTAGGCAGGTTCGTTGTCGGTGGGCAGGCAATGGTTGAGACAGGTAGAACTCAGGATTCTAACAGGGGATCGGGCAGGCTCGGAGTCAGGAACAGAAACGGTCAAACACTGGGAACTCGAGAAAACAAGACAGGTAACGTGGAACAGGAGAACGCGGGAACAGAGTGTACTAAGACAAACAATCTGGCAATAGGTAACAGGAAATGCTGACATATAAAGCCCAGGGAATAATCAGTAGATGGGGATCACCTGGTGAAAAGGGGTGGAGACAATGACATGCCAGGTGAGACAGATCAGGTTGTGACACAGAGGTCAAATGTAATAATAAAAATGGAAAAACATAAAAATGTGGGGGTGTTTTGGTTTCAAATATATGTATTGTTATATGATATGATTAGGGCCGGGAATCGATTAAAAAAATAACTAATTAATCGCACAATATGCTGTGATTAATCACGATTAATCGAATTTTCCCCAAGTTTGTTATTATCATGTAAAACACTGAAATAAATCAATTAACAAATTGATTTTAAAATAGAATATATTATGACAGTCACTCCTGAGAACTACAGAATAGTCATTCTTTTCAAATATATGCAGCAACTTTATAAACAACAAAGTGTTGAAGTGCAAGTTATATATTTAAACCCTGAAGGTTATCAAAAATACTGGATCAGCTTAGAACTTCAGGCAATAGTCCAAATGAAAGACAATTTTTTCAAAAACAAAACGACAAAGAGCAAGGTGAAACCATCAATGTCAAAGCTATATTATTTTAGAATTTTAGCCTATAGGCCAAAAAAATTGCATTATATGTAAAGTTGCAAGAGTAGTCTATAACGAGATTAAGTCTATAACAGCCTTTGTAAAATGAATGACAAAAAGAATGAAGTGAAATTAAGTTTGGTGTGACGCCCAAATAGTTGTCATTGCTGACAGATGTCGGGTGAATAGTTGTCATTGTTCACAGATGTCAGGTCTCCAGTGAGTGTCGTTCTTTGCTTTCTCCAGCATGTCCATCCTCCCCACCCTCTCGCTGTCATACAGGTTGTGTATTCTCAAAACAATCGTTTTTCCAGAGGGTAGATTGTAAGATCGGTATCCTGATGCAATTTTAATTATTTATTTCAGTGTACAGTGACTCAGTAAACACTTCTGTGTTTATTGGGCGGCAGTTTCTAGCTATATATTTAGCTAAAACATCGGTTAACACCTCGGTTACTTGTTTGGTCAATGGACCGTCATGATTAGGCGTCCTGTACTGCAGTAACGTGGATTGGCGAGGCGGATTGGTAAGGCTGTCCTGTAGCCTCGCTAGTAACGTCAATAATGCCCCGGTGTTTTGCTTCTATATGATAAACTAAAGACGAGTTGCTTCTATGGTATTTGAATTTGGCTTTTCCAAATTGCCATACGGGTTCTTTTTAAATGTAAACTTTCATCCTAAAACCCCACGGTTGTCTTTCTTCATCATTCCAGGGTGACTTGGCTCCTCATACCAGCCGCCACAACAGGAAGTGGTTAAACCGAGACTTATAAAGTGTTGGGTTTAACTGCGCTAATGTAACAATCGGACCTTTCGGTCCTCTATGTTTGGGCTGGCTGTCACGACCCGTAGGGTGTAGTGCAGGAAGCCAGGTGCAGAGCCAGGTAATCCGTTTTAGAACAGGTTTATTTCAAGACACGAACTTAAAACAAACCGTAAACGGCGAAAAAGCACTAAAACTGTTGTACTTGAAATCAAAGTGCGCATATATAGCGTCTTATAATCAAACATTCAAAACAACAGCAACTATACAAAAACAACACTCACCTCTAACATAATGTGACATGGAAACAATGCGAAGCAACGAGTGCACTGCTCGCGACCCTCTTATATCCCAGATAAAGTGACAGATTACTAACAGCTGTGACCACGTGAAAGAGGAAGTAATCACAGCTAGTGAGAACAAAAACACGGAAGTGGATCACCGAAATGGAAGTGTAGCAACGCCACCACACCAATCGTGACACTGGCACTCCCCTCGGCCAGGAGGGAGGGAGTTAATCAAAGACAATAGGAAGCACCTGTGTTGTTTCGGCACCTGTTTTCGTTTACCTCGTTTGTTTCTGGTATTTAGTTCCTGTTTGTTGTATGTCAGTGTTGCGGCATTAATTGTGTTCACGTTATGTTTGTCAGTACGACAGTTTGGTTTGTGTTTCCCTGTCGGGTTTACTCCTGTTTAAGGTCCGGTGTAATCCTCTTTTGATACATGGCTTTATTTTTTTTATGGAGTTACGGTCTTATAATAAAGATGTGTTTATTTGGAACCCTCTGCGCTCTTACCTAAATACATGCCAAACCGCAATCGTGACAGCTAAATTATTTTAACGTGTTAAACATTTCAAAATTATTACAAATTAACTGCGCTGATTAACGCGTTAACTATCCCAGCCCTAATAATTATATAATTGTATATGTTTTTTCTAATTAAGGACAATCTGTAATTCACCTGGAATTAATGCTAATTAAATTCATTTGATCAGATTCCAGATTAGAAAACATTGCTTGTAAGGACCGTTTTTAGAAAGCCATATCCTATGAATGTGATGACTATGTTAATGGTGATATGTTATTATGTGTGCTTGACTATGGTCAAGGACACATATTGTAATCTCACATATATATTATTATTATTATATCAATTTTGTCCCCGCCTACTCCTCCCACAGTTTTTGCACTAGATGGACAAAAAAGGTGTCAAAATGTGCGTCCCGAACTCTATTTAGTTGGCATTGTTTTGTAGAAGGTTTCGTTATGTAGTTTACGAAATATTAACGATAATGTCGCTAATTAATCCCCATTGAAATACATTGACGGAATCTTCAAAACTAGAGTGTGAGAGCCCATTCAGCAGAAAATGTAGAGAACATTTGTAAACTGCTACTGCTGCCTGAGTTTCAACTCTTTACACACAAATGGCATATCAAAACGTTCATCTATTTGTGCTGTCACTCAAAGTGTTCAAATATAAGCTGTAACATATATATTTATTTCGTTATGTCCTTTTGTTTCCAACTTGCGCCTCCCCATAGACATCCATAGAAACGGTGATTTTCTCCACTCTAATTTGAAAGCGATTTTTGGTGTTTTTTTGTTCGTTTGTAAATTGTGATAGCGCCTACATTTCTGGGGTTACAGATACATGTTATACATCAAAATGTCCGCCTGGTTCTTAGGATTCTCATGATGTAATTGTTTAAACTGTGTGAGTAAAACTCTGGTTAGTAGAGCTAAAAGTATACGACCATGTCTGAATCTTTTGAAATGATAGACAGTGAAGCAGCATTTTCTGGTTGTTGATTGGCTAAATAGTAGGAACATTCTGGAAGGGGCGGGGGGAAGGAGGCAGCGCGCTCTGATATCGATGAGAACAGCTGTTCCTCCTGACAAAGGCATGGCTGGCAGGCAACAGCCACAGCCACAGACACTGCAATCAACAGCCACAGACATATCCTGCAGCAAAGAAAGAATGAATGAATGGGTAAGTTCTTTCTCTGGGTCTCTGTTTACACGTTAGCATGTTAGCTAGCGTTAGCGCGCTAGCTATCGTTAGCATGTTAGCTAGCGTTAGCTAGCGTTAGCTACTACTGTAAGTTTATGCATACATTCAGACAGCCTGCAGCAATGAATGGATGGGTAACTTCTTTCTCTGGGTCTCTGTTTACACGTTAGCATGTTAGCTAGCGTTAGCGCGCTAGCTATCGTTAGCATGTTAGCTAGCATTAGCGCGCTAGCTAGCGTTAGCTACTACTGTAAGTTTATGCATACATTCAGACAGCCTGCAGCAATGAATGGATGGGTAACTTCTTTCTCTGGGTCTCTGTTTACACGTTAGCATGTTAGCTAGCGTTAGCGCGCTAGCTAGCGTTAGCAGTTTATAATGCTGTTTCATATGCTACTATGGTGCATGCAGCAGTAGTGTGTATTCATGAGTAATGACTGATAGGTTTAACACATTGTATACTATGGTACATGTAGCAGCAGTGTGTATTCATGAGTAATGACTGATAGGTTTAACACATTGTATACTATGGTGCATGTAGCAGCAGTGTGTATTCATGAGTAATGACTGATATGTTTAACACATTTGTATACTATGGTGGTTTAACACATTGTATACTATGGTGCTTGCAGCAGCAGTGTGTATTTATGAGTAATGACTGATAGGTTTAACACATTGTATACTATGGTGCATATAGCAGCAGTGTGTATTCATGAGTAATGACTGATAGGTTTAACACATTGTATACTATGGTCCTTGCAGCAGCAGTGTGTATTCATGAGTAATGACTGATAGGTTTAACACATTGTATACTATGGTGCATGCAGCAGCAGTGTCACCTCAGTTTGGCAGTTGATATCAGTACACAGTCGACTACGGGTGGCCGCAAGCACACATCATCACAATTTCAGCAGAAATTGTACGCTATCTAGTTATTATTGTTATTGATGTATGTGGATGCACCTTCTTTAGCAGCATTATTTATGATTAGTGTTTACTTTGCTCTACACACTGATGAAACGCCTATTTGGTTTAACGTATAGAGGGTGACATATGGAGGGTGACGTGGGCTACGTGGGCACCTGTGCATTTAAGACAATGAACTACGAGGACAGGTGACGGGGGAAGTGACACAGTTTTTCTACCGCATGACAAACGTAACGAGAACGGTATCTTTCTTTTTGTTTAAACATAAATGTTCGGGTCAATACCGATTTGGTTAATTTACACCAACTAACAACAATAAAAGTATCGCAAGTAATCTTCGACTGCGTGTAGTAACTTACAACCCTGTCCGGAAGTGACTAAACATGGATTTCGAATTATTAGGCATACGAAGTCATTATATTGCTTATTAGATTGTTTGATTGTAAGCCTATTTATTATCCTACATGCATTGTTACTGTTACTGAAAGAAGCAACCTCTGTACTGAAGGACCGACTGTTCAAAGATTTACATCAGATTTGCATCAGTAGCTACTCTGAAACATAACATTTCGGGAAAGATCTTAAACAGACTTGCAATCAAGTTAGACTGTAAGAGACTAAATTAAATTGTTAGAAAAACTGATGAAGAATGCTGCTGTTCACCATCTGCTGTTAATAGGTATGCTGTCACAGTGTAGAATAAAGTGGAGCAAGGCGCAGGATGCAATCCCATGCATTCTTTATATGTACAGCCGACAAACCGTAATTTCTTTAGGTGTTAGACGAAAAGACAACGTCAAACCCTAAAGCAGGCGATCTTACTTCGATCACAATAAAACTAATACTAGCTCTAATAGGTGAGCAGTCTTAATTAAACACACAACATATAACAATGACAATAACGCACAAAGACGAAGGGGATATAAG
Organism: Dallia pectoralis; assembly: GCA_029465975.1. Classification (NCBI taxonomy): domain Eukaryota; kingdom Metazoa; phylum Chordata; class Actinopteri; order Esociformes; family Umbridae; genus Dallia; species Dallia pectoralis. The sequence continues at coordinate 6,786,948 of CM055750.1, forward strand.
GGAATATATAGACAGTACTGGTGATGGGATGAGAACCAGGTGTTTGGGTTGACAAGACAAAACAAATGGAATGATGAGTAAAGGAGCGGGATGGCTAGAAGTCTGGGGACGATGAACGCTGAAGTCTGCCCAACGCAGGAGAGGAGGCAACTTTGAAGGGAGTCGTGAGACTTGTTGTGCTTTGATCCAAGACATATGACAATATCCAAAGAGGTGTGTGTAACCCAGATGAAGACAATCCTGATTGTGCTTGTTGCAGCCAACCATGTGGAAGAGCCTGTATGTGGTGATGTTATCAGGGAGTTCAGATAATTTTTTGATGTCCCCCGACTGCATAAAACCATGGTATTGTCCTGTCTTATGGACAGGCCAGTGCAGAGGTGGGATTCAATATCAACAAGGTGTCACGCCGGCTGAGTCGCATAGCCGGCGAAGTGTCTGTAGGTAGTAAAGGAGGCAGGCACAGGATCTGTTTCGTTGAATGTGGTTTTATATATTAACTTCCACAGCTCACAACGTCTAACTCAATAGTACACACGTGTACTTGGAAAACAACAAACAGAGCGTCACAGCCCTTGCAGGTAAAATTCCCAACTGCTGGGGCTCAATAAGGTTTGCCAGATCGCTACAGGATCTGAAATATAATGCTGTGTGGTGTGTACACACATGAAACACGAAACAATACCACACAAGGACATGACCCAACAGAGAACACCAGGTGTGTGCAATAGACAAGACTAGACAATGTGACTAATGAGGGGGCGGCGGCCGCTAATACGTCGGCGACGACGAACGCCGAAACCTGCCCCCGGAGGGCAGTGGAGCTGTGCTAGGAGTTATCACACAAGGAGGTTCTGGGGGAGAATCAGAGGGTGATTGTTGATCACATTACAGATGTTGATAGTGTAACCACCAGCTGTTTTATGTCTGTTTAAAGTAATAATGGTATGTCCTTTTTCAGTGTATTCATATTGTTTGTACAATAGTAACTTATATAAAACAGAAAATGATCTAATTTACAGATCACTAAAGTACTGTTGTCAGCGTGGCAATTGACATAAACATAAAGGATGTCATGAATGTGAAAAAGAAGACCAAAAAATCGTCAGATGAGGAATATGCTGAAAAGGCAAAAGCTACTAGTCATCTATTTGAAAATCCAATTGTTTCTGACGCCCAGCAAATTATAAAAAGGAATCTATACTGCAGATTTTTAAAAAGCTTGCAGAACAGAAAAAAATGAATTGGTGTGTAATTTGAAGGGTATATTGTGGTGATTTAAGGGCAATACAAAGGTTAGTAAGATGTTTGAGGTTTGTTTATCAGAATCAGAAAAGTGTTTATTCGCCATTAATGTGTGAACAGACAAGGAATTTACTTTGGCAGGAAGATGCTTACATACAACATAAGAATAGAACAATAAAATGTATTCTAAGAGGGTGAGGGGTATTGGGATAGTAATATACAAAATACTATACAGAATACAGATAAGTATTGTAGTGCAATATTGCAAATGTTGTTAATATTGTAGTGCAAAATCAGGCAATGTGCAAATGGATTGGGTAAGAGTTTAAAGCTTGTGTGCACCCATGGCCTTGTTGAGGAGGCCAGTAGCACAGGGGAAGAAACTGTGCTTATGGCGTAAGGTTTTGGTCCTGATGGACCGAAGCCTTCTGCCGTAGGGGAGTGTGTTGAAAAGAGAGTGTCCGGGGTGAGAGGGGTCTGCCACAAACTTTCTAGCTCGCCTCAGAGCCCTCAAGGTGGAGGTGTGCGAGTCCTCAAGGCTAGGCAGATTGCAGCCAATCACCTTTTTAGTCGAGCGGATGATACGCTGCAGTCTGCTCTTGTCCTTAGCTGTAGCAGCAGTATACCAGGTGGTGATGGATGAGGTGAGGATGGACTCAATGATGGCTGAGTAGAAGTGAACTATCATAGTCTTGGGCAGGTTGAATTTCAGTTCAGAACAGTCCAACTGCCTTTTGAATCTGCAGTAGAACTCATTCAGGTCGTTGGCTAGGCAAGAGTCGTTAGTGGTGTTCGGGGCTCTAGGATTATAGTTGCTAATTTGCTTGAGACCACGCCAGACAGATGCAGAGTTGTTAGCAGAGAATTGTTGTTTTAATTTCTCTGAGTACCGTCTTTTAGCCACTTTAATCTCCTTGCTAAACTGGTTCATACTCTTAAAAAATGTCTCTGTCCCCGCTCCTAAACAATTTCTCCTTCTCCAGCCTCAACTTTCTGAGTTTAGCAGAGAACCAGGGCTTATCATTGTTAAAATTCACCGTTTCTGCCTGTAAGAAAGAATCAAATGGACCATGGCATGGTTGGAGAGACCCAGTGCAGTCTGAGGGACAGCATGGTTTGCTTTACTAACTGTAGTGTAGCAGTGCATTTTATAAATTGTCTGTATCTGGGGAGTTTGTGACTGAGATTTCCATTGTTAAAGTCCCCAAGAATGATAACCAAGGAGTCCAGGTTGGCTCGCTCGACGTTCAGTATCTGGTCGGCTAGCAGGCGCTGGGCTTCTTAAACATGCGCACCTGGCGCTATGTAAACACCAACCAAGATGAATGAGGTGAACTCGCAGGGCAAGTAAAAAGGTTTACAGTTTATAAAAAATGATTCCAGATTCGGAGAACAATGTTGCAGAATCACTGTGACATCTACACACCAGCTACTGTTAGTGTAAAAACAAAGTACAGAGGCAGTTAGAAAATCTCTGTTTTTCGTAATCAGCAACTGAAGTTCGTCCATTTTATTGCACAGTGAACGTACATTGGAGAGAAAGAAGGACGGCAGCACCGTTCGGGTCTCGCGGCGGCGTAGTCGAACTAAAGCTCGCTTTCCCCTGGTCCTCCGCCTATTCACTTTTTCAGCGAAGCCGAGCCCGGCTTTCACTAGAATGCCCACTAATTCTGCCGCTGGGAGCAGAAAAGTGGGGAGTAAATCCGCAGGAGTTGTTTCCTTAACGTTTAGAAGTACTTCCCTTGTTAGAGAGACTTTGCAGGACAGCGAATTACCAAACAAACAAAACAAAACACGTAGCATCGACCGACCGTGGCTGCCATGCGCGGCGCCATCTTGATCATGTGAGTGAAAGAAATTATAATTTTTTAAGACATGCATAGTAATACCCTGGTGTGTTTTCTAGGATGCTGTGATCAACCTAAAGTCTATCCAGGAAATATCCAGAGAGTTGCTGTTTGAGTGGACTGTTTTGGCCTACGAGCTGGGATTCTCTAGGACTGAAGTCTGTCATTTTCAAACCACATCCACAGAGAAGAGGCTCCAGGCTCAAACCATGCTGGAATGCTGGTGTGCAAAATTTTCTGTTTGAAAACCTGTCCAATGCATCCTTCCATAAAATATCTATGACTGATAGTTTTCTTTGACCTATTCACATGTAATTAATATGTAAATGACAAAGCAAATAAGTTTATTTATCTCACACAATTCAAAGATCGAAGCAATTCAATGTGCTATACCAGGGGTCCCCAAACTAAGGCCCGCGGGCCGGATCCGACCCGCCCCCTCATTTGGAGCGGCCCTCTGAAAAATGCCAGAGAAATATTTTGGAAATTAAAACACCGTATTTTTTGCACTATAGGGCGCCCTAGATTATAAGGTGCACTGTCAATGAATGGTCTATTTTCGATCTTTTTTCATATATAATGCGCACCAGATTATAAGGCACATTAAGTGAAAAATAAAGATAAGTCAGTCAGTCAAACTTAATTAAACGCGTTCACAATAACTCTCAATATTATTAAAAAGTTAATGAGCGTATTCACAATAACTACCAACCTTGTTCGGTTGTAACATGTAAGAAACACAGTCTGATACTGCTAAATCAAAGGTTAGCGTATTCACAAAAACGTACGTGTTTAGTTGTAACACGTTAAATACAACACAGTACACTCAATTGTTCAGTTTATTCCTCATCCACAAATCCTTCAAATTCTTCAGTGTCTGAGTTTAACAGTTGGGTGATTACGGCATCCAACATGCCCGAATCCCTCACGTCATTATCCGAGTTCTGGATTTTATCTGGAGTTCTTTAGGTAATCCACCCGGAATGATGGCAAGCTCCGAATTAGTTTGCTTCACTTGGTTTTTGACAGCACCAGTGAGATGGGCACGTATGGAGTCGCAGATCAATAGGGACAGAGATATGTAAATAAAGCCCTCCGGTCTCCTGACGTAAATTTCTCTCAGCCACCCTATGATGAAAACTCCCATGAGATCAACACTCACTGATTGATTTGCATCAGTCTTTGAGACTGGCTGTGACAGGAATGGAACCTGACATTGGACATCTCACCAGCCAGGAGCAAGCCCACAGTTCGCACTGAATGTATGCCGTTTTGAAACCAGAATAGGTGACCTGAGAAAATCTTTGTTGGTGGGGGTTAGGTACCAGAGATTTAGTGAACTACGAACAGGTGCGCGAGTGCATGAAAATATTAGCGCAAAGGGTCTTGCATCACCAGTTTCCTTCTCTGGGAAAGTAGGGGAATACCGTTACCTGATTGGTTTACAAGCAGTTCGCTTCGCCCGTGCTGACAAGAGCGCACACATCAAATTCAGAAGCTGAAAAAGCCCGCCTGGCCTCGGCGATTTAATAGACTGAATTTGGTGAGTGATGGTTTCAATATTTTTTATATTTTTTCTTTTATATCTTAGTAACTCAGATGCTCTGTTGCGATAGGCTTAGATACCGTTATCTACAGGTTGATGAATTAACGGACCACGGACCCCCCTAAGTCATTATACACAGCAGAAGAGAACGCAAAGATCTGCAGGGCTTGAATTTTGGTGCGGGATTGCGAGGATTGTGCATAATTTAAACCATTCCCACAAGGTTAGTTTTTATAGTTGCGAGAAATTCCCACACAAATATATTTGCTTCATCTCAGACCGAGGTAAAGTTGGTTGGATATTGGATATTCAACGGATATTCGGAGGCCGAGATCAGGTGATCGACCGACAGAAACCTCTGTGTGGTTATAGTTAGGGACCGTCAATAAAGTACAAGTACAGGGCAAGCAGCCACACTTCACTGCGGTGATCGACCGACAGAAACCTTTGTCTGCTTATAGTTAGGGACCGTCAATAAAGTACAAGTCTTAAAGTTATGAATTCAATAGCTGTTTAACCATTTGGCCTTGAAACTTCAAAACACTTTCAGATTGTTTTATAGAGGACACCCACATTTTGCACTGCTTTGTTTTTTTTAAGGAAAAGAGATGTTTAATAAACATTTAAAAATTGTAATAATCTATTTTTTTGTGAAATCACTTGGAAACCTCAATTTTCTTTCATGTCTACAAAGGTCTTTCACATGTGGAATATTTGAAATTTTCGTCTGGGGGAGCATGCCCCCGGACCCCCCTATAGGGGTAATATCCTTCTCACCTTTTTCCTCCCTTTCCCCTTTTTCATGCCTGGTTCTGATTTCAATAGCAATAACTAAGAAAAAACGCGTAGGAGTGGTGACAAACGGGGCACAAACAACAGTGGTTTTCATTTTGCTGATTCAGCATACAAATAAATATATATAACATAGAACAGGAACATGGGAGAGAGAGAAGGGTCGAACAAGCAGGGACAACTCAAAGGAAAGAAATACAATGTGCAAACACAGTAACATTTTCTGATGCTTTCTTATATCGAATTTCTAGGTACACCCCCTAATACACTGCTTAACCATTTCTTGACAGAGCCCCTGACCTCAATTTCCGCCTAAAATGACCCACTCCAATCTAAATGGACATTGCTCTGGAACAGAACCATGTAGGAATATTTGGTAAAGGGCATTTAAAAGAAAACAGTCTGAATTTTGTGGAAATGTTCAATTAATTAAGGATAATGTAAGTCCTTGATGCGTTACCAACTTTACACCCTAAGAAATCTATAGTTGCAGAAAATGTATAACCTGGTCTATTAAAATGTGAAGCCCCCCATATTGCTGGTGCATTAACGCATATATTTTCCTAAATTATTAAAAAAATGTTTTTTATACTGTAATATTACTAGAAGCTTGTGTGGCCTGTGTGCTTTTGATAGCCATTTATAAAAGTAACCATTCAGCCTTTGTTCAGAACCAAAACACATAAAAAATAGGGGCAGTTTGTTATCTTTACATTTTTGCAAATGCTGCAAGATGGGGTATCAAAAAAAGTTGCATTTGTTTATAACATTATATATGTAAGATGATATTGTTGTAAATTATTAAAATATAGAATTTCTTTGGTCACATCTCATATATTATCAATATCTGATCAACATGCAACATGCAAGCCAAAATATCTGGACAAGTTCGGAACAAACAACATTTGAACCAGGTATAAACAAGCCTTTGACAAGTGTTTCTTGCCAGTATAAACCTGTCTGGGGAAGGCAATACTGAAAATGTAGAATGCAGAAACTAACTTAAAATGTCAATATGCAAAATAATTAATAAATATATTATTATTATCAACAACAAAAAATTCCAATGTCGGGTTTTTTTCACGTCTTTCCTCTTCTCATCCTCATCCTATAACTCCCTCTAATTCCAGGTATGAGAGGTCATGGGACAAGCCCAACAAAACCAAGTTGTTGCAAGATGGCCTGGAGCATTCAGGGCGCCGCGACCTGGCAGAGAGGCTGCGATGCCTGCACTGGGGCCACCAGAAGCTGAGCCACAGGGTAGAGTTGCCCTCAGCCTTCCCCTTCCTGATCACTATCCAAAGGACCATTGAAAACAAGGACGGCCTCCTCCGGATTAATGACCTTGGCCGCAAATTCACCTAAAAGAAGACAGGGAAATGCCTAGACATAAATATATACAAGAAAAATACAATCTCTGCCTAAATATTTTAATATATCTGTACTGATGGAGAGTGAATGCGCCACAAGGGAATCATGACCTAGACTCATTTTTAAGTCACTGATAAAAGCTAACAAAAGGTATATCTACAACTATTACATTAGTAACACTATAAAAAAAAAATACATTTTTGCAAGAATAAAATAAACAGATTTTTAAAAAACGTCCAAGTTGTCACAAAATGCTTTTACAAACACCCAGCCTGAATCCGACAGAGCACACATCGACAAATTGAACAAGAAGAACAAGTACACTGAGAACACTGCGGCTAAGAAAATCTCCCTGGAGGTCAAATAGAAAGAAACAGAGAGGAACCAGGCTCTGAGGGGTGACCAGTCCTCTTCGGGCTGTGCCGGGTGAACTTATGACAGTTAATATAATGAATGTGCAAGCAATATAAAAAATTGAATATTCCAGGACGACCGGGAGGGTTAATGGGTTTTGCAGATCGACGGCCAATAGGATAGCAGCATACATTTTAGAATGAGGCAGGGGGGTCCAGTGAAGCGGTGGCCCTGAACAGGGTAGTAAATACTACAATACTTAAAAAAAATAGTAACAAATCTAACCTTTTGTTAAACGCAATTCCTCAGAAAAATCTGAATCTGAATAAGAAAAAATATAATTACTTTGCAAAAATGTACTCTGTACATTTTAATGCAATGAGCACCATATTTCATGAATGCTGTACGCGGTCATATGTTTTTCAACAAAAACAAATTTCTACTTCTCAGCTGACTGTGCTGCCTTCTTTTTGAAAAAGTGGTTGTATCTCAATAATGTAAGTCTCTCAAAATATTTGCTTGACAGTCAGTTCCTCCTGGGGATGAGCACAAGATTGCCCAGGCAGAAAAGCCTATCCACTGGTGCGCTTGATGGTGTGACTGTGTTGTACCCTCAGTGAAAATACCCTTAATCCTTGGATACGATCTAAGAACATCCAATATTCCATGACCTCATTTTCAGCAGAGTAGGCACAAACCTCCTCCTCAAATAAAAAAAAAGTATTCAGTGGAGTCAGCATGCTTGTTGTGATGTTGATAGACAAGAGGAAAAAAGTACATCATACACTTCACTCTATAGAAGAGTATGGTAGATAATATAAAATTGTTTTTAAGATATTGGTAAACCAGGATTTTAGCAATCTTTATAAATGTCAGATTACCTGAACAATGACATCATTGAGACATGATGTCATCCTAAACTCGTCCTGCAGTGCCAGCGTCTTTCACGAGTGGTGAGGTGGCGTTGCTACACGAAGCTATTTCGGGGATGCGCAGCCGTTGTTTACGTTTGTCGTCACAGCTGTGTTCTATTTTGCCATTAGTTGGGGCATAAAGGGGTTACTAGCAAGTCACTCCTCGCTTAGCATTGTTCCATGTCCCAACGTTATATTCGGGTGAGTGTTATATTTGAATATGTTCTGTTGTTTGAATGTTTTGTTATAAGACGCTATATGCAGACTTATTTCAATTCAACAGTTTAGCCTTTTTCGCCGTTCACGGTTTGTTTTGCTTTGGTATATAAAATGAACCTGTTTGCGAACGGATACCTGGCTCTTCATATGGCTCTCAAACCGCACTACACCCGGCAGTTTCGTGACAGAATGCTAAACCACTACACAAGCCAGCAGAGCCTGACGGTGAGTGGAATCCTCGACGGGGCAAGCTATAGCGCTCCGAGGTATAAAGCTCACTGTCCCACCATGGAGCAGTGTGAGCGGCGCTACACCTGGCAGGGCGATTGGGGGTCCGACTCCCTCTCATTGGATGATGACGAAGCCGTCTACAAGAGAGTGGAGCAATGGGATCCCGTCCTATACCGGCTGGTTCCAGCTACACCTGACGTCGGCTGGGACAGGGCTATGAGGCTACCAGGACCAGCTACAACGGGTCTGCGGTCCCCCAAAGGACTGAGCATGGGTTATGACCCCTTCCAGCCACCAACCTCGAGGACAGAGAGGTCCCCGGAAGGATTATATGACCAGTCTTCAGAGGTGGTTGGGAGGTGGTGGAAGACATGGCTGGACCTGCCAGAGCTCCCAGAGTGTCCGGACGAGCAGCCCCTCCCACTTCAGCAGGAGTGCCCAGAGCGGCTCTTCCCACCACAGCGTGAGTGCCAGGACCAGCCCCTCCCACTTCAGCAGGAGTGCCCTGAGCGGCTACTCCTACCACAGCCAGAGTGTCATCACCTGCCAGAGCTCCCAGAGTGTCATCACCTGCCAGAGCTTCCAGAGTTTCATCACTTGCCAGAGCTCCCAGAGTGTCTCCACCTGCCAGAGCTCCCAGAGTGTCTCCTGTCTCCGCCTGGCCTCCCGGAGTGTCCCCTCCTGTCTCCGCCTGGCCTCCCGGAGTGTCCCCTCCTGTCTCCGCCTGTCCTCCCGGAGTGTCCCCTCCTGTCTCCGCCTGGCCTCCCGGAGTGTCCTCTCCTGTCTCCGCCTGGTCTCCCGGAGTGTCCTCTCCTGTCTCCGCCTGTCCTCCCGGAGTGTCCCCTCCTGTCTCCGCCTGGCCTCCCGGTGTGTCCCCTGCTTCCTCCGCCTGGGCTCCGTTTGAGGCATTTGAGCCGGGAAGTGCCGTGCAGTGAGGCGCAGGGGGTGGTCGACAGAGGGCCGGCCTCTTGCCGGTGTACGGCGAGGGATGTGATGTTCTGCCAGGAGCTCTCGCATTAGGTTCTCTCTATATTTCTGGTAGGTCTGCACCTTACCTATAAGGTGTGTACAGGATTTGAGAGAATGAATGAGTTTTACTATTTTATCTGTATACCTATTTACAAAAAACTTGTTTAGTAATTATCTTTCCCGTCAGATGGCGGTGTACAATATGACTGTTGAGAAGGGCTATGTCCAGAAGATGAAAAAATATTTTCTTGTACCACTTGGTGGTTTTGCAGGCACTATCAACAAAGCTGTTAACCATGTCAGCCCTATCAACAGCCCCCATCTTTTTATTATATTCTTGGACACAGTTTGGCTTTACCTTATTCTCTCCTGCCAGGTGGTCGCGTTTCCCGGTTTCTGACATTGTGGCAGTATGAACAGTGGAGAGGACGTGGACATCTCTCTTGTCATGCCACTTCATTGCCCGTTGTTTGCCATTTTCCAGGAAATCAACATTCCCTTTCTGCATCTTCTTGCTGCTGAATTTTGGCATCCCCTTCCTGTTACTCCGGACTGTGCCACAGGCCCCAGTGCTTCTTGTCAAAAGATGTTGGAACAGAGTTGGACTTGTGTACCAATTGTCGACAAAAAGGGTGTGGCCTGAGCCAGCATGGTCATAACAACAGAACCAGACACACGAAGCCCCTCATAGTGCTGGATGTCTGTAGTGGATCCTGTGTAGACAATAATGTCCTGGACAAATCCTGTCTTGACATCACACAGCACAAAGAATTTGACCCCAAACCTGTGCCTTTTGGAGGGAACAAAGACCCGACCAAATGCTGTTGTCAGAGCCAATAAAACACTTCTTATTTTATGCAGGGGGTCTTGGATGTTTGCTGTGGCGTTGTTTACAAAGGGTAGACATCGTAGTAGGACTAGGAAGCGGTCTTGAGAAAACAGCGTTGCAAAGAAGGGTGTAGCAAACATGGGATCTGAACTACAGTATTCCCTCACAGAGTTATTTCTGACTATTCCCATGAGGAGGACAGCCACCAGGAAGGTATACATTTCTCCAACATTTGTTGAGACCCACTTGGCAAGCTTTCCCATTACTCCTGGCTCTATCTTCTCCTGCAGCTCCAGTGCAGCTCCACTATGTCTCCAACCAGCTGCTCTGTCATAAATAGCTTGAAGCACGCCGCCTCAGAGGGAGAAGGCCAACAGGTTTGCACTTGTGGTGGTAATTCTATAAGAGTCTATAAGCCATCAAGATGTGGTAGAAATCGAAGTTCCTTAATATTCCTAATCAATGTTACTATACATTAAACATTCAAATACTGAAGTCAGACTGAAGTATGAGGGACAAAGTGTTTCCAAGTTAACACCTTAACAAGTTTATTTGCAATTAAAATAAGTGAGGAAACCTTTACATACGCACAGATTGTAGGCTATGCAATGATCAGGTTAATTCCTAACCAGAGAGGAGAACAGTACGATATATATATAGGGAATAAACTGTACATCATTCTGACATTTAATACAGAAGTATGGACAAGAATAGACTGGGGTTTCAGGTTGGCCTCGGGATATGATCTTTAGAAAAACATGGACAGTTAACTTTACGTCCTTCCTATCCTTGTATGGGAAGGAAACACAGCACACATATACTTTTCAGACTTACAGTTGCCATATGATAAGAATTCCATTCCCCTGTTCTCCCAAAGGTAACACAGACATTCTCATATTCATAAAACTCCTTAGAGAGACAAAACTAACATCAAAATAATCCGTAACACACTCCAGACTGGCTCTCATCAAATTCAATGGCAGGGACAGGTGGGCTAAAATGATTGGTGGTCTTCCAGTCACTGCTGCTGACCTCCACCACATCACCCACAACTGGCCTTCTGTCATCCTCAGCAACAGCTTCAATCTGAATTGGATTATTTACCTCAGGTATCTTAAGTTCAAGGGCCTCAGGTTCAGGGATCTCAATAGCTACAAGACTCTGCCCGCTCTGCCCTCTTTCCTCCCGGCCAGCCCGAGCCACACCTCCTGTGCCGTGGCTAAATGAAACCCTACGTAGCCACAGGAGAGAACTTCGTGCAGCCGAGCGGAAATGGAGATCCACCAAAATTCAAAGCGACTTGGCTTCCCTCCTGTCCCTCCTAACCGACTTCAAGATGGCCGCTCCTCAAGACCCGTCGGATGTCAACAACTACAGACCCGTGTCCCTCTTGTCCTTCTTATCCAAAACGCTTGAATGCGTCGTAGCTGACCAACTGTCCTCCTACCTCTCGCAGAACAATCTCCTGGACCCTAACCAGGCAGGATTCAAGACGGGCCACTCAACTGAAACAGCGCTGCTCTGTGTAACTGAAGCCCTACGCAAGGCCCAAGCCAACTCTCTCTCCTCTGTTCTCATTCTACTAGACCTATCTGCTGCCTTCGACACAGTGAACCATCAGATCCTGCTCTCCACCCTCTCTGACCTGGGGATCTCAGGAGCGGTGCATTCCTGGTTTTCCTCCTACTTGTCGGACCGTTTTTACCAGGTGGTGTGGCGAGGCTCGCCGTCGAACATGCAGCCTCTTGTCACTGGGGTCCCCCAAGGATCGGTCCTAGCCCCTCTCCTTTTCTCCTTATAGACTCGGTCATGGCCTCTCCTATCACTGCTATGCAGATGATACCCAACTATTTTTCTCATTCCCACAGTCTGACACCCAGGTAGCATCCCGTATCTCTGCATGCCTGACTGACATCTCGACCTGGATGTCTGCACACCATCTGAAACTCAACCTAGGCAAAACTGAACTGCTCTTCTTCAAAGGAAGAGCCCGCTCGCTCCAGGATCTGTCCATTACGGTGGACAACGTCACAGTCCCCGCTACCCAATATGGGAAAAACCTTGGCGTGACCCTTGACAACTCCCTCTCCTTTTCTGCACAAATCAAGGCGGTATCTTACACAGGAAGCCGCACAAGTGCTGATCCAGGCACTCAGACCTGCCAACCTTGAAGAAATGTTATGAGTACAACCCTCCCACCCCCAAGCACCCGACAGCCCACTGCCAATGCACGCTCCACCTTTACCCACCCACCAGTGAGAAACCTATGAGATACCCAACACTCTAATACATAATATACATATATACTTAATCCATAACCAAATTTTATACAGTTACTGCAATAATTTCCAACACTGAATTGAAAACTAACTGTTGTACAGGAGGAATAGTAGGGATGCACCGAAATGAAAATTCTTGGCCAAAACCGAAAACCGAAAAAGAGGAAACCAAGACCGAAAACCGAAACACCGAAATAAATTATGCCAATTATTAGTACCATTGCATTTATGTATATGAGGCACCAAGGGCGTAGGTTTGGTTTCAGCTTTGGTGGGTACATCCCCCCCCCCCCTCCGGCAAGTGAACTTTTACTGAGGATAATGTGATTATTTTTGCGTTTAGTTGAGACAATAGCCTGTTGCTTTTATACTACTCTAAAGTTAAACTAGCACATCCATGTGCAGACAAAAATCATTATGTAGTACCTGGCGTTCAACTTTTAGATGGTAATGCTGTTTGTCAGATTCAATATATTGTAGCGACCCTGGTGGTGCCACTATACTGGGATATCCCAAATAGGCCACATTACATAAGCAAAATATACACAGGAAACATTTCCACTGTTTATTGTGACTGCAAGATTCTAACTTATGGGGTATGTATTAACAGAAAACACTGGTAACTTTACGGTTGTCTTCAGTCGCTCTCCTGTGTACTTATAGCGTGTCAGATCCCCCTAGGTTTTTTAGGCAATCAAATTGCGACCCAAATCGCTTCACAAACTCATAACGGAGTTCGCTAAAATATTGGTGGGGCCAATTTAGTCATGTTAAAATGTTGGTGGGGACATGTCCCCAGCGTCCCCTCCTAAACCTACGCCCATATGAGGCACTTTCTTGCAGGATTTCACTGAACATATCAGACAACGAGGGTGCATGCCCCTCATCTGACGGAGAGAGACGTGTCTTTTTTTCTGCGCTCTGATCTCCGTGCGCTGCTGCTCCGTGCGCTGCTGCTCCGTGCGCTACTGCTCCATGCGCTACGCGGGTTCTCCGCATCCATCGCCGCCTGGATCATTTCTCGTGCGCACTGCTTTATTTCTGCATCCAAGTAATGGTCTTTATAACGCGGATCAAGTACAGTCGCTATGAAGTGCAGAGGATCCGAATAGATCACATTATTTCGGCCGTATTGTTTCGGTGATAAAAGTATTTCGGCCGAAAACCGAAAATGCCCTTTTGGGCCATTTTCGGCCGAAATTTTTCGGTGCATCCCTAAGGAATAGCCTATGGAAACTTCTTCCACTTGAAAATCTTTTCAGAAATAAAAGCAAACTGAGGACATTATTTGTAAATAAACAAATCAAAACATTCAATAAATGTGCAAAACCAGCAGTTTTCAATATCAAAATCAGTTTGCTAAAAACAAACAAAAAAAGATTCACATTTTCCATGCGTAGTTTTTAAACTTTTGCATTGTTTAACTTGTTAAAGGTTGCAGATTTGGCTTTTTATGTAGTGCGTCAGTGAAAGTCTGTTTGTAACAAGTGCTGTCTTTGGAGGCAATCATGACTTGGTCAACTAAGCATCTCTGCATAGGCTAGCACGACAAATCACACACACACCCCAAGCATAACATTTTTGACTCATTACGACCTCCTAGATTACAATACATTATTATTACTGTGTAGAGGAGTGGACTGGATGATTGGCTGTACATGCATGTAGTGAAACTACACAAGACATTTTTTCTTTTATCCTGTCCAATATTTAGTGCCCATATATTTTTGTTAGTCTAACCAATAGGAGGCGGGGTGAGTTAATAAATAGACCTAAATACTTATGTGTTAAAGAAGTCAGAACAGGTTAAAACATAGCCTTCTTCTGATTACTGAAGGGAAATTAAGTACACCAAGTAATGATTTATTCATAAAGCAACTTTAAATAGTCCTAAAGCAACTACTAAAAAAGCACAAGATTGAAGCCTGGCAGAGACAATATTATAGGTTAATAAATAACATGGGCCAGATAGGCTTTTAAAATGGTTGAGAGCTACTAAAGGAGTTCCAGTAAAACTGACTGTTTACTGTTCTAAATGAATGCATTACATTAAACCAAAAAAAAGTGAATCTGTTATTTCCATAGACAGTAAAATTTCCAACACTGCCTCTGGCCAACACACAAGCTGCCATAACTAAGTTTTAGAGCCCCTCTAAAATGACAGTTTCACAGCGAATAACGTTATAAACGGTTATCTCACATCACATCCCGTTCACTGTTCAGGTCGCTACTTCAGGCTGCGGCCGAAAGTAACGTTACACATGGCGGATGCAATTGTTCGTAGAAGTTGTTAAATTGTTTGGGGGAAATTACATGGCTGTATAGCTAGCATGTGTTGTTCTTCAACATACTTTTAGCTAAATAATTTCTACTGATTGCCAACTGTACAGAATGTTATTGACTTCTTTTTAGCATAACGTTATCTTTCTGGCTCGTAGCTGAGCCGACTAATCAGTACCTAGCCTGTCTAAAACTAAAACCTTAGTTTTCTAGCCATTCCACCACTTTTCTAACTGCCCCCAACTAATGTGAAGGATGGCGGGTGTGATAAAGCTAGCATACTGACACTCTCTCCCGATAGCTGTCCAAAAATTGTTGTGGTTTCCGAACCTTTTTTTAGGCGGTTCAGCCATGGCATGCAAGCCATGGATATATAGAGACCGATGTAAGCCTACAGCTATCCGGCCAGCCGTACACTCGGCCCAGCCTGACTTGCTTGCTTGACGAACTGAATTGAACGCAAAGCATTTGGATAGGAGGGGGCAGGTGAGCGGAGGATGGAAATGCAGCGCTCTGATTGGCCGAAAAGCTTTTCAATCTCCACTTTACACGCTGTGGCTCAGCGGCAGAATCAACGCCATGCATAAACAAAATGCATACATAGAGAGAAGCAAATCGTACAAGAGTACTTAAGGGTCTAAATGCGTGCCGAGTACGCAAAATGCTTACATGTTGGCAGGTCTGAGGCACTTATCATCTCCCGTCTCGACTACTGCAACTCCCTTCTGGCTGGCCTCCAGTGTGTACCATCAAACCCCTGCAACTCATTCAAAATGCAGCAGCCCGCCTGATCTTCAATCTACCAAAGTTCTCCCACGTCACTCAGCTGTTCCGCACACTACACTGGCTCCCGGTTGAAGCACGCATCCACTACAAAACCATGGTGCTAGCCTATGGGGCAGTAAGAGGAACCGCCCCCTCTTACATCCAGTCACTAATCCAGGGTACAAATCAAAAGCAAAGGTAATGGCATGTGCCTCAATTCAGACACAGCAAAACATTGATTAAATAATGTTTGAATGTTTATTATGTGCTAGTTGTCATGATAACCCTAACCTTAAACCCAGTATAAAGTGATTCTTAACCGTTCTATTTTAATTCTGTGAATGTGTGAAGTAAAATAATGAGGAAAAAGTGGGGATATTTGACACACACACGCACACACAAATCCAAATATTATAATGTATCCGGTTTTGTCCTTTCCACAGGTGAACGTCAGCCACTTCAGCGGTGGTACTTGGCGGTATAGACGGTGTAGCACAGACATGCGAGATAGTTAGCTGCTGATAGTTAGCTGCTGATACTTAGCTGCTGATAGTTAGCTGCTGCTCGTGATAGTTAGCTGCTGCTGCTGATAGTTAGCTGCTGCCGCTGATAGTTAGCTGTTGTCTGCATGCTACACTTCACCATGATAATACGTGTGGCAAAATGGTACTGGTGTGTTGTTATCAAGAAAAACACAGACAACGCCACCCAGGGAATTTCACCCAGGGAATACGATTCGACTAAACTAATCGTTAAATTACCGCAGTAAGGAGAGCACACAGGTTTAATTCATGCATGGAGCCAATGACATGGTTCTTGTAACAGTACGTTTATTTATCTAATTCTAAAAACAAACAAGTATAAAACACCAGAAATGCGATAAGGGAATCAATTTCTAAGGCCTAAGATGTGGGAGAACAGGGTCCATGGGTGTGAGCTCTCTACATAAGATCACCTTAAACACACAAGCAAGCACACACACAGTGATCAAAAGGGAAACTCAAAAATAAACCAACAGGGCAAAACACGGCAAACAAGAGGACAACACCACCAGGGGACCCCACACCACCATCTTCAGCACTCTGCGATTGGGAGACAGAGAACGGGTGATTGATTGGGAAAATGAGCAGTAACTCAAAATAACAGCAATCAATTAAACAACTCTGAAGTAAACAATTGGAAATGAATCACAAGTCGTTCCTTGTAGCTTGGCGAATAATCTCACAATATTTATCAACACATTAATAATCCCAAGCAACGACTGGAAAGTACAGCTCGTCTCAGTGTCACAATCTTATCAGAACTCAGCCGAGACAAAACAGCAGCGTGGCGGGGAAGGGAGGGGCTAGTGCACTCCAAAACCAACAACGCGGTTTACAGCTCCAGAGCCAGCAGCCAACTCAACCCGGTTCCGTTACCGGACAGCTTGAATTTGGAGACAGGGAGACACTTTCATCCTAACATGACTACGCATCCGCAGCGCCACAACCCACAGCGAGACAGTGCTTTCGGCACAGCGAGTGAAAAACATGAGGAGGGCAAACCCACTACCTATAAAGCATGCCATTGCTTTCTGATTGGTCCCAAATAGGGTGAGTGTAATTAAAATAATTAAGGCCAATCAACCTGCTACATACGTAAAGTGACAGAGTATCGTCCCAACTCAGTTGGTCAGGCGCATGACCACGGTGTGCGCGCAAAGTGTCATGTCGTCATAATTATCCGGATTATGGCAACACAATTACACATTAATGCACGCAATCCTTTTAACAAACAATTTGGAATAATTACCTTTGGAAAATATTAATACCATGTCATATTCCGATTAATACTTTTCAATACTTTTTAAGGGTCTTAATTTTCACTAAATTGATTTATTAACTTTTTAAGACTTTTCAAGATCCCGCGGACACCCTGTAATCAAGACTACACACCCACGCGAGCACTTCGTTCTGCCACCTCAGGCCTCTTGGTAGTGAGGGATGGCAACTCCCGATCTGCTCAGTATAAATTGTTCTCCATGCTTGCCCCGCAATGGTGGAACAACTCCACTCTGGAGATCAGATCATCGGACTCTCTACCAATCTTCAAAAAACGTCTAAAAACTTTCCCCTTCAAACTGTACCTCCAGTAGCTCCATGAATGGAGCTCCAGAAATCTTGCCTGTTCGAAAATCCACTACGGAATCATTCCTTTACGATTATCACCCAATTCCTCCTCTCCTAGCACCCCTTCTATCTCTAGCACTTCCGCCTGCACCCACCCAGGAACAACGTACTTATTGCCTTTTTGATGTGTGTTTTAGCTATATGTGAAATCCCTGCACTTATTGTAAGTCGCTCTGGATAAGAGCCTCTGCTAAATGTAAGATTGTCTGGGAGGTCCTCGTTTTCACTCTCAGAGTCTGACGCCTCACTCTGATATTCTGATTCTTTATCAGAGTTTAAAGAAAACTCAATAATTTCTTCGTTAGTTAGATATCTCTGATTAAAAGACATTGTAATTTCTATGGAATAATGTAGTACCTATGAAAATTTAAACTGAATAAATAATGAGCGACTTTCAATGATGATGTAAATGAATGAGTACCGGCGCGAAAGGTGGTGGCACACGTCACTTGTCTCATTAAACAAGGTAACTGGCAATCATTTGTGTGGTAATAATTTATTTTCTCAATTTCTCATTCACATGTTTTAAAATGCTTATGACAAATAATACATTCCGATTTTGCAAACTTGGTAATAAGACACATGTCATCAGTGTAAATCGTTTTTTCTAAGGTTGTAGTGATGAAGTTGAGCTATTTTAGATAAATATGTTGTGTGTGCGCGGCCATGTTTGTTTACATTGAAATGCATGCTGGGAGTCGTAAGCTCTATCCTAGGTAAGATATTAATCTACAGACGATTCAATAATCGGTAAGTTGTTGCTAATATCATGAGTTTTTGTGTCAGGTGTATTTTTATGCGGGACAATAAAAATATACTCTATAAAATGTACATTTGACATTGAGGAGATAAGTTAGAAACATTGTTTGAGCTAATGGCAGCTAAATAAGTATGGTCTGGCCAGTCATTGTTGCGTCACTTTTTCTTGGACGTTCTAACGAAACGTTCCAATTACACGAGTGTGATCGTACGCATCAGCGACCACTCAAGCCATAACACACCGGCAGGGCCGTGCAGAGACCTTAGGAGGGGCAGGTGCTCAAAGTATAAAAGGGGCACATTGAACAAGGCTTTAAATAGCGGTGCTAAAAATATAAATACAGCAATATATAGTGAAGCATGATTCGCGTATCGATACGGATGATTAGGTATAGATACGGCAGCAAATGCTGTGATGCAGTTTTGAAAAAGAAACAGAATAGAAAAGACAATTTTAAGTTTAAAAGTTTAAAAAGATTTTCTGCCCACCTAATAATAACTCTGGGATTAGAAACGTTTAAAAAGTTGTCCCAACGTAATGTCTTTTTCTTCTCTGTTCTACAGAATAATTAAGAATAGCTGTTATAGTAAAAACTATAGAAGACGTTATAGTAAAATCGGCGTGGCCCATGTTTCATACAGTACAATATAGTTTTATTCAATGCCATGTCAGCATTTGTGGCTATTTTGATGGCAAAAACTGAATTACAAATGCACAAGAGTTACATTAAGATTTCACATTAAACAAAAAAATACAACAAAAAGTCCTTGACTGAGTATGCTGCCTTTGCTGTTGTTGTTGTTGTTGCTGCTGCTGCTGATACTTGAGTTGACTGTAGACATTAAAACAACAAACATATAGGAGATATATTAGCTGATTAAACAACACCATGACAATATGTAAATATTGCTGACAGTGTTTGGAACTTGCTCACTGACCTGAGGGAGCCAGGGAGATGCTCCCAACTGGCTGCTGCACACCAAGAGCTGCAGGTATAGAAAATAAGATACCAGATTCAAAAGTACATTTATCTGAGAAAAACAACATTAATTGGGCGATATGATGATGGTGGCCATGGCAGGGGTAAGAGTGAGAAACAAAAATCTATATAGACAAAGGTGTTTGTGTGTCTACAGTATATAATACTGTGATCATGATTTCAAATTGCATTGTGACTATGAGATGTAGTTGGATTTTGATTATTGATTTGATATTTTTACATTTATTTCCAGAGAGATATTATTGAGTTTACAGGCTATAGTGGTCTTGCCTTTGTGAACACTGTTGCTATTGTAGGAAAAAAATAATCATTTCTAAATTGTTTTTATTTTTATAATGATAACTAAGAGAATGAGAAAATCTGAATAAGCCTTACCAGTGTTGTGATAATTATTTTTAAGACACTACAGGCTACACACAGCATATCTGCATGCTCTCTTCACATCACATCGTTCTTGTAAAATAATAATAAGTAAATGAAGACATTTTTAGGCTTCGCTTGCCGCTATTTTGTCAGTTTCCACAGTTACCCCGAAGAATCCACAGATATTGCTTGCACCTTTAGCTAATGTGGCCTTCTTGTGCATTTCTGCGGAAGCATGTTTATTCAAGTCATTCTCACCTCCATGGACAACTAAAAACTCCCTGCGACATAAAGTACAGAAGGCTTTTGTTGCATCACTGCTGACGGGCTTAATCCATGTATTTTTTTCTTCCCAATTTTTATTGTAGCTGCACAGTCTTTTCTTTTTTGCAGTATTAAACATATTTGCTGTTTTATCCACATGCCAAATCGATTAAAGACTGAACAACGTTCTTTATGTGTGTGTGTGGAATTGACCCTTCGCTTAGCCACGCCCTCCTTAGTTACTGTTGCTACGCCTGTCAAGCTTTCGAGCCTGGCACGTCTATTGCAATGTGTATGCACCGGTGGTGTATGCACCGGTGTCAGACATTCCCAATGAGATATTTAGTCATTTTTGGCGAACAGGTGAAATATCTGAAAGGGCAAGACAAAAGGGGCTGCAGTATGCAATCTAGGGATATATCCACGACATAATATGCAACCGATTAGAGAATAACGTCTTTAAAATTGAAGCTAAAGCCTAGGTCCCAGCGCAAGCAGCAGCTGCATACGCTAACCATTCAAGTGGGAAACACGCAAATTGAGGAACAGCTATGTTCATGCACAACATGGTAAGTGAATATAATCTAACAAATCGTGTGGAATAAGCCATTTGCTTGACCACTTTACAATGCTAACAGTCTACCGTTTATATTTTAGCGCGCCAGGCTACTGCTTACATATCATCAGTAGTTGTCCCTAAAAAAGCAAATAAAAACCGCATGCGGAGACCAAAATAAAGTATAAAGCATGAGAGCATGTGTGTTCTGTAATACATCTCGCTGCCCAAATAAAGTGTACCTATAGTGAGCACATGACTACTGTACTGTTAATGAACTGATTAAGTTCGCAGACCAACCTTTTCCTTGGAGATCTCCGGTAAGCCCCCTGATGTTCGTTACTTAGACCTAATACTGGGAGAGCCGCGATTGGATTGGGGTACTCACGGGTATTTTAAAGTATGTCAGTGAGCCTCCGTCCACGCCCGGCATTTCTCCCCTTAGGTTTTAGGTTTTGGGAAAGTAAAAAATTCCACCTCCCCGTCCAAACTTTTTGGATATCGGGTATCAGATTTACACAATCCATAAGCACAACGCGTTGGCATGTTTCCCTTGCTCGAAAGCTTGACAGACCTCCTGCGCCTAGTTACGGTTGCTAAACCACGATTGGCCTGTGGCGGTTTTCGGGCGTGGCTTAGCGAAGGGCGCATTTACTTAACGTATACTGATGCGCGTGAGAGGGGGGCTGGCTGTGTGATATGTGATTGGATGATGATGATAGGTCAGGTGTGAGGTGTCGCCCTGTCAGTGATCATTCTCAATCTCAAGTGTCGTCGTGATCAGATTAAGCACTGTGTCAACGTTGTAGGTGGCGGAAGGATGGAGCCAGACAACCCACGGAAATACTCTAGAGTCTCTTTTAATACCGTACGGAAAACCCGTAGTATTGCTCAAAGCCCACAGGCAAAGTAGAGGATGCGACGCAGCGCACAAACTGTAACAACTCCTCGCACGGAGGTATAATAATCAAGAAGCCCCGAGCTCACAACGAGACTCGGGCTGCACATAACACACGTAACATGTAACAATTCCACACAAAGACAACCAATACAAAGGGAGCTTATATAGACCTCTAATGAGGTAATGGACACCAGGTGAGTGATGACGAGACTGAACAAGGTGTGCAGGGAGGCGGAGCTTCGGTGACGACTAATAGGCCGGGGAGGACGACCGCCGAATACCGCCCGCAGGTGGAGCTGCCGCTTCTCCCATAGGAGTCATGACACACTGCTGATGTTGAATAAGTGGTTAGATCAGTGTAGTAGTCAAAAAGCGGGACAAGTGAGGTCCCATGCGGGAAAAATTAATTAGGCTCAAAATTCAGGACGTCCCGCCTAATTCGGGACAGTTGGCAACCCTAATCGCAATACCATTTAACACAAACTGCAGGAGAGCAGTGCTCAGTGAAATAGTCAGTAATTATTTAATGCCAATATTAAAAAGGTAAGGCATTCTTACACAAAAACATAAACATCATATTGCACAAACACAAGCCTTTCATATATTAAGTTCATAGGAAATCTTATACTGTATAAAGGATGTATAATATAGAAATGGATATCAAGTGGCTGAACTCAAACCTTCGACTGGAAGAAATGCATACAGTATTTTATGATCAAAACAAATGTAACTAACTGTTAATGTGCTCCAGAACTGCAACAAATAATTGATACAAAACAACATAACTGTCAATGCTGGATCTGTCCCCGTCGTTTTAAAAAGCAAGCACGAAAAGCAAAATAAACATTATAGCTGCCTGCAGCAATGGCGGGTTCCTCCAAACTAGACATCAATTTAAACATGTCAATCCAATGGCCAAGTATACAACAAATTGTCTAGTGTTGACTTTCCATTGTTAACTATACAGTAACTAATGTTAACTGAGTTGTTTGATAAACCCAAAGTGGCCCTATATGTAATTGCCCTTTCTGAACCCATATAATGATTGTCTATGTGTGTACAACCTAGTGTTAAACATGACAGCAGAAGTTACGATTGCAATATTTGTTTTTTCAAGGTTTTGTTCAAGGTTTGCCACAGAGTTTGGTGAGAATAACCATAACAACAGTGTGGTTGTGGCACACACCTTAATGATGCATGCAAGTCCAGCATTATAGAATAGTTTTGTTTGATTAGCATGAAATCATGACTGAGACAGTGATTGTAGCCTTGGAACATTTAAAAAGGTTCAGCATCAATATGCTCTAAAACACTGAGAGTTTAAGGAATCAAGTGTTTTCTATAGTACAGCTATATATGGTCACACATTAAATCTTTGTCTTAAACAGATTCATGTTTAAAATTCTCTGTGACCAGTCAAATTACAGTTTTTGTATCTCCTGATAAGGGTTGAGTACAGTTGTCATTTCAAATGGAACCTTTTTTGCTAGTTGTGTAATTTAGTTTTAAAAAGAACAAGTAAAAACTTCACAATTTCAAAATTAATATTAGTTATATAGAAAATTGTTAAATCGATTGAATGCAAAGGGGTCACTAAGGAGTGAAGTTATTGAAAACATGTGTTCTTGTATCTGTATCGTCTAATGGTCTAGTTACACATCAGCCATTCAGTGGACCCTGCATCATCCTATTCATTGCCACCCAATGACAAGAAGTGTTAAGTGTAGCCTGGTGTAAAGTACCACTACAGCACACACACTAATTTGGTGGTAATTTATTCTGGTAAATCTTATTTAGGTGATTCTCAGTAACCTTGTAAAAAATGCAAAGAAAACTAATGTACAAAAAAACGGTAGTGGCTGTATTGTGAAATAAAAACAAGAAAACAAGTACACCACAATTAAAATAAACTCAAAGTTACAATATGCTGTGCTGAAGCTTAAGTGTATATTCCAGAGCTTTAAAAAAAAAAAAAGATAAGCCAGACGGCATTGCTGCCAAAACACACTAGGCAACTCTGCACATTGGTTTCTAGTAAATCCAAAGTAGAGTCTCTACTAAAAACAAAGGTTGTAAAAGTATGCCACATATTTATAGAATTAATCAGATGTGGTTTGATGTGTTTCTGTCAATTACTGAATAAGTTATTGATTTTCCAAACTGTTGAATGTCTGTCCAATGTCAGACAAATAATTTTTTGTTGAAATCTAGATTCAACTTTGATTAAAAACAAAGGTTGTAAACGTATGCCAGCTATTTATAGAATAAATCAGATTTGGTTTGATGCGTTTCTGATAATAATTGAATAAGTTATTGATTTTCCAATCAATTTACTGCTGTTAGTGAATGCGTGATCACGGTAAGAGAAATGACTTTTTATTGAAATCTAGATTCAACTTTTAGTAAAAACAAAGGTTGTAAAAGTATGTCAGCTATTTACAGAATAAATCAGATGTGGTTTGATGCGTTTCGGATAATCACTGAATAAGTTATTGATTTTCCAAACTGTCGAATGTCTGTTGAATGTGAATGTGCGAATATAAAACCAAGTTTACCTCGGTTCACGGAGATACCATTAGTTCAACTGCTATTATCTGGACGCAAATACACTTAGTACGCATATAACTACTAAACTCAAGATATCATAACAACGATAACGCATACATGTTTGGAAAGTTTATGTTATTACTTACGGTTCAAATTAACGACTCATCCTTACATCTCTGGGAAAACAATGTGTTGTTTTCGTTTTCAGTCCGTGGGGAAAAGTAAAAAACATTTCCATCTAAAATACCGCACAATATATAATAAAGTTTATCGGCAGAACATTTGGTAACTAAACTATGCATATTCAATAAGTACCTCTACCACGATCTCCTCATAAATGATGGAGTCAACGTCCTAGAATATCACAGGTACGCAGACGCTGCGTGCCCCTAGTGGCGCATGTGTGAAAAATAATGTGTCATATCAACACAAAAAAACATTTGATCAGTGTGAAATTTTTTAATAAGTACGCCCTATTCAGCCATTAATCATTCAATTGCTTCGTGCTAAATGTAACATCATAACACATGAATTCCTCACATATAAACCCAAGTTTGAAGTTATTTGGAGCAGCAATAAGAGAAAACAATTCTTTTAAATAAAACATATTTCTTTACATATGAAGTAATTTATACATTTATATTTACACGTATTTATGTAATTATTGCATAATTTCATAGATATATTTATTATTTCATAGCAGTATTTATCTATTTAATATTGACGCAAATGGCGTTCCATACTGACACCACAAACAAAATAAGAAAATATATCAGGAAATGTGATGGGAGGTAAGGCGTCAGGTTCACGGATCCACTGGTCTTTTGGGACTTCATAAGGATCGACATTTCTAATAAAGTTGATTCTTTCAACATAGCGTTTTGAATTTTTCTGGTCGTCTTTTGCAACCGACATGTGCGGTTGAACATGCGTGACGTCGATGTGACGTAGGGTGAAAATTGGTCTATTGCTAATTTAAGATATGAATGATTGACATAACATTTAGCCAATCAGCGTTCTTAAATCGAATCCAAGGGCGCATTTTTGCTGAAAATTGGATTCAATTTGGGCCAGCCGCCTCTATGCGGCTGGCCTCTATAGCCCAGCTGCCACTGAATAAACATCAAAATCACTTCGCTGAGAATGAAACATCACTTACCAGATGCCGCGGTGTTGGAAATATCCTCGTGCGTGTGCGGCGTGAGCGGCGTGAGGAATTGTCCCGTTATGATGAGGTCGTCGTCGCCAGGTGAAAGGTCATCACGTGGGTAATTTTATTTACGGCAAAATTATTATTCATAAATGTTACTAATATTTAGATTGGGCATGGGCAGGCATTAACAAAAGGGCATGTTATTTAAAAAAATTATGACATTTTGCTTTGAATGATGACATTTTGCAACCAAGGGGCAGGTGCTCAAGCTAATACTGGGGTTTAATTCCCAACCAACCACACATAAAGCAAAACTGTACCTCGTACAGAAAAACAGGAACGCTACACACGACCAAGACATACGCATGACATTTACAATACAAGACACCGACAGGCAGAATTGACAGGACTAATGACAAGAACTGAAACTGGTGCGGGCACACCACACAGGTGTATTCAATAGTCCGTAATCAGGCTCTCTGCTGACTGGGGGAGTGTCAGCTCCGGCATAAAGGAGGACAGAAATGTCCGAGTCTTACAACATGCACTATATTGTGTACTAGTCTATTTTTTTTTAATCCAAGATTTATGCTTTTATGTGAGGGTCAACAAAATAAGATTTCCAAAAGGATTTGCTCTAAATATACTTATTTACTAGTCCAAAACAACTATTAGTCCAAAACAACTGTTGGTCCAAAACAACTGTTGGTACTTCAATTGTACTTAAATTGTACAACAGAAGTACGCTTCAAATAAAGTTTAGGAGGTCTACCTACCGCTCATTTTATGCAAAGTATCCCTGGTGCCATACTTTGTTTTTGTGGGACGTACTGGCAGCACCAATCACGACCAAAGTAGAGCAGAAAAGAAGGCGGAGACCAGGTAATGTTTACACAATGTTTATTTATGGAGTGGGCAGGTTCGGAGTCAGTAGGCAGGCAGAGGTTAGTACACAGGGGCAGATGAAACTATTTACCACTTTTATACTCTTACAGTTAGGATTCAAAAGACAACAATTCTCTTCCACAATTATGTTTAATATAGAATCTTACAGAACATTACGTCCCCTATAAGACAGAGAAATCCCCATCCAGTCTCTTCGACCAGACATAAGGCAGTTAGAGACTGGATTGACATAAGACATATGAAAAGTGGGGTGAACCCGAATGGAAGAAGGCAGACAAAGACAATCACCTTCTGGATTGACAATATGGGCGATCTGGAATGGCCCAATGAACCGGTGTGCCAACTTCAACCTTTAGTGGAAGGTCACTGGTGGTAGCAAGTAGCTGGAGTCCACCAGCGGTCTGTCAGCAGCGTCGGAAACGCACTTTAACGTCCGGTTCTTGCTCAAGGAACAGGGATGGTTGGTAGTCTAGTCATTCAAAGACTGAATGACCAGTGGCTGAGCAGGGTCGAAAATTATGGGCGTACTCGACCCACATCAGCTGTTAGACCAGGAAGTGGGATTGTTTGAGACCATGTACCAGATGACAGTTTCTTTATCTTGGTTACCTGTTCTAACTGGCCATTTTACTGGGGGGTGAACTCTGGACGAAAGATTACCTGATCAGGTTGCAGAATGCTTTCAAGAATTGTCTGTGAATCTGAATGGTTGTACCTTAACTGGCTGCTTCACCCTAACAATGGGAAAATAACTCAGTATGGTGAGTCCTGTCTGAGCAATCCCAGTCCCCACTTGGTGACTGTGGAACATAACCTGTTAGTTGTAGAGAAGAAGGGGGTGGGCTGGAAGGTGAGAGGGACGGCAATAAGGCGGAATGGTGCACAGAGCATGATGATGATGAGGGAATTGTGGTGGAGGAGGAGTGAATGAGTTTGGGCTGAATGAGAGGCATCCTCTCTGACCTAGTTTGACTGATGTTTATGATCTCAATGTTACTGCAGACACAATCCTTCTCCCTGAGACACCACAGCCTCTCACTCGTCTGTAGAAAAGATAGAAAGAATCAGAGCAGATGCAGAGTCATTTTAATCTCAAATACAAAACCATTTACACTTTCATTGTTGTTTATTCTCAGTCGTTTTAGCTAAATCAAAATAATGGAAAACGCCTCAAAGAAATAAGCAGTAAGCATTAGCTTCAGAGACACAAGACTTGAGACTTAAAAAGCCTGTACCTCAAGTAGGTCATGGTCCAGTTCAAGGACATTGATGTTCATGCCTGCCGGGTACCGAAACACATCCATAAGATGACTCTTCAGCCTGGAGGATATTAGACAAGACCAATAAAAATCTTGACAAATAAATAGTGTATAATATTATTTACATCTGTCTATTGTCCAAAAGTTGTTCAGGAAAGCAATTCAACCTTATTGCTTTGAAAACAGAACTATTTTCGATGTGATACTTTATTATTATTATTAAGCATCTCACATTTTACAGAATGGCCACATGATTATGAAGAGCCCCAACAGCAGAAAAAAAGGAGTGAAGGTCTGAGCCAGGAGAGTTGAGTCTGTCACAAAACAAAGAAAACAAGGTGAATTCTACTAGTTCCCTATCAGGGAACTCCGACGCTGCGTGAAAACGCTATGGAGACTCTTTGCGTGAGTGCGTCCTGAGGCACCTATAGAATCAGTCCAAAGGCGAGACCCAGAAACCATAAAAGCACTTCCCGGAACACCACAAATCAGCTTTTTTGCTTCAGCAAGTGCGCTTTGAATCGACTATAGTCCTTTTTTGGTGAAAGAACTTTCTTTACCATGGCGAGTAAACAGCATTTTAGGAATTGTGTTTCTCCGTGTACTCGTTATCTCACGGGCCGAGATCTACACCACCTTTGTGTTGTTTGTTTGGGAGTTCAGCATGCCCAGTCAGCCCTTGAAGGAGCCAACTGTGAGTACTGCGAGAGTCTACCTTTGCGTACGCTTCTTCCGCCCAGGCTGAGGCATCCTTAACTCAACTATCCGGCTCTGACAAGCTCGATGTTGAGAGCATTGACGCAGCGGAGACCAGGGATTCGTCACCTCGGTCTCCGGATAGTGAGGAGCTTATGGAGGTGCTTACTCGAGCTGTCGGAAAGCTCAATATTGAGTGGCCAGCGGATGGACGTGAATCTAAACCTGACAGATATCTGCCTTCCTGTATTATGCCTCCACGCCGGTGTCTGCCTTTCTTCCCTGATCTCCACACTGAGGTGTCGAGGTCTTAGAAGAGACCTGTTTCGTCTCAGATATTTACTCTGCGGACGTCTATTTACTCTAATATAGCTGAGGCTGTATCTTATGGGTATGGGGCGATGCCTAGGGCTGAGGAGATTCTTGCCAGCCATTTATCGCCCGGGGGCGTCATCTTTTAAGACACTGGCATATTATAGAACAAGTTCTTCCTCCCAGCAGAGAGTTATATATTACAGCCGGTACTTCATCGTACCGAATGAGAATGGGGGGGGTTGCGTCCATTTAGATCGGAGAAGCCGTTAAACTGTACGGTAAGGAGCTCTGTCAAGATGCTCTTTTCTCTAACAGATGAACGTGAACGTGAAGCAACCAGCCACGATAGATCTCAGGACGCTGGCCTCTGTCTGTTTTCCTTTCGTTCGGCCTAGTCTCCCCTGTGTGTTCGCAAAAATGCTCAGAGGCAGCCCTGGCGCTGAGGCGATTTCCAGGGCGTCCGCATTTTGGAACTATGTCAACAATGTTGATTTGACTCAATTGGAGCTCTAAGTGGCTTGGCATCGAGGTGCCGTTGTCGCTCACATAAAGAACCTGGGATTGAAGTGTCGAACAAGAGTCAGTCACGGCAAAACAGTTCGGAGAGTGTTAAATTTGGTGGCAGCAGTGTCCAACGTTAATCCTTGCGGACTGTTGTACAGTGGCATACCTTCGTACCCTTGAGGTAAATTTACAGGCCCTTAGTGCCAGGCCCTTGGTGGCATCCCTTCATACACTCAGGGGTCTATTTACAGGCCCATAGTGGCCTACTTATAGGCCCTTAGTGGCACACTAGGCCGTCATAGCACTAACGGTGCCCATTGAGGCACGTTTACATGCCCATAGCGGCAGGCCCTAGTGGCATTCCTCCATACCCGTAGGGGTTTATTTACAGGCCCATAGTGGCAGGCCAATAATGGCCTATCTACATGCCCACAGCGGCGTTTACATGCCCTTAGGTGGCATACAGAGGCAGACATCCTGCTGAGGCCGGGGGAAGGAAGACTCATTCCCGAGAGGATGGAGCACCTTGGTAATGTTTCGGTGGTACCGAGATAGACCTTGTTGCCAGGGGGATATCACACTGCTCACTGGGGTTCTCTCTGGGCCATTCAGCCTCTTTGAGGGTGGCATGGCGCGATACGGGCGTGGCAGAGGTCACGCCTGTGCGCGTTTCCCCCGATTACTGTGCGCTTGGCCTTGGAGGGGGCCCATCCTTCACGCCAGAGCTCCGGCCACTGGAGACTATATGCCAGGGGTGAACTCTTCGCGTTTCCCCACAGGGTGGCCCCATCCACACTGTAGGTGTATGTGGCGGCCGTGATCTGCGTGCCATGTCCCTTTAAATGGAGTTTATCTGGGGAGACACCCATTCATATCTAGTTTTTCCGTTGTGGCACTTTGAGGCTAGCAGCCTGCACAAGGGTGTCATCCTGGGTCCTGGCCATTGTGTAGACTATGAGGCATCTCCCGTGCTCCGCTGAGGCCACCCACTTACTCATCCTCTTTTTTAGACACAGGACCCCCCCTTCATGAGTAGTCCAGCAACTGAACAAGTGTTCAGTTGCTGGACTACTCATGAAGGGGGGGTCCTGTGTCTAAAAAAGAGGATGAGTAAGTGGGTGGCTGAGGCCGCTGAAAGTCTTTTCAGAGATGCAGACAAATTTGCAGAGGATGCTGAGGGCAAGGCTGGCAGTCAGATGGCTTAGCTAATAACCAAGTCAAATGCTTTGAGGAGGGCTAGCAGGGAAAAATCAGCTGAGCTCAAGAACATTGAGGAAGAGATTCTGGCCAAGGGAGAAGAGCTGAGATCACGCACGCATCCGCAAACTCACGTCAAGATGTTTGTATGTGTTTTTTTTTTGTTTTTGGGTCGTGCCGTCTCGCCTTTGGACTGATTCTTTAGGTGCCTCAGGACGCACTCACGCAAACCAGAGGCGTTTTTTTATGTTACTTTTATTTATCCAGAGAGACACATTAAGACCGAGGTCTCATTTGCAAGCATGCCCTTTAAACATCAACTCACAAATACAACAACAATTAAGGACAAATCCAAACAATTAACAGATATAATAACATAACATGAATCATCTCAGTCAATTAAAACCACCACAATTCTCGCTATAAAAATCGAACATAATTTTCTTCATTGATCCATGGTATCCAATGGAACTCTGATTGGATACTTTTCCACAGCTGAGGTGCTTAAAAAAGAAGGCTGAACAACCCCACTCAGTAGTTACAGAGGGTGTCTTTAAAACCATCCAACTCTGACATATAGTATTGAATCCAGATGATCAATGTGTCAAAAGGAATGTTAAGTATACTGGAAGCCTGTGGAGTAAGGCTGTGTAAATAAAAATTCAGCCAACTTTCTGGTTTAAAGGGCCACTTCACCAAATATTTTTTTTTCTCACTTATCGTGGTCACTTATGTAGTAGAAATGTGAAATAATTTTTGAAATTGGTGCCTTCTAGACAGAGAAAAAGATTACAATGTGGATGAAATACACCAAATCTTAGAATGCACTTGTTTTGCTGCTCTACGAGTCCACTCCCAAGCCACGCCTACCGGCTCGAGAGGGCAGGCAGAAGGGAAGGCTAGCTACTAGCTAATTGACTGGAAAACAGAAGACACCGGTTAAGATCTGGGTGGAGGGGGTTTGAAGGACTGGAGATTATTCAAATGTAAACGCAGCCCAAAGACAGACGTGTCAACTCTTCCTAAGCAGTTTCACACAGATGTAGTGAAAACTATCTAGACCATTGCTAGGGGTGGCAATGTGTGGCTGCTGCCATGCTAAAAAATGTATTTCTAACCTCGGTCGTCAAAACTGTCTTATATAATATATTCATATTTAATTGTATAGAATGGTAATATATTTCTGCTAATTACGTTGGTAAACTCTATGGTAACAAGCTCCAATATATTTGAGTCCCACCCCTACTCAATAAAATGGTCTTATCCCGGAAGGGGTGTCATTTGTCGCTGCTGGGCTCAAGAAATGCCGCCGCCATCTTAATGCGGTCGAACTCCTAGTAGGTAGCAGCAGAATATATACGATGCCACAGCACTTTGCAGCATATTCCTGCTTAAATCCGCGGACCATCGCCAGCAGGGCTCGGGGATTACCTTTCACAAGTAAGACTTAATATTTCCGTTTTATTGGTTGTGTTTTGTGAAAAGAATATTACCAGAGAGTAGAGAAGGAGCAAGTATAAGATATTACTGTACTGAAATCTAAGTATGCTAGCTTGACTATGTTTACTTCACCGGCCGGTGTTCACCCGATTATGAACTGAGACTTGATAAGTCATATAAGACTTAGATTACAACTGACACAATAATGCTATTGTAGAAATATAACCTATTATTACTGGTATAACATTGGCCATTTGCACAGCACAGACTGTATTATCAGACTGGATTATCAGACCGTATTATCAGACTGTATCATCAGACTGTATTATCAGACCGTATTATCAGTGTTGTATTATCAGACTGTATTACTGTATGATCAGACCGTATTATCAGTTTTGTATTATCAGACTGTATTACTGTATTATCGAACCGTATTATCAGTGTTGTATTATCAGACTGTATTACTGTATGATCAGACCGTATTATCAGTGTTGTATTATCAGACTGTATGATCAGACCGTATTATCAGACTGTATTATCAGTGTTGTATTATCAGACTGTATGATCAGACTGTATTACTGTATGATCAGACCGTATTATCAGTGTTGTATTATCGGACTGTATTACTGTATTATCAGACCGTATTATCAGTGTTGTATTATCAGACTGTATTACTGTATGATCAGACCGTATTATCAGTGTTGTGTTATCAGACTGTATTATCAGACCGTATTATCAGTGTTGTATTATCAGACTGTATGATCAGACTGTATTACCGTATTATCAGACCGTGTTATCAGACCGTGTTATCAGTGTTGTATTATCAGACTGTATTATTGTATTATCAGACCGTGTTATCAGACCGTGTTATCAGTGTTGTATTATCAGACTGTATTACTGTATTATCAGACTGTATTATTGTATTATCAGACCGTATTATCAGTGTTGTATTATCAGACTGTATTACTGTATTATCAGACCGTATTATCAGTGTTGTATTATCAGACTGTATTACTGTATGATCAGACCGTATTATCAGTGTTGTGTTATTAGACTGTATTATCAGACCGTATTATCAGACCGTATTATCAGTGTTGTATTATCAGACTGTATGATCAGACTGTATTACCGTATTATCAGACCGTGTTATCAGACCGTGTTATCAGTGTTGTATTATCAGACTGTATTACTGTATTATCAGACTGTATTATTGTATTATCAGACCGTATTATCAGACCGTATCATTAGCCTGTATTACCAGACTCTATATCAGACTCTATATCAGACTGTATCATCAGACCGTATTATCAGACCGTATTATCAGTGTCGGGCAGCACTGTGTAAATCGCTATATAAATATGTATTATTTTATTATTATTATTATAAGGTTCTGAGAGGTGCAGAGAGGGTGATCCGCCGAGCTTCAACAATCCAAGCTCCAAAGGTGTCGACAGTCACACACATCGTCCGAGAGGAGATTGGAACGAAGGATGTTTTTCTGCTGGGGAACACATTGAGGAGACCCAGATTGGCATCGACAACCATCATTCAGACTTGTTGTCATTGGTTGTGTCTTTGTTTCTCAAGCTAAGGCTGAACCACATTGCCAAACTCACCTGTTTTGAACTGCAAAAAGGGAGCACGAGAAAGAAGCTCTGCAAAACAGTCCTCTTCCAGGGGTTTTAGTGGTATGTGTGTCAAATACAGCGCCAGTAGGCATAGCGGTAGATGCGGCGTCTATGTAAATTATGTCTATGGACGCCACATCCGCTGCTGGGCTCAAGAAATGCGGCCGCCATCTTAATGCGGTCAAATTCCTAGTTGGTAGCACACAGCACTGTGCAGCATATTCCTGCTTGTGGAAGGATTACCTTTCACAAGTAATATTTCCGTAGTATTGGTTGTGTTTTGTGAAAAGAATATTACAAGAGAGTAGAGAAGGAGCAAGTATCTTAGATATTACTGTACTGAAATCCAGTGTTAATTTCGTTGACGAAGACTATGGCGAAAACTATTCGTCAACGAACCTTTTTCACGGACGAAAACTAAATAAAAAGTAATATATTATGACAAAAATGTGACGAAATATAACTGACATTATCGTCAACCAATAAAAACTAGACCGGGACGAATCGACAAGATATCCAATCATATCTACCCCGTATTTTTTGCACTATAGGGCGCACTAGATTAGAAGATGCATTGTCAATGAATGGTATATTTATCTTCAGTGTCCGAGTTTAACAGTTGGGCGCTTACCGCATCCAACATGCCCGAATCCTTCTTGTCATTATCCGAGTCCTTGTCTGTGTTGCTGTTATGGTGATGCATGGTATGTATCACTCCGCGACGCTCCTGGCTACAGTACCGTAATGATGCAAGCGGTGCACCTTTGTAGTTTAGCAATGTTGTACTAAAACAGCTTGACTTAGCGCAGTGAGCGTCTTGTAACACACAAAATCGCGTGTAGGTAAGTAAGCAAAACCAGAATTTGGGATTTAGTTGACTAAGACTAGACTAAGACTAAAAATCTTGTGATTTTAGTTGACTAAAACTAGACTAAGACTAAAACTCTTGTGATTTTAATCTCATGGGTGGGTCATGAGATTAAATAGCCATAGCCCTCCCGGTAAGCAGTGCAGCATGTGAGCACAGCTTCTCAGCTCTTAAACTCATCAAGACCCATTTGCGCACAACAATGTCAGATGACAGACTGAGCAACCTGGGTGTTCTCAGCATTGAGGCTAGAAGAGGAAAGTCACTTGACATGGACAAGTTTCTTAAACTTTTTGCTACTAATCACCAAAACAGGAGAATCCATCTGATGTAAGAAGAGAATTTGTCTAATGGGCTTGTTTTTTTGTAGTTAAGTTTTGTTTGGTTTGTGTTACAACTGTTTATGTATAATTTTCA
Organism: Dallia pectoralis; assembly: GCA_029465975.1. Lineage (NCBI taxonomy): Eukaryota > Metazoa > Chordata > Actinopteri > Esociformes > Umbridae > Dallia > Dallia pectoralis. Next base: position 6,821,531 of record CM055750.1, read on the forward strand.
CAAGTTGCATTATAAAGATCAGATATATTATATTACTGTTAAGCCCACTATGAATATTAAAATACGCCGAACCATGTGTCCTGTGTCATGACCTTTGCGGCAAAAAAAAACACGTGAAAATCAGTTGTGTATTCAGTGAGGTATGATTAATTGAATGCGCCGACAGCTCATTGCACCTGCCAAACAGATTACACTGAGTGGAGCGGTGGACCGCCGCAAGATGGCGGCCGGATTTCTTGTCAGCACAGTAGGCATAGCGGTCGATGTGGTGTCTATGTATATTATGTCTATGGTTTGTAGCTCCTGTTTCTTACAGCGAAAACAGCCGGCTTCATCCACACCAAATAGAACAGAAAAACACATGAAGGAAAAACAGAGGAAATATTTTATAGTACCATATCACCACACAACGTGTTGAAATAAGAGACAGATAAAATATGAGACATCATGCGCTATCTGCGTTTTGATTACAAAAGCAGACACATTCAGAGTCTGGGTCAGAAATTTTGTCTACTTCATACTCTGAAGCACACCCACCAGCGTCATTAACATATGAATCACCCCAATTATCACCACATTGTTATCCACAGCCACATCAGCTATCAACAAGTGACGCGTGCAATCAAATGACAATGAAAAGTTTATAGAAAAGTTTTTATTGGTCCCGGTCGGCTATTCTACTGTTACCTGATATGAATCTATTTCTATTTATTCTTCCGGTCCACAGTTGACAGACTCGGCAAACAGCATCAGGGGAAACAAAACAGCATTTGTTTCAAACTAAACGGTTGCACCAGGACAACTGCACCACAGTGTTAATTTCTGCCAGTTTATTAGAGATGTAAAAATGCCTATTGTCACATTTCTGCTTTTGCTGGTGAGGCTCAGTGAGTCTGAAAACCCCAGTCTCCGACAGCCGCTCACCCGCTGTCCTGGTTTCCTAAATAGTCAGTTGACATTGTACATTTGACTATTGCCTAAAATGAGATTATATACCATCCAGCTACTATATACTTAAAATATGTCAACTAAAAGTTGGTAATAAGAATGCAATGCCCGTTCAAATCAATGATGAGCAAAACGTATGTCTCACAGTTAATACTAAGTGCCTAGTTGTAACTCTGATATAACTTTATTTTAGCAAATTATGAATATAATGACACAAACATAGCTGAAGATAAGACAATATACCAACTTCGACAATGTGGTGAAGGACGTGGTCAATTATTAATTTCATTTCTTGAAAAGTTACGGTGTCCAAGATAGGTTTCCGTATTTCAACAGTAGGACGTTGCTTCGGCTACATCGAAATGAAATTAGTTTAATGTTATCAATGCAATGCAATAATGCATTATAACCGCATATATCTTGAATAAACGCATAGAGCGTTTCAACTTCATATAAAAAGTTATTATTATTGATTTACCTTGATGCTTCGATGGCGAAGCAACAGGACGATATTCATGTCAGGAAATTTACCGCATTTACCTCAATATTAAAGTCTAAATTAATTTGGTTTAATTTAAAATAATCAGTGTGATAATATCACTTTACATTTCGGTGAACAATATTAATTTGCAGTCTATATTAGTCAATGTATGTTATGGCTCTTTTCACACAATGTACATCGTATACACAAAACATGTATACTAGATATATACTTTACATAGCCTAATATTTTTTATGTATCAACTATTATAAATTTCCTATTTTTTCAGTAGGCTATTATTATTTTAAAATCATCTTTGAAAAGTGAAATATTCTTGGCTGTGAAACATAGCCTATATAAGTTGTCGTTCAGAACTTCCCCGATGCTGCATCGTTATACAAAAGCAACAGGATTATATTCATGTCATGTCATTTATGTTAACTCAAAATTGTCTACAATAAGTTAACATTTATTTGGTTTAAGGTAAAATAATCATTGTGTTGGTATAATATCATGTTACATGATATTCACTTGCAGAAAACGCAACTTAGTTTCGGTGTTTCAAGCGCCACCTGGTGACAGAAAACAAGATATACTGGTGAAAAAAATACAAGCAAAAATAGCGGATAGCCACTTAGCACATGACTTCGGCAAAATAGCTTTAAATCCGCGTTTCCAGCGATTATTTTAACAGGGAAAAAAACACGGGGATAAAGCGTGCATATCTAGGAGCATTCCTAAAAGGATAATTCTGTAAGTTAATAGAGTGCCGCAAAAATATTTTTTTACTTGCCTCTGGGTCAAATGACCCACTTCCGGCGTTTCTACTGTTAACTCACAAAAGTAAAACAAACCGTAAACGGCGAAAACACGAACTTGGTTGAATGAAATAAAAATGTGCATATAGCGACTTAAACGAACATATACAAACAACAACTATAATTGTGATACAAACACTCACCTCTATCTAACTCGTAAAATGGAAACAATGCTAAGCACCCGTGAATACTCCTGACCAACCTTTATGGCCCACATTAACGACAAAAATGCTAACAGCTTTGCAGAAACGTAAACAAGGATGCGGTGCACCACCAATTACACACGTCTGTGTGGAAACAAAACCTCACCACTCGTGACAATATGCATTTTGGTATATTGTATCACCATAGTATATTGTATCAGCACAGAAAAAAAGTTGACAATTTGTCTCCTGTACCCCAAGGAAAAGCTACATTTGTTTCTGAAGAATTAGTTGACAGCGCAATATAGACAGCGCATTAACTAACTTAGCTAAATTAGTTGTCATCCTACCGAACGTCCTCCAGGCGGTGTTGGACTTATGGATTTCCTGGGTCCTGACAATTACTATGGTACGCGGGCCTGGTCCAATCTTAGTGAGTGCGCTCAGATGGAATGTGTATTCTTGGTTATCCTGCAGTCCGACTATGGTAATGGTTTTCTTGTGAGGGTCTACCACTGTCTTGTTAAATGGACCTAAAGTAGATAATATATAGACAAACATTATTGTAAAAGACTGTCCCAATCTTTAACTTTCTTGATTATGGCCTTGCTTTGTTGCAGGGAGTTACCATTAATTATAAGGTCTTAAGGGCTATTTCGTTATATAAAGTATGTCACAAAAGTAAGTACAGCCCTCACATTTTTGTAAATATTTGACTTTATCTTTTCATGTGACAATACTGAAGAAATTACACTTTGCTACAATGTAAAGAAATGAGCTTGTATAACAGTGTACATTTTCTGTCCCCTTATAATAACTCAAAACACTTTGGAGGACTATGTGTGCCAGAATATGAAATATATACAGTGGGACAAAAAAGTATTTAGTCAGCCACCAATTGTGCACGTTTTGAGAGAGGCCTGTAATTTTTATCATAGGTACTTCAACTATGAGAGACAAAATTAGAAAAAAAAATCCAGAAAATCACATAATAAAATTTTTAGGGAATATATTTGCAAATTATGGTGGAAAGTTCAATAAATAATAAAGTTATTCAAAATAACAACTTGTACTTAATGAATGGCTTGTTTAAATGAAGTAAATATAGATATAATTGGATTGGATATGGAAACGATAATACTCACTATGAGCATGACCAGTTGATGGCACCTTGTACACTGTAACCAAGTAACCAGTGATGAACCCTGGGTTAGAGGGATTGTTTTCATCATAATCCCAATCCAGTGTCACAGAAGCAGAAGACATTACAATGGGCTCTACCAGCTTGGGAGACTGGGCAGGCCCTGTATGGGGATAGGGAAAGCAAGAGAAGAGGAGTGGTTAAACATAGGAGTGAGACATTACCTGCAGCTTTAAACACTTTTACTTCTCACACTACAATCTCATCCGAATCCACTAACTGAGTTCCTGGGAGTAGCCGGTGCGGATTGCCAGTAGCTTGTCTCCTTTGTCAGTGCAGCCATATATATCAAAGGTGTACCTTCGCCCCGGTGTAAAATTCCCTGTAAAAAAGTGAAATATCTTAAAACAAGTCCTTAGGTATCAAAGTCACTCAAATTCAGTGCTTGAAGTGGTGAAAAAAGGGGCCGGTACTCTCTTTCATTTGCATATCATTCCATTTGAGATTTTTACAGTGGAAAAAAAGAGTTTTCTGGTTCAACAACAATTTATTGTTAATTATAATCAACATATTCATTTAAACAAGTGCGTGTGTGTGTGCGCGTGTTAGCCGTTCCACTCAGATCAACGCTAACAATGTTTCTAGTTGGACTAACGTTACCTCTGTTGACGCATCTGGCTCTGGCACACGCGTTCTTTTATTGCCTTTCTGAAGCCAGGCTAGCATGACAATTTCAAATTCGACACACTAAGTTGCTAAGTTTTGGATTTCACCAGTGAAAAATATGTTTACGCTCAGGCAGAAGCCGCAGTCCACAGACTGCTCCTGATAGGGTGAACCGACTGCTTGCCTTTACGTGATTCGTCAAAATCTTTAGTAAGTCACGTATTGCCCTCTGGGTAGTGTAGTTTATGTAACGTTGCGTTAGGTCATTACAAATCTCTTTGACACTGACGCTTTTTCTGTCAGTGGTAGAGTACCGGCTGCATGTGAGAAGTGGCAGTATGCAAGAAAAAGTGCCGGTATGCTTAAGAGTAAAATGTAGAAGTGCCGGTACTGCGTACCCCACTTCGAGCACTGCTCAAATTACAATATCACTGCATGGCAGCTTTATTTGACCTGATCTAGCCAGTTGTTGCCACAAGGGTTTATAAAGGACGAGGGACCTCATAGTAGTTGCCACACTATATTGACAGTTTCTTCGTCCAATCACAACTGATTTCTATCGGACATGCTAGGTTGATTCCTAATCATTAGGGCTATTTTTTGAAGGAAGAACAGTTTTCTCCGTCATGGGAATTTGGCTTACCCCCACTGACTGCGTGACGGCAAATTCACGAGTGCGACAGGCATAAATTATTTTGTGTTTTTGGACTTCAAGAATCCCCATCACCTCGTCCATGGTGTCAACTAAAGTGAACTGGTGTCTGACTTCATGCCTGTCTCCTCCCATTATGACGTAAAATTGCTTGCGGAGCTCTGCGGTGGCCAGCAAAAGCCCTGCGTATTTTTTTCTCAGGGCTTCAGACTGCAGCCGTGGCGGAACCGACCGCAGCCGTGCTCCAGTCAGTCGAAATACACACATAGACTTCAATGAAAACCAAATGACTCCTACACCGTTTCGGAGCTATTCCGGAGCCGTCACGCAGTCAGTGGAAATAAGGGGTTAGAGAGAATGCGTATTGGGGTAGCATAGTGCGTCATGCACCTTGATGTGAGGTTGATGTTGGTTACGCACGGTAATGTCACTTTTATATGCAAAATTTACAAAAAATGATATTATAAGTTGAAAATCCACTTTGGAAATCAAGTACACAAAGTTGGACTATAATTTGAGAAGATATCCATGACTTTGACAACAACTATCTTCGCTATTTTCACGCATTGTGTAGCAGTTAAGGTAGATGTCGCTAGCTTTGCAAAGACAATAGCATTGGTTGATAACAGCATTGCGAATGCTGCTGTTCAAATCTTTGCATATTGATAACATGATAATTTGTGATTGATATAGATAGATACTATACATTTATACAAAGAATGCATATATTTAGATGATAAATAGAGATAATAACGATAGATGAATAGATTACTATGCGTTTAGCATATTACCTGTTTGACCAGGGGTGGAGTGATCTGAGTGAAACATTATGCTGTATTGGATCTCATGCCTAGTAGTCATGTCTTGTTGATACTAGCTCATAGACACACACATACACACAGACTACTATCTGGTTAGAAACTTGACAAATAATAATGTATCCACCTTAAGTGTCCACCTTTTGTTAGATTCAGAGACAATCTTGGTGCCCTGTACTTTTTTGTTGTTTCAATTTCACGCTGGATTTTCATGCGAATGGCCTAAAATGTTTGCAACACTTTGCTGCCATATAGATGATCATATTATAAGTGTTTTCCACTCCCTATGTCAATGTTATCCTTTCAAACTTGTTGCCAAAGAAAATAAAAAACATACGTGAACTTCAATGTGTCTTCTTTCAAATGAGACCACAAGTATACGTCTCTAGCTGGTTCAGGGAGGCTCCAAGCATTTTTTTGGGTATGACATTTAGGGGAAAATTTAGATTTTTTCCCTGATTTAACAGGTTAAACTTTCCAGTCAAGGGTATGGTGGTCTGTGACAATGAAGCATATTGTGCTCTACCTGCTTGCAAGAACATCCATGTTTTTCCCATTGGCACCCTTCTCCATTGCAGGTTGCAGGGAACACTGCTTCCTTGTGTGCACCACTCTACAGTGTACCCACAAGTAGCATCTTCTTGGTCTTCCCAGAAGAGGTGAAACCCTCCACTGGCACTTTCTGCCATGAGCATGACAATCTGACGTGAACCTGGATTGAAAAAATAATAAAAAGATAGGACTTTCACACGCACAGAACAGCTGAGCAACCATTTTTAAACAATCAAAGCATTAAGATGCAAACTGATGGCTCAAGTATCACTACAGCTGTCTGCGCCCACTGCCCAATTTTTTTATTCCTATCTACTACTTTTCTTTTTATAATTTTGCCTACATTGTTGAGGACATTTTGAAATCGAATCATTTTATTACATAAATCACTTAATGACAAATACAACTTTGAAAATAATGACATTTTTAATATTTTTTCATATTGAAATGAATTGAAATGTTGAAATTAGGTTTCGTGCTGTAAACTGACCACCTCTCTCTGCCGGAAGTATGTTGATGTGGGCAGGGAGCGACGAGCCAGTTCTAATTACAGCCTGGATGATGATGTCACACTTCCCCGGGCCAATGGATATCTCTGTCTGTGTCTGCATCTTGCCCCTCTGTTGGATCCACTGGCTCCCATTCTGGCTCCAGCTTACCCAGTAGTGCTGGATTCTCACAATAGATGCAGAGCCACTAATTTGCTGAGGAGAAACAAAAGTTTTCCCTCTGCTCAGCAAAAACTTTGACAAATTACAACTTAGGTTTCATTAGCAAAATGTGACACTTTTTTACACTCAATAAAACAAGGCTGCATTTGATTTCTCTCTGTGTCTCCTCAACAGCTTTTCAATGAGTAAGGCCTTACCAAGGTCCAGAGCAGAGTGACATTGCGCCGGTCATGGGAAAGCTCTACCACCCTTCTCCATGCATCCAGCGTCACCAGGGGATCTGTATAGAGAAGCAGAAAAAGCGATTAGAAGCCTACTAATAACCCCAATCCAAAACTAGTCCACTTAACTATGACAAGACTTGCTTGTAGTAAAAATCCCTAGTTGTGTCCACTTTCCCACTGGGTTCGCTTTCACAGCACAGCACACCCTGATGGCATAACGAGTGTTCGGCAAAAGGTTCTCCAGGCTCACATTACATTGATTTTCCAAAGCACCGTGGCACACTTGTTGCTATAGAAAGACAGAAAGACTGTTATCTACTAACAATTTACCATAGTAAAATTCATTAGTGCTACGAAACATTGGCATTTAACAATGGAATTATTATTTTTTTACCATTAATGGCCTCTGTTGGGCGTTTATTGGGTCTGCTGTAACTTGGCAGAAGATCCCCAAACCAGACAGGTTACCCCTCAAAACCCATGACACGTTGGCTTTGTCCACCCCTGGACTTACTCTCACCTCCTCTGGGACCGGGAAAACTGTAGGGCAGAGCAAAAATTATATACTTACTAATTCAAATATCACTGTTGAATGTTACGAAGCTAAAAGTGTTATATGTGCAATGGTTTGCGCTTCCCCCGATCATTGTGTATGTCACTTCTGTTTGATGCTAATTAATCACAGTGTTGTTAGTCAGTGGCAGTGTGGTCATAAGTATTAGTGAGATATTTTCTCACAGTATTTCCGGTCCTCACCTCTGTCAGTGATGTTGAAGCTATATCTTTGTCTTTCCTCACCTAGCTGATTTCTAACCACCACTGATACCTGGTACCGCTCTAAACCTGGCACAGTCTGTAACCTGCAGGATGACTCATCACATTTGACAGGATGCTGACCCGAGTTCCTGTACAAAAACAGTAGAGGAAAATGTTGCTGACACAGTACTATTATCATGATTCTCTTGTGTCATCAATTTCTTGTACACAGCAAAAGCTGATAGTTTGTGTGTAGTTTCCCAAATCAGTAAGGTACATCTTTTTATGAACTCACTCTACATAGAGTGTGTGTGTACGTCTGTAGGGTTTAAACAGGTTAGCAGGTCTACCAGGCGTCCAGGTGCAGGTAATATCTCTCAGGTCTTCAGTACTGCAGGTCAGGTCCTCTGGTCTTTCGGGGGAAACTGGATCATAAACATAAAGTAATACTAATGTAAACAGAGTTACATTTCCTGGAGAAAATGTGTCCTAAACTAAACCCAACATATTGGTATGTAATCTTGACTTCTGGACACTATTGACAGCTAATAACCGAATTTAACAAATGACACTGAAAGAATATAATTTGTATGTTTTATTTTTATTGTTTCATCATCTACTTTTCATTTTATTGTCCAGTGTAGTGTACTTGATGGGGCAATCATAATACGTGTTCAGATAGTTTTTCACAGTTTCTGTTCAAAGTGAATTGAATTTACAGATACATTTTTGTGTTTTATGCTACAAGATTACCTAGAAGATTGAAAATGATCTGGACTCTCCATTTGTAGATGATCCATCAGACAGTGGAATTAGGGCTTCAGCAAGCATAGGCTGCTGAAGACCTATTGTGTTTATTGACATTCATAAGGGCTTCAGCAAGCATAGGCCATCACTGACTACCGACCCAAACACCCTACACCCTCAGCCACTGATGTCTCCATTACCAACGAGCTGAACACCTTTTATGCCCGCTTCAACATGGACAACAAAGACCCAACCATTAAATTGGAGCTCTCCCCAGACGTCGTACACTTCAGTCTGTCCATCGCAGAGGTATCTTCTGCACTCAGCAGAGTGAACACACGCAAGGCGGCTAGTCTTGATGGTTTCCCTGAAGCAGTCTACCTCATTATTCCTAAATTACTTTCGACCTGTTGCGCTCACTCCCACAACCATGAAGTGCTTCGAAATATTTGTATTGGCTCACCTTAAGTCTTGCCTCCCTCCAACCCTGGACCCACATCAGTTTGCCTATCGCCCTGACTGGTCTACTGAGGACGCCATCCTCACTACTGTCCTGCCCTGACCCACCGGGACAAAACCAACCACCAGGACGCTGTTCATGGACTTCAGCTCAGCATTCAATGCAGTCATCCCTTCTAGGCTGGCTACCAAACTCCAAGACCTTGGGATCAGCCCCTTTCTTTGCAACTGGACTTCCTAACCAACAGACCTCAGTCTGTCAGGTTGGACAACCTCACCTCCTCCACCCTGACCCTGAACACTGGTGTCCTACAGGGCTGTGTGCTTAGCCCACTCTTGTACTCCATCTTCATCTATGACTGCCTACCTATACCCAAATCCAGTACAAATAGCTGTATACATGCCCAAATTCTCATTAATGAGACCACAGTAGAACGTCTCCAACGACCTATCCTGATATCTCATCACCACAACCCTGGTCAAAAAGGCTCAACAGCATCTGTACTTTTAAAGGATTCTCAAGAAGGCCCACCTATCTACTAACATCCAGGTAAAACTTAACAGCCGCAAGATCGAGAGCATTCTAACCACCTGTGCCACAGTCTGGTACAACGATTGGTCTGCGGCCAAGCGTAAGGCCCCGCAGCAGGTTGTATAAATCGTCCAGCGTATCATTGGTGCCCAGAGAGAAACTAAAAAGACTGCGTCCATAAAGTTATGGACAGGTATTAAAAAAATGTCAAATACTCAGAATATACCATTTAATTCTATATTCATTGCATGCTATTTTTGCACTCCTCTTTGCACATAGAAAAGCAAAAGATGGCTTCCGGTAATGGCGTCAACGTGATCGGCAAGGCTCGTCAACTCTCCTGAGATTTGTGTAAATAGTTTTGTATAACCCCTTTATAACTCGGTATTTTGGCTTGAACTTGATTCATTAACATATATCCTCTATAAAGAATAACAAATGCCACCCAAGAAAGAGGAGCAGAAAAAGAAAGACGACCAAAAGAAAATCGCTACGACGAGTGCTAGTGGCAACGTGGCTGGTGCCCAGGCTATGAGTGAGGATGTTGCACCACCGGAGGATACACCTGCTTGGTTCGTGAGGGAAATGGGAAAATTCACCGCATCTATACCGCTAATGCTGGCTGGACGGCTGGATGAACTCGATGCTTCCGTTGAAGTAAGCCTTAAATGTCCCAACGCAAAGATGGCGAAACTGGAAGCAGCAGCAGGGACTGTCAAGCAGCTATAGTGGACGCGAGACAGGACTTGACCGACGAAACAGGGAAGCAGTTGGCTAAAGTGGCAGAGCTCGAAGCTAGGCTTGACGAATATGAAAACCGACAACGGCGGAAGAATCTACGGTTTGTGGGATTCCCTGAAGGGGTGGAAGGAAAAGATGCCGTGGGTTTCCTGGAGAATTGGCTGCCAGAGGTCCTACACATACAGAATACACTGGAGATTGAGAGGACGCATCGCACAATGAGACGTACCCAAAAGGCATCGGAGCAGACACCCAGACCCCGGGCGTTTGTTGTGAAGTTGCTCCGTTATAGAGATGTGATGGCGGTGGTGGAGGCAGCATGAAGGAACGAGAATCTTCTCTACGGAAACTCCAAGATAATGGTATTCCCCGACCTTTCGCCATCGCTCTACGTGAGGAGAATGGCCTTCAACCCGCTGAAAAGGAAATTACGCCAGGCAGGAGTGAAATACGGCATGTTTTTCTCCGCAACCTTTAAGGTTGACACACGAGATGGGGCTACTCGATCATTCGGATCTGCGGAGGCCGCAGACACATTCATAAGGAAGGAATATCCTGAGATTTAAGTTGGACTCAATCGCACAAGCCACAACGTCAGCTGGGGCAAAACGACGGAAGACGGCTCAAACTAGGTTGGACTTTGAGGTGTTAATCTGAGGGGATGGAGATACAGGTTTTAGATACAGGACTTAATCGCATGCTCTGTGTAATTTTGAGGGGGAGTATTTTTCATTACAAGGAGAGTAGGAAGGTAGGACAATGTTGTTAAATATAACACAACATCTACACTACACGCAGTTGGGGGGTGGATTACTTTCTCGTTTGGGGAGAAGGTTTGGGCTTCCTGGATTGTTCATTTGTTTACGGCCTAATTGTTATAAACATAGTTTGTGGTTGTTGTTAGAGCATTTTATGTGTATTTCACGTATCCTACTTGCCAGGGATTTCGAGGGGACGTAAGTGAATAGGTTAAAAGTGTTAAACGCCTTGTGTGTATACATCTTGTTTTATGTTTTGCTTTATGCGGGCAGTGTTTTAGGATCGTCTCTGAACATTAATGTCTAGGCCAACGGGTTATAGATGCCTAATCTGGAATGTTAAAGGAATTAACCACTATATTAAGAGGAGACACATTATGAGGTATTTGAGAGAACACAAAGTGGACATTGCTTTGTTACAAGAAATCCGCTTAACAGACAAGGAGCACGCCAAACTAGGTCAGGGGTGGTATAACCAAGTATTTTTCTCATCTTATTCGTCAAGAGCAAGGGGGTTAGCGATACTGATAAGACGACTCCTTTTCGGTTGGGCTCGATTAGCAAAGACCAAGCAGGCCGCTATGTGATGATACAAGGTTCCATTTTCTCAGAGTCAATTACACTACTTAACGTATATGGTCCTAATTTTGATGACCCACAATTTTTCCGGAACATGTTTATCAATCTGACAGGTCCTCCGACTGAAATGTTTATCGGAGGGGACTTTAACCCTGGTGCTGGAGTCAAGTATAGATAGGTTGGTGGTGAGACTTGGTAGCCTATCACAGAGTGCAAAGGTGATGAAAGAAGAAATGTTAGGTTTGGGTTTAGTGTAAATATGGCGAGCACAAAATGGAGGGAAACGTGAATATTCCTTCTACGCACCAGTTCATGATAGTTATTCACGGATAGATTTTTTTCTGGGCCCTTTGTCCAAAGTACACCTCATGCCTCCCTGTGAATACCTCGCCAAAACCATATCTGATCATGCAGCACTACTGGTTACCATACCAGTGTCAGATATTCCGCCTACTAAAAGTGTCACGGTTCAGGGGTGGAGTGCAGTATGAAGCCATTTGCAGAGTCGTGATACTCGTTCGTGGTGTTTATTTCAAACAAACCAAACACTTAACAACGAACGGAAAACGTAACTAAATTGTGCAATCGCGACTTATAACAAAACATTCCACACAGTGCTTTACAAACACAACACTCACCATAAAATAACGTGACGTAGTAACAATGCTGAGCAAGGAGTGTCTTGCTCGCCGAACCTTTATAGCCCACTAATGACAGATACAAAACAGCTTGTGCAGAACGTAAACACGGAAGTGACTCACCAACTAAACCTGTGTAACCACGCCCCCACACCACTCATGATAAAAAGGTGGAGATTTGGCACCCACTTACTGGGCAATGAAGATTTTGTGGATTATCTTAACAAGCACATTGAGACATTTCTGGCTGTTAATCAGGACTCCTCTACGCCGGAGGTAGTGTGGGACTCAATGAAGTCTTATCTTAGGGGGGTTATAATATGTTATACATCAAAAAATAATAGATTATATACCTCTCAGGTCCAGTCATTGGAGAAAGAGATTAAACACTTGGAGGGAGAACACATAGACACATTAGACGCAGGCATTAGCAGGAGGCTCAAGGCCAAACAATTGGAACTAAGGACCCTTACAACGTGCAAGACGGAAAACGCAATAAGGCTGGTAAACTGCTGGCAAATACGGAGGGAGGAGGCTGATAGGGCAATACATACTATTATGGGGATGGCAAGGTTATTAATGCAGATATAAACGCAGCCTTCCTTAAATACTATGAAAAGCTCTATAAATCCCAGGGCAACTTCCCAGACAAAACCAAAAAGTTTTTTGATAAGATTGAGCTGGTCACTTTAACGGATGAACAAAAGGATAGTTTGGGAAGGTATGTTAACTAAAGAGGAAGTGGTTGAAGCTATATTTCAAATTTCATCAGGGAAAACCCCGGGCCTAGATGGGTTCCCAATCGAGTTTTTTAAAAACATTTCTAGACAAGTTAATAGGACCCATGCTAGCCATGTACAACCATGCCATAACAACCGGGAAACTCCCAGAGTCACTGGAACAAGCCTTAATAACAGTTTTACTGAAACCAGGTAAAGATCCAAAACTATGTGAATCCTATCGGCCCATTTTGATCCTCTGTCATGACTACAAAGTGTTCTCAAAGGTCTTGGCACTAGAGAAAGTTCTACCTGAACTAGTAGATATTGACCAGACGGGCTTTGTTCAGAAGCGCTCATCAATAGATAATCTTAGAAGGGTCTTTAATGTCATTCACTGTACTAAGGCAGCCAAGGTTCCCTGTATTGCGGTATCCTTAGATGCGGAACAGGCTTTTGATAGAGTGGAATGGGGTTATTTATTTGACACGATGACCAGAATGAACTTTGGACCCACATTTTTAGCTCTGGTCAAACTACTATATAAACATCCAGTTGCTAGAATAGACTAATGGTAATATTTCTCCTAGCTTCCTCCTGTCTCACTCTACACGACAAGGCTGCTGTTTGCTCTAGTATTGAGCCCTTGGGCTATTAGATCTCAATCTTCAATTCACAGTATACAGGTTGGGGGGGCGTGTCCATAAGGTCTCACTGTATGCTGACGATGTCATCGTCTTCTTTGCCCAGCCTGATGTATCCCTACCGGCACTGTTAGACACGTTGAATGAATATGGATCAATTTCTGGTTACAAAATTAACTTGACGAAAAGTGTAGCTATGCCTCTTAACGATGAAGCTAAGTCATGGGCTGCAATCAACATGCCTTTCCAGTGGAATACGGATAAACTAACATATTTGGGGCTTCAGATACCAAACAAACTAACCAAGTAATTTTCCCTCAATTACATCCCCTTATTGAAAAAGACTGAAGATGCTCTTACTAGATGGAAGGATTTGCCTCTATCCCTGATCGGGGGGGTTAACTCAATAAGAATGAATGTGCTGCCTAAATATTTATACCTGTTTCAGATGTTGCCCATTGATGTTCCCAAGGTATTCTTCAGGCGCCTGAATACCTGCGTGTCGCAGTTCATTTGGAATGGGAGACCATCTAGGATTAAAATGTCGGTGCTTCAGCGTCCCCTTGAGGATGGGGGACTCAATGTCCCTAACTTTGAGATGTATTACTGGGCAGCTCAGGCAAGGACGGTGTTTATATGGCAATCTGAACAACTATGACCTCCACTGTGGAAACAAATTGAGGAAGCCCATCTAAATACGTCATTGGCCTCAGTCCCATATATACCCAAATTCAAAATGCTTAAGCCATGGACAGGGAATCCGTTTATAAGACATGCATATAAACTTTGGAGAAAAATATGTGTTAAGAAAGGAAATGTTCAGGCTATTTATCATTCGACTCCCTTTCATGTTAACCGAACTTTCCCAAAAGCTCTGAGGGATGGACTTACGAGGTTGTGGTATGCTAATGGTATAAGGTCGTTCGGAGATCTATATAATGACGGCAAGTTGCAACCCTTTTCTGAACTAGTAGCACAGTTCGGTCTACCTCAAACTTTTTTAAATGTCTGCAGGTAAGGTATTACATTTTGACTGCACAGGGGGTCTTATTTTGCCTTTAAAGAAGCTCCCTTTGGAGGAGATGTTGAGTAGCAGATCTGACACCAGGGGGTTTGTCTCTTATGCTTACTCTACGTTTTGCCGGCTCCTGGAGTATGGGGAGTTGGGGGTAAAAAGGAAATGGGAGGAGGATCTGGACTATGCCTTTGGTCAGAAATATGCATCAACAGCCAATGTTTTTCATTTAATAGTAGGCATAGACTAATGCAATATAACCTAATCCACCGTGTGTACTACACACCAGAAAGGATGCAAAAGATAAGTTCCACACACTCTCAGTTCTGTCCCAGGTGTAAGATAGAGACAGGTACTTTGATGCATATGTTTTGGTCCTGCCCACAGTTGAGTGAATATTTGTTGTCGCCTGTGTGTGGAATACTGACATGTCACATGCCTAAAGATAATGTTTGAAATTGCGGGCCTTTGTTAATCCAGAAGGGGGGGTGTTTTGGCAAACTGCTAACTAGAATGTTGTATGAAAATTAAAAAAACTTAATAAAGATAATGTTCAAAAAAAGAAAAGCAAAAGATGCAAGCGGAAATGAACATTTGTATAGGTTTTGCATTGACCTTATTCTGTGGTTTTGTTTCTATTTTCTGCATGTATTCTCAGGCTCTTCACCAATAGCCTAATGGCTTCTTTTAACATGATGGGGTGAGGGCTGAGTCTGGAAAAAGCCTTCCAGGATACACATTTTTTTACTATGTGGTAAAAGGTAGCATAAATAAAAACTTTTAGTGCATACTGTAGAGTACTATAGGGATATACCATTGGAGGGGCGATTATCGGCACCACAAGGGTTGCTACACTACCCCCACCAAACAGCCGAGCACACCACTAGGGTCGTTACAATACATACGACCTGGAAATTCTAAAGACTTCTTGGCCAGGTTCTAGAGACTTGAAAAGTTTCTAGAGACCATATGTTTCTAGAGACAATATGAATAATAATAATTTTAAGACCTGGAAATTCTAAAGACTTCTCTGCATGGTTCTAAAAACCTGAAAAGGTTCTTGTCACGAACCATGCAGGGTGTAGTGCAGAGGTAGCCAAATTCAGCAATATGCGCTGAATGCAGAACGCAGTACACGCAGCTCCTCCCACACGCAGCCCCTCCCACACGCAGCCCCTCCCACACGCCATACAGAACGCAGGACACGCAGCTCCTCCCACACACAGCCCCTCCCACACGCAGCCCCTCCCACTTACTGCTCATTGCGAGTGCTCATTGCGCGTTGGTGTTGACTGAACCGGGATTGGCATTGTTATGAAAGGCCATATAATTTGTCTAAAAATAAAACCCTGGAAGTAAATGAGATTACGAGACTGTCTTTGATCATGTTGTAGCCTACTGTTATCTAATATTACTAGTGTAGTGGTTCATTTTTAGAAAATCAACATCTGCCCGAATGTTATGAAAAGAGTTACAATGTGTACGTTAGTTAGCTAGTTGCTTACAATAAGGTAATGTTATTGTAGTGGCTATTCAACCTTAACTTCAATCCAGAACGAAATCGAAAACAAATAAACCAAATCGAATCAAACAGCCACTGAGGCACTTAAAGATTGAATCTTACGCAGGGGAAAATAAGTCCAATGTCCAAGCAAACATTTCGCTCATGCCGTTTATTTCCCATTTGAGCAAGCCGATGCTAGTATTGGCAGCCTCTCTTTCCCTAGTAAAAAACCAACAACCTTTCCCAGTGCCTACCTGTCCTAATTGTAACCGTCATTATATAGATACGAAACAGGTGCTCAGTACTATCAAAGTAAAAGTCCCAACAAAATGCTCAAATTAACCAAAACATAACATTGACATTCTGTATATTAAATTAATAAAATAATCATGCAAATTATCTAAAGTGAACCTAAATAAAGTAATGTAATTATTAACGAAACAAGGAAATTGCTCCAACAGTTATTTATACACTTTTGATTAAAAACCTATTGCTTATTTTATGCGTTGTATTGCCTTTGACGTGTAGATACGCTAGTGTTTTATTGGATGGCAACAATTACATGAGACATGCAGCAGCTGTCAACTTTATCACTGTACCTTTTGGACTGTCCCTTATACTATTGTAACAAACAATAGAAAACTAATAAACATGCTACTAGTGAACAATCTCCCACATGGTGTGCGTTCTTGTGATTGGCTAAAACAAGAAAGATATCTGATTGGTTGCAGATCATTCTCTGTTAAAAATGCATTTGTGTGTGGATCCACGTCAGGGGAGTCTCAAAAAGAATCCACACACAAATGCAGTCAAATTCACTGCACGCAAGCAGTTTGTAAATCAAGATATATTTCGCTATGTGCATTTAAACAATTTGTATGCATTTGTGAATCTTATGTGCTTTTTAAATTTGGTGTGTGTATTTGTGAATTTTGTACGCATGTATGAATCCGGTGTGTGCATTTGTGAATGTAGTCTGTGCATGTATGAATCCCGTGTGTGCATTTGTGAATGTAGTCTGTGCATGTATGAATCCGGTGTGTGCATTTGTAAATCTATACTGTGCATTTATCTTTTTTGAGACTCTTTTAGCTCCATAGACTTACTATTGTATTTAAAACGGTGACAACAAACAATGAACACTCACCTCGAAATAACTGTGCTATAGAAACAATATCCGACAAACAAGTGATCCTCATTAGTGACCTAAATACCCCTGCCAATTGCAAAACTATGGGAAGAGGGGAAGTGCAACCCACTAAACTCCCGGTGTGCAACAAAACTCATCACAGTTCTAAAGACCTTTTCACACGTATGTTCCAAATACACCTTCCAGCCCCCTCAGCGTGAATTATTTTGCATGTGATCTCTGAATTCCCACAGAGTTACATAATGTGATTATGAAGCAACAAGAAGGGCAGACTGCTCCGTTAGCTGCAGTTTACCAGAGCCACGCTGTTTGCTATTTATTTTTTATTTAGACCAATTAACTTAAAAATATATTTCTATATGACTACCAACAATGACGTAGGTAAAGCAGTATTAAAATACGACCTGAATAATATCTAGAGACTTGTAGGGGTTTACGTCTTAGCATCTACTTGAGCTAGACACTACTAGTCAGCGTGTAGCAGTCAATGCATCAACTCATGTAATGGGCTAAAACTTTTAGCATTTTATTTAGCATGTTTACCATCTTTCTGTCTTGGAAGGACTTTATTAATGATGATTATAAGTCATTGCACAAAAAACCTATTGAGATATGCAAGTTAAAAATGTATATTAAAAGTTTTCAAACTTTTATTTTGAAAAACCAAAGGCTGTGCAACATGTGGGTGGCCCCTGCAGATAGGGTTGCCAACTGTCCCGAATTAGGCGGGACGTCCCGAATGTTTTGCCTAATTAATTTGTCCCGCATGGGACCTCACTTGTCCCGTTTTTTGACTACTACGCTGATCTAACCACTGATTCAACATCAGCAGTGCTTAATCTGATCACGACGACACTTGAGATTGAGAATGATCACTGACAGGGCGACACCTCACACCTGACCTATCATCATCATCCAATCACATATCACACAGTCAGCCCCCCTCTCACGCGCATCAGTATGCGTTAAGTAAATGCGCCCTTCGCTAAGCCACGCCCGAAAACCGCCACAGGCCAATCGTGGTTTAGCAACCGTAACTAGGCGCAGGAGGTCTGTCAAGCTTTCGAGCAAGGGAAACATGCCAACACGTTGTGCTTATGGATTGTGTAAATCTGATACCCAATATCCAAAACCCAAGTGGAGAAATGCCGGGCGTGGACGGAGGCTCACTGACATACTTTAAAATACTTGTGAGTACCCCAATCCAATCGCAGCTCTCCCGGTATAAGGTCTAAGGAGCGAACAGGGGGCTTGTCGGAGATCTCCAAGGAAAAGGTTGGTATGCGAACTTAATCAGTTCATTAACAGTACAGTAGTCATGTGCTCACTATAGGTACACTTTATTTGGGCAGCGGGATGTATTACAGAACACATGCTCTCATGCTTTATACTTTATATTGGTCTCCGCATACGATTTTTATTTGCTTTTTTAGGGACAACTACCGATGATATGTAAGCAGTAGCCTGGCGCGCTAAAATATAAGCGGTAGAATGTTAGCATTGTAAAGTGGTCAAGAAAATGGCTTATTCCACAAGATGTTAGATTATATTCACTTACCATGTTGTGCATGAACATAGCTGTTCCTCAATTTGTGTGTTTCCCACTTGAATGGTTAGCGTATGAGGCAGCTGCTGCTTGCGCTGGGACCTAGGCTTTAGCTTCAATTTTAAAGACGTTATTCTCTAATCGGTTGCTTATTATGTCGTGGATATATCCCTAGAATGCATACTGCAGCCCCTTTTGTCTTGCCCTTTCAGATATTTCACCTGTTCGCCAAAAATGACTAAATATCTCATTGGGAATGTCTGACACCGGTGCATACACATTGCAATAGACGTGCCAGGCTTGAAAGCTTGACAGGCGTAGCAACAGTAACTAAGGAGGGCGTAGCTAAGCGAAGGGTCAATTCCACACACACACATAAAGAACGTTGTTCAGTCTATAATCGATTTGGCATGTGGATAAAACAGCAAATATGTTTAATACTGCAAAAAAGAAAAGACTGTGCAGCTACAATAAAAATTGGGAAGAAAAAAATACATGGATTAAGCCCGTCAGCAGAGACGCAACAAAAGCCTTCTGTACTTTATGTCGCAGGGAATTTTCAGTTGCCCATGGAGGTGAGAATGACTTGAATAAACATTCTTCCGCAGAAATGCACAAGAAGGCCACATTAGCTAAGGTGCAAGCAATATCTGTGGATTCTTCGGGGTAACTACTGTGGAAACTGACAAAATAGCGGCAAGCGAAGCCTAAAAATCATAAACTGTAGGCTAATTTCGCACAAAACCAGCCCACCTTTTGCCCCTCATTTCATAGTGACAAAGTTGGCAACCCTACCTGCAGACTAGCTAAAATTAGTTAGAGGTTGATAGGTCATTGCACAAAAACTGAGCCCTCATTAAGTAATGAAAGGGGGGTTGCAATATTGATTAGTAGCGGAGTACAGTTTACTGTGTTGAATCTCTGACAGTAATGGCAGATATGTTATCGTGACCAGCACTCTCTGGTACACACCGGTAGTGCTGGTCAACGTGTACGCCCCAAACTTTTATGACGTTAGTTTTGCCAACCAACTGCTGGGGAAAATTCCCACCGTTTGATTTTTGGTGGGGATCTGAACTGCGTTGCTAGCCCAGCTCTAGATCGCTCCAACCCAAAGAACGACTCTCCCTCTTGTCACGAACAGATCGGCGTAGTGTGGAATAAGCCATGAGCAGAGTCGTAGAATCCAGTTCAATATAAGGATTTATTATAAAGAACACAAAACAAACCGAGAACGGCGGAAAACACTAAACTGTAGGACTGAAATGAAAATGCGCATAAAGCGACTTAAACAAACATACTCCAATACCTCCAGTAGCGCAAAACACTCACCACATATAGCTCGTGACATCTAACAAACAATGCTAAGCAAGGAGTGACTTGCTAGCGACCCCTTTATATCCCGACATAAAGTGACAGATTACTAACAGCTGTGACCACGTGAAAGAGGAAGTAATCACAGCTAGTGAGAACAAAAACACGGAAGTGGATCACCGAAATGGAAGTGTAGCAACGCCACCACACCAATCGTGACAGTATCCCGCACTAAAAGGCTAGCTCCCCAGATAGCCGAACAAACCAACAAAAACCACAAGGGAGCAACAAGACAGGACCCACAGTTAAACCCAATGGGTTAGTCCATCAGGACGGGTCCAGTCCTGAATAGGCCACGGTAGCCGACCGCCATCTCGAGCGGCTGAGAGGCCGCCAGTTTGAGCGGCTCAGGGTGCGTCGTGGCGGCGGCCATCGTGGGCGACGTGGCGGAGGCCATCGTTGGCGACGTGGCGGAGGCCATCGTGGGCGACGTGGCGGAGGCCATCTTGGGCGACGGGGCGGAGGCCATCGTGGGCGGCGTGGCGGAGGCCATCGTTAGCGGCGTGGCGGCGGCCATCGTGAGCGTAGTCGTGGCGGCGGCCATCGTGAGCGTAGTCGTGGCGGCGGCCATCGTGAGCGTAGTCGTGGCGGCGGCCCTCGTGAGCGTAATCGTGGCGGCGGCCATCGTGGCGTCGTCGTGGCGGCGGCCATCGTGGCGCGTCGTGGCGGCGGCCATCGTGGCGTAGTCGTGGCGGCGGCCATCGTGGCGTCGTCGTGGCGGCGGCCATCGTGGCGTAGTCGTGGCGGCGGCCATCGTGGCGTAGTCGTGGCGGCGGCCATCGTGAGCGTAGTCGTGGCGGCGGCCATCGTGGCGTAGTCGTGGCGGCGGCCATCGTAAGCGTCGTCGTGGCGCGGCCTTCGTGGGCGGCGTGCGGCAGCCATGGTGGGCGGCGATGCGGCAGCCATCGTGGGCGCGGGCGTGACGGCGGGAGCCATCGTGGACGCTGGCGAGACGGCGGCAGCCATCTTGGGCGCTGGCGTGACGACAACAGCCATCTTGGGCGCTGGCGTGACGGCGGGGACCATCGTGGGACGCTGGCGTGACGGCGGCAGCCATCTTGGGCGCTGGCGTGGCGACGGCAGCCATCTTGAGCGCTGGCGTGACGGCAACAGCCATCTTGAGCGCTGGCGTGACGGCAACAGCCATCTTGGGCGCTGGCGTGACGGCGGGGACCATCGTGGACGCTGGCGTGACGGCGGCAGCCACCTTGGGGGCTGGCGTGACGACGGCAACAGCCATCTTGGACGCTGGCGTGACGGCGGGGACCATCGTGGACGCTGGCGTGACGGCGACAGCCATCTTGGGCGCTGGCGTGACGGCGACAGCCATCTTGGGCGCTGGCGTGACGGCGACAGCCATCTTGGGCGCTGGCGTGACGGCGACAGCCATCTTGGGCGCTGGCGTGACGGCAACAGCCATCTTGGGCGCTGGCGTGACGGCAACAGCCATCTTGGGCGCTGGCGTGACGGCAACAGCCATCGTGGGCGCTGGCGTGACGGCGGGAGCCATCGTGGACGCTGGCGAGACGGCGGCAGCCATCTTGGGCGCTGGCGGGACGACGGCAGCCATCTTGAGCGCTGGCGTGACGACGGCAACAGCCATCTCGGGCGCAGGCGTAGCGGAGGCCATCTCGGGCGCAGGCGTAGCTGAGGCCATCTCGGGCACAGGCGTAGCTGAGGCCCTCTCGGGCGCAGGCGTAGCTGAGGCCATCTCGGGCACAGGCGTAGCTGAGGCCATCTCGGGCACAGGCGTAGCTGAAGCCATCTCGGGCGCAGGCGTAGCGGCCATCTCGGGCGCTGGCGTGGCGGAGGCGATCTCTGGCGTCAGATCTTGAAAGTCCAGCCATGCCTTCCACCACGCCCTAATGACAGCCGGGGGCTGCTTATGTAACCCCTCTGGGGATTTCTCTGTCCCGGAGGTAGGTGGTCGGAAAGGGTCTTCCCACGGCGGGGGTAGTGGCTGTAGCTCCAGGGCTCTTGCTGGCCCTGGCTGCAGCCCCGGAACAGTGGGCGGTGTCTTCTGCCCGCCCCAGCCGACGTCCGATGTTGCGGGGACTAGTCGACTGAGGACGGGATCCCATAGCAGGGCGTCTTCCAGGGAGTCCTCCTCCACTCGCTCGTAGACCGCCTCCTCATCATCCGAGGAGAGGGAGTCGGACCCCCAATCACCCTGCCAGGTGTAGCGCTGCTCCTGCTGCTCCGTGGGTTGACGGTGAGCTTCATACCTCGGAGCGCTATAGCTTGCCCCTCCGAGGAATCCACTCACCGTCCGGCTCTGCGGGCTTCTTGGGTGGCTTAGCATTCTGTCACGAACAGATCGGCGTAGTGTGGAATAAGCCATGAGCAGAGTCGTAGAATCCAGTTCAATATAAGGATTTATTATAAAGAACACAAAACAAACCGAGAACGGCGGAAAACACTAAACTGTAGGACTGAAATGAAAATGCGCATAAAGCGACTTAAACAAACATACTCCAATACCTCCAGTAGCGCAAAACACTCACCACATATAGCTCGTGACATCTAACAAACAATGCTAAGCAAGGAGTGACTTGCTAGCGACCCCTTTATATCCCGACATAAAGTGACAGATTACTAACAGCTGTGACCACGTGAAAGAGGAAGTAATCACAGCTAGTGAGAACAAAAACACGGAAGTGGATCACCGAAATGGAAGTGTAGCAACGCCACCACACCAATCGTGACAGTATCCCGCACTAAAAGGCTAGCTCCCCAGATAGCCGAACAAACCAACAAAAACCACAAGGGAGCAACAAGACAGGACCCACAGTTAAACCCAATGGGTTAGTCCATCAGGACGGGTCCAGTCCTGAATAGGCCACGGTAGCCGACCGCCATCTCGGCGGCTGAGAGGCCGCCAGTTTGAGCGGCTCAGGGTGCGTCGTGGCGGCGGCCATCGTGGGCGGCGTGGCGGAGGCCATCGTTGGCGACGTGGCGGAGGCCATCGTGGGCGACGTGGCGGAGGCCATCTTGGGCGACGGGGCGGAGGCCATCGTGGGCGCGTGGCGGAGGCCATCGTTAGCGGCGTGGCGGCGGCCATCGTGGCGTAGTCGTGGCGGCGGCCATCGTGAGCGTAGTCGTGGCGGCGGCCATCGTGGCGTAGTCGTGGCGGCGGCCCTCGTGAGCGTAATCGTGGCGGCGGCCATCGTGAGCGTCGTCGTGGCGGCGGCCATCGTGGCGTCGTCGTGGCGGCGGCCATCGTGGCGTAGTCGTGGCGGCGGCCATCGTGAGCGTCGTCGTGGCGGCGGCCATCGTGGCGTAGTCGTGGCGGCGGCCATCGTGAGCGTAGTCGTGGCGGCGGCCATCGTGAGCGTAGTCGTGGCGGCGGCCATCGTAAGCGTCGTCGTGGCGCGGCCTTCGTGGGCGGCGTGCGGCAGCCATGGTGGGCGCGTGCGGCAGCCATCGTGGGCGCGGGCGTGACGGCGGGAGCCATCGTGGACGCTGGCGAGACGGCGGCAGCCATCTTGGGCGCTGGCGTGACGACAACAGCCATCTTGGGCGCTGGCGTGACGGCGGGGACCATCGTGGACGCTGGCGTGACGGCGGCAGCCATCTTGGGCGCTGGCGTGGCGATGGCAGCCATCTTGAGCGCTGGCGTGACGGCAACAGCCATCTTGAGCGCTGGCGTGACGGCAACAGCCATCTTGGGCGCTGGCGTGACGGCGGGGACCATCGTGGACGCTGGCGTGACGGCGGCAGCCACCTTGGGGGCTGGCGTGACGACGGCAACAGCCATCTTGGACGCTGGCGTGACGGCGGGGACCATCGTGGACGCTGGCGTGACGGCGACAGCCATCTTGGGCGCTGGCGTGACGGCGACAGCCATCTTGGGCGCTGGCGTGACGGCGACAGCCATCTTGGGCGCTGGCGTGACGGCGACAGCCATCTTGGGCGCTGGCGTGACGGCGACAGCCATCTTGGGCGCTGGCGTGACGGCAACAGCCATCTTGGGCGCTGGCGTGACGGCAACAGCCATCTTGGGCGCTGGCGTGACGGCAACAGCCATCGTGGGCGCTGGCGTGACGGCGGGAGCCATCGTGGACGCTGGCGAGACGGCGGCAGCCATCTTGGGCGCTGGCGGGACGACGGCAGCCATCTTGAGCGCTGGCGTGACGACGGCAACAGCCATCTCGGGCGCAGGCGTAGCGGAGGCCATCTCGGGCGCAGGCGTAGCTGAGGCCATCTCGGGCACAGGCGTAGCTGAGGCCCTCTCGGGCGCAGGCGTAGCTGAGGCCATCTCGGGCACAGGCGTAGCTGAGGCCATCTCGGGCACAGGCGTAGCTGAAGCCATCTCGGGCGCAGGCGTAGCGGCCATCTCGGCGCTGGCGTGGCGGAGCGATCTCTGGCGTCAGATCTTGAAAGTCCAGCCATGCCTTCCACCACGCCTAATGACAGCCGGGGGCTGCTTATGTAACCCCTCTGGGGATTTCTCTGTCCCGGAGGTAGGTGGTCGGAAAGGGTCTTCCCACGGCGGGGTAGTGGCTGTAGCTCCAGGGCTCTTGCTGGCCCTGGCTGCAGCCCCGGAACAGTGGGCGGTGTCTTCTGCCCGCCCCAGCCGGCGTCCGATGTTGCGGGGACTAGTCGACTGAGGACGGGATCCCATAGCAGGGGCGTCTTCCATCTGTCACGAACAGATCGGCGTAGTGTGGAATAAGCCATGAGCAGAGTCGTAGAATCCAGTTCAATATAAGGATTTATTATAAAGAACACAAAACAAACCGAGAACGGCGGAAAACACTAAACTGTAGGACTGAAATGAAAATGCGCATAAAGCGACTTAAACAAACATACTCCAATACCTCCAGTAGCGCAAAACACTCACCACATATAGCTCGTGACATCTAACAAACAATGCTAAGCAAGGAGTGACTTGCTAGCGACCCCTTTATATCCCGACATAAAGTGACAGATTACTAACAGCTGTGACCACGTGAAAGAGGAAGTAATCACAGCTAGTGAGAACAAAAACACGGAAGTGGATCACCGAAATGGAAGTGTAGCAACGCCACCACACCAATCGTGACAGTATCCCGCACTAAAAGGCTAGCTCCCCAGATAGCCGAACAAACCAACAAAAACCACAAGGGAGCAACAAGACAGGACCCACAGTTAAACCCAATGGGTTAGTCCATCAGGACGGGTCCAGTCCTGAATAGGCCACGGTAGCCGACCGCCATCTCGAGCGGCTGAGAGGCCGCCAGTTTGAGCGGCTCAGGGTGCGTCGTGGCGGCGGCCATCGTGGGCGACGTGGCGGAGGCCATCGTTGGCGACGTGGCGGAGGCCATCGTGGGCGACGTGGCGGAGGCCATCTTGGGCGACGGGGCGGAGGCCATCGTGGGCGACGTGGCGGAGGCCATCGTTGGCGACGTGGCGGCGGCCATCGTGAGCGTAGTCGTGGCGGCGGCCATCGTGAGCGTAGTCGTGGCGGCGGCCATCGTGAGCGTAGTCGTGGCGGCGGCCCTCGTGAGCGTAATCGTGGCGGCGGCCATCGTGAGCGTCGTCGTGGCGGCGGCCATCGTGAGCGTCGTCGTGGCGGCGGCCATCGTGAGCGTAGTCGTGGCGGCGGCCATCGTGAGCGTCGTCGTGGCGGCGGCCATCGTGAGCGTAGTCGTGGCGGCGGCCATCGTGAGCGTAGTCGTGGCGGCGGCCATCGTGAGCGTAGTCGTGGCGGCGGCCATCGTGAGCGTTGTCCTGGCGGCGGGCAACGTAAGCGCCCTCGGGGCGCGGCCTTCGTGGGCGGCGCATGCGGCAGCCATGGTGGGCGGCGATGCGGCAGCCATCGTGGGCGCGGGCGTGACGGCGGGAGCCATCGTGGACGCTGGCGAGACGGCGGCAGCCATCTTGGGCGCTGGCGTGACGACAACAGCCATCTTGGGCGCTGGCGTGACGGCGGGGACCATCGTGGACGCTGGCGTGACGGCGGCAGCCATCTTGGGCGCTGGCGTGGCGACGGCAGCCATCTTGAGCGCTGGCGTGACGGCAACAGCCATCTTGAGCGCTGGCGTGACGGCAACAGCCATCTTGGGCGCTGGCGTGACGGCGGGGACCATCGTGGACGCTGGCGTGACGGCGGCAGCCACCTTGGGGGCTGGCGTGACGACGGCAACAGCCATCTTGGACGCTGGCGTGACGGCGGGGACCATCGTGGACGCTGGCGTGACGGCGACAGCCATCTTGGGCGCTGGCGTGACGGCGACAGCCATCTTGGGCGCTGGCGTGACGGCGACAGCCATCTTGGGCGCTGGCGTGACGGCGACAGCCATCTTGGGCGCTGGCGTGACGGCAACAGCCATCTTGGGCGCTGGCGTGACGGCAACAGCCATCTTGGGCGCTGGCGTGACGGCAACAGCCATCGTGGGCGCTGGCGTGACGGCGGGAGCCATCGTGGACGCTGGCGAGACGGCGGCAGCCATCTTGGGCGCTGGCGGGACGACGGCAGCCATCTTGAGCGCTGGCGTGACGACGGCAACAGCCATCTCGGGCGCAGGCGTAGCGGAGGCCATCTCGG
The DNA here is from genome assembly GCA_029465975.1 of Dallia pectoralis. Taxonomy (NCBI): domain Eukaryota; kingdom Metazoa; phylum Chordata; class Actinopteri; order Esociformes; family Umbridae; genus Dallia; species Dallia pectoralis. Next base: position 6,848,336 of record CM055750.1, read on the forward strand.
GCGCAGGCGTAGCTGAGGCCATCTCGGGCACAGGCGTAGCTGAGGCCCTCTCGGGCGCAGGCGTAGCTGAGGCCATCTCGGGCACAGGCGTAGCTGAGGCCATCTCGGGCACAGGCGTAGCTGAAGCCATCTCGGGCGCAGGCGTAGCGGCCATCTCGGGCGCTGGCGTGGCGGAGGCGATCTCTGGCGTCAGATCTTGAAAGTCCAGCCATGCCTTCCACCACGCCCTAATGACAGCCGGGGGCTGCTTATGTAACCCCTCTGGGGATTTCTCTGTCCCGGAGGTAGGTGGTCGGAAAGGGTCTTCCCACGGCGGGGGTAGTGGCTGTAGCTCCAGGGCTCTTGCTGGCCCTGGCTGCAGCCCCGGAACAGTGGGCGGTGTCTTCTGCCCGCCCCAGCCGACGTCCGATGTTGCGGGGACTAGTCGACTGAGGACGGGATCCCATAGCAGGGCGTCTTCCAGGGAGTCCTCCTCCACTCGCTCAGACCGCCTCCTCATCATCCGAGGAGAGGGAGTCGGACCCCCAATCACCCTGCCAGGTGTAGCGCTGCTCCTGCTGCTCCGTGGGTTGACGGTGAGCTTCATACCTCGGAGCGCTATAGCTTGCCCCTCCGAGGAATCCACTCACCGTCCGGCTCTGCGGGCTTCTTGGGTGGCTTAGCATTCTGTCACGAACAGATCGGCGTAGTGTGGAATAAGCCATGAGCAGAGTCGTAGAATCCAGTTCAATATAAGGATTTATTATAAAGAACACAAAACAAACCGAGAACGGCGGAAAACACTAAACTGTAGGACTGAAATGAAAATGCGCATAAAGCGACTTAAACAAACATACTCCAATACCTCCAGTAGCGCAAAACACTCACCACATATAGCTCGTGACATCTAACAAACAATGCTAAGCAAGGAGTGACTTGCTAGCGACCCCTTTATATCCCGACATAAAGTGACAGATTACTAACAGCTGTGACCACGTGAAAGAGGAAGTAATCACAGCTAGTGAGAACAAAAACACGGAAGTGGATCACCGAAATGGAAGTGTAGCAACGCCACCACACCAATCGTGACAGTATCCCGCACTAAAAGGCTAGCTCCCCAGATAGCCGAACAAACCAACAAAAACCACAAGGGAGCAACAAGACAGGACCCACAGTTAAACCCAATGGGTTAGTCCATCAGGACGGGTCCAGTCCTGAATAGGCCACGGTAGCCGACCGCCATCTCGAGCGGCTGAGAGGCCGCCAGTTTGAGCGGCTCAGGGTGCGTCGTGGCGGCGGCCATCGTGGGCGACGTGGCGGAGGCCATCGTTGGCGACGTGGCGGAGGCCATCGTGGGCGACGTGGCGGAGGCCATCTTGGGCGACGGGGCGGAGGCCATCGTGGGCGACGTGGCGGAGGCCATCGTTGGCGCGTGGCGGCGGCCATCGTGAGCGTAGTCGTGGCGGCGGCCATCGTGAGCGAGTCGTGGCGGCGGCCATCGTGAGCGTAGTCGTGGCGGCGGCCCTCGTGAGCGTAATCGTGGCGGCGGCCATCGTGAGCGTCGTCGTGGCGGCGGCCATCGTGAGCGTCGTCGTGGCGGCGGCCATCGTGAGCGAGTCGTGGCGGCGGCCATCGTGAGCGTCGTCGTGGCGGCGGCCATCGTGAGCGTAGTCGTGGCGGCGGCCATCGTGAGCGTAGTCGTGGCGGCGGCCATCGTGAGCGTAGTCGTGGCGGCGGCCATCGTAAGCGTCGTCGTGGCGCGGCCTTCGTGGGCGGCGATGCGGCAGCCATGGTGGGCGGCGATGCGGCAGCCATCGTGGGCGCGGGCGTGACGGCGGGAGCCATCGTGGACGCTGGCGAGACGGCGGCAGCCATCTTGGGCGCTGGCGTGACGACAACAGCCATCTTGGGCGCTGGCGTGACGGCGGGGGCCATCGTGGACGCTGGCGTGACGGCGGCAGCCATCTTGGGCGCTGGCGTGGCGATGGCAGCCATCTTGAGCGCTGGCGTGACGGCAACAGCCATCTTGAGCGCTGGCGTGACGGCAACAGCCATCTTGGGCGCTGGCGTGACGGCGGGGACCATCGTGGACGCTGGCGTGACGGCGGCAGCCACCTTGGGGGCTGGCGTGACGACGGCAACAGCCATCTTGGACGCTGGCGTGACGGCGGGGACCATCGTGGACGCTGGCGTGACGGCGACAGCCATCTTGGGCGCTGGCGTGACGGCGACAGCCATCTTGGGCGCTGGCGTGACGGCGACAGCCATCTTGGGCGCTGGCGTGACGGCGACAGCCATCTTGGGCGCTGGCGTGACGGCGACAGCCATCTTGGGCGCTGGCGTGACGGCAACAGCCATCTTGGGCGCTGGCGTGACGGCAACAGCCATCTTGGGCGCTGGCGTGACGGCAACAGCCATCGTGGGCGCTGGCGTGACGGCGGGAGCCATCGTGGACGCTGGCGAGACGGCGGCAGCCATCTTGGGCGCTGGCGGGACGACGGCAGCCATCTTGAGCGCTGGCGTGACGACGGCAACAGCCATCTCGGGCGCAGGCGTAGCGGAGGCCATCTCGGGCGCAGGCGTAGCTGAGGCCATCTCGGGCACAGGCGTAGCTGAGGCCCTCTCGGGCGCAGGCGTAGCTGAGGCCATCTCGGGCACAGGCGTAGCTGAGGCCATCTCGGGCACAGGCGTAGCTGAAGCCATCTCGGGCGCAGGCGTAGCGGCCATCTCGGGCGCTGGCGTGGCGGAGGCGATCTCTGGCGTCAGATCTTGAAAGTCCAGCCATGCCTTCCACCACGCCCTAATGACAGCCGGGGGCTGCTTATGTAACCCCTCTGGGGATTTCTCTGTCCCGGAGGTAGGTGGTCGGAAAGGGTCTTCCCACGGCGGGGTAGTGGCTGTAGCTCCAGGGCTCTTGCTGGCCCTGGCTGCAGCCCCGGAACAGTGGGCGGTGTCTTCTGCCCGCCCCAGCCGACGTCCGATGTTGCGGGGACTAGTCGACTGAGGACGGGATCCCATAGCAGGGCGTCTTCCAGGAGTCCTCCTCCACTCGCTCGTAGACCGCCTCCTCATCATCCGAGGAGAGGGAGTCGGACCCCCAATCACCCTGCCAGGTGTAGCGCTGCTCCTGCTGCTCCGTGGGTTGACGGTGAGCTTCATACCTCGGAGCGCTATAGCTTGCCCCTCCGAGGAATCCGCTCACCGTCCGGCTCTGCGGGCTTCTTGGGTGGCTTAGCATTCTGTCACGAACAGATCGGCGTAGTGTGGAATAAGCCATGAGCAGAGTCGTAGAATCCAGTTCAATATAAGGATTTATTATAAAGAACACAAAACAAACCGAGAACGGCGGAAAACACTAAACTGTAGGACTGAAATGAAAATGCGCATAAAGCGACTTAAACAAACATACTCCAATACCTCCAGTAGCGCAAAACACTCACCACATATAGCTCGTGACATCTAACAAACAATGCTAAGCAAGGAGTGACTTGCTAGCGACCCCTTTATATCCCGACATAAAGTGACAGATTACTAACAGCTGTGACCACGTGAAAGAGGAAGTAATCACAGCTAGTGAGAACAAAAACACGGAAGTGGATCACCGAAATGGAAGTGTAGCAACGCCACCACACCAATCGTGACACCTCTGCTATGTCTAAAGGTTGACAATGGGTGTACTGATCCGTGGAGATTTCTCAACCCCAGGGCTAGAGAATATTATTTTTTTCTCCCATGTGCACCACTTATTCTCGTATTGACTATTTTTTTATTGATCATGCACTGCTTCCAAATGTGACCTCCTCTGAATACTTGGCCATTGTCAATTTCAGACCATGCCCCCTTGGCCCTGGATATTGTCCTGTCGGTGCAAACACATTCCCCTACCTGTTGGGTGGTTATCTCCTACACGTCCTACATGAACAAAACCCGTAGGGTTAAACTTGAGGAGCTTTTCTCAACCATCCTCGACCTGGACCGACATTATGCTCTGGCCCCTACCCCTGAGCTGTATAAGCAGCGCATAAACTTACAATCTGAGTTTAATCTCCTTTCCACCAAGGATGCTGAGCGGCTGCTTCTACGCTCCCATGCTACCTACTTTGAACATGGTGACAAGGGCTCCCGCCTGCTGGCTCATCAGCTGAAACGACAGTCTGCTTCACGGCTGATTCCCCAAATTACAGTCTCCCAAGTTTTGACCCACGACCCCAAACGAATCAACGACACCTTGACTACACTTTATTCCTCCCTATACACATCTGAGTCCCCCTCAGACAATACCAAAATGAGACAATTTCTCGACGCATTGGAAACCCCTTTGGTCGACGCTGACTCTGCTGTTCACCTTGACCCCCCACATACCCTTAAGGAAGTGGTTATTTCTATTAAATCAATGCAGAGCAGCAAAGCTCCGGGGCCTGACGGCTTCCCCGCTGAGTTTTATAAGAAATTTTATGTGAAGTTGGCACCCTTACTTTTATCTGTCTATAACGAGTCACTTGAACGCAGGACCCTGCCACTGACCTTGACGCAGGCATCCATAGCACTGCTTCTTAAAAAAGGAAAGGACCCCACTTCCTGGGGCCCCGAGGTCTGGCTCTTCCCAACTTTCTTTACTACTACTGGGCGGCAAATTTTCAGAAACTGCCATTCTGGTTACATGCTCGCGACTCCCAGTGGTGCCACCTTGAGTCACACTCCTGCATCTCTACTTCTCTCCCTGCTCTGCTTTGCTCCTCTCTCCCATCATCACCGTCCCGTTATCCTGGAAACCCTGTGGTGCTCTCCACACTTAAGATCTGGTATCAATTTCGACAGCACTCTAAATTCTCTTCTGCATCTACTTTGGCCCCTATCGATAGAAACCATGCATTTCTCCCTTTCATAGTTCTCCCTCTGGTCAAGAAAGTGGATTATTAAGGACATGTATGGGGACAGAGGTTTTTCTAGTTTTCCCAGACTTGTCTCTAAGTGGTCTCTGCCCCAATCACATTTCTTCCGCTACCTTCAGGTACGGCATTTTGTTTTCTGGATTTCCTGCCCTGCCCCCAAGTAGACCCTGGGATGCTCTGCTGTCTCTGCTACCCCATCAGAGGGGGCTAATCTCCCAAATCTACTCATGCATCATGTCTTTCGATGCACACTCCACTGATGGAATTAAGTTGGCTTGGGAATGGGAGATGGGGGTTGGGCTTACGCAGGAGTGGTGGAGTAAGGCAGTAGACAGGATACACTCCACGACACCTTGTGCTCGCTTGGGTCTCATCCAATTTAAAGTCACTCACAGAGTGCACTTCACTAAGGCCAGACTGGCTTCTATTTACCCTGACGTACACGATGAGTGTGATAGATGCTATGCCTGCCCATGTGATCTCAGCCATATGTTTGCACAATGCCCTGCCTTGAATAACTATTGGGACTCTATATTTAAGGTGCTGTTTGAGGTGTTGGGTGTACCCATGCAGTCGTGCCCCCTGTTGGCTGTGTTTGCCGTCCCTGCTGACTTGTCCTCCTGGAGCCGCGTACAGGCAGACGCGGTTGCATTTACTACACTACTGGCCAGGCGTAGAATACTTTTGAATTGGAAGTCTGTCCATCCCCCAGCTGTTTGGCTCAGCGATGTTATGTATTTCTTACAGCTAGAAAAAAAAAATGATCGCTTAGGGGCTCAACTGCCAACTTCACCAAGAAATGGAAGCCATTTATAACCTGCTTCAAAAGATTGGAGAAACTACGCTCTGATTCGTTTACTTTTCTTTTTTTCCCCCAGTATTTATTTTAATTAATTATTTCCCCCAGTGTTGTGTTTTTACTCTTGTAATCGTCATGTATTTTTTTTAGGTCCTTGTTTTTGGGTGTGTACTCTGTGTCTGTTTTTGTTTTGATGTGTGGGTATGTGGATGCGTGGGTTGTCATTGGGACTGTTATGGGATTGGGTCAGGGGAAAAAAGGCAGTGGTCTACGTAGTGCTAACCTTCAATGTCACCAATGTCCCCCTGCTCAATAATAATAAAAAAAGATTAAGCCAAACCAATGAGGGAAACTGTGCAACCTACTTCTTGTTGATTTAAGACAATAAGCATTTTAAACGAGATGCTGAAATACACCAAAGGCCAGTGCAGAAGTATGCATCTAAGATAAAACACTGAAAATTCAAACAGTTGTTTGAATTCAATATTTTTGTTTTTGTTCGATTTTTTGCAATCTTTTCTTGCGTTCTTTTTAGAGAAAACGGGGTAAAATAATTAAATAGTTTTTTTGCTGAAAGAGCTGCATAAATATGGAAGAACGGACAGAGACAGTGGCTAAGACTGCTCCAACACCCTAGTCATGTAATAATAAGGCATATGATAGAAGCTTGAATGTAATAGAACATTGTGGTAGTTTTTCCAAACTCTGTCCACTGTCTCGTTGGCACCTGGTGTGAAATGAATATGATAGCTTAAAGGACAAACTAAGTGCTCTAATAGAGCAGTGCTGGCAGAACGAGTGGGCAGGGCAGATTTATATGCATTTAAATACATATATTAATAATACATATATATCTCCTGAAGACATTGTTTTGTTGGAATGCCATTTTGGAGTTTTTAAAATTACTGCCCTGCTATAACATGGGTTAGTCCCACCAATACACAATGGCCAATATGTGAATTATATGGTGGGCAAGAAAACACTCCTGCATACTTACAGCTGATGAAGTTGGAGCAATGCTTATTTTTCTCCTCTGTATCCTCACACCTAAAGTACACTCCAGAGCCTGACGCCCGTGTGATGTTTAGGTTGTGGACAGCAATTGCTCTGACTCTGTCGGTGATGTTGATCATGGGGTAGCTGGTTTCGTTAAAGGTCATATTGGTAATGTCGACACCTTTCGGAGGGACACAGCAGAACAAGATGGTAGAGCCCTCCTTTAACACTTGCTGAAAAGGGTACATTGTGGTTGTTTTCTTTATTCTGTCCACTTCCTCTTGGGTACCTGGAGGGAGATGAAGATTAGGTTAAGTATAACTCCTAAAATGTTTCCAATTGTCATGGAAATGGCTTATATAGTGCACTTCACAGTCCTTTTCACATTGATTTCACAGTTCATTTCACATGTAACAGTGACACGCATTAGTACTCTGTTGAACTACTGAAGAAAAAAAACGTTTACTTTGATGAAAAGATAGGTGGAAGAGGAAAAGGAAGCGGCCTTTCTGAAAAACACAGACCTGATAACATAAGTGGCTTTTTTGTTTAACCCTTTATTGTAACTGCACGTTTGACTTTTTTAACGATCAAATTGCTGCAATTAGAACTCGCTAAACTCAATTTTCAGCTGTTTGTCCGCATTCCTCTCATTGAATTGAGTGCGTAATGACATTTATATCCACCTGGTAGCAATGTTGTAGAAAGTTATTGTCGCTTAGATAAGCTGAAACAAAACTGAAGGTTTATTGACCTGTTCAAACATAGGCCTATACTGCAATTGAAGTTAATAGTTGAGGAAAGATTTTTTTAATAAGCAACAAGCTGGATTCAAACTTGTGCTTTAGCAGTACATGGGCTTTGGATGTAGTGGGTTAGACCACTCACCATGATATGTCTTCCATTGGGTCCAGTCACTTGGGTTTGAGTGGTTGCAGAAACTTCGTATTCTCACCGAATGATCGGCACATTGTAAAGGCAAAGTAGACACCCAGCTCCATGTTAACACTGAGTTACTGCTCACATTAGAGTGGCTCACATTAGTCTGTGGGATGTAAAATAATAAATGAAACACATCACAAAAACAAAGGTGAACAAATCTGGCTGTACTGATGTGAGAATAGACAGTGTTACTTACGTTGTGAACAACAATGAATTTTGCGGTTCGTCCAACCTGAATTTCAAAAGTATCCACAGCAGTGTGGTTGACCAGCCACCTCAATTCAAGAGTTTGCATTGCAACATTAGCCCAAAGCTCAGAAATTATAGGACAGGGAGGTTTAGTACCTGCAACAAAATAATAAACATATAAAGTCACCTTTTGACAATACAACGATTGGTATTTGAAATAATCACTACATACAATAATTGTTGTAGTAATGTAGATGATTTCATAGCCCACTGTACCTTACCTGATTCCAGACAGGATGCATTCAAAAATACAGAACATGTTATAAGGAACATATAGCAGCATCGATTAACATGCATCTTCAAACCCCACAAAGCAAACTTTTCTGTTCAAACAACAAAACTACAGGTCCGATGATGATGATGAGTTGCTATCTCTGTTCAAGCAGACAAGTGCTCACTTATACGCAGTATGACTGATGTTCAGGAATGAGTCACAACTACGTTTGGTATTGAGCAATAATGTTTTCATATGTATTGTGTAACACAGAGGTTGTTTAAGGAGGGGATGAAGACACTAAAAAGGACTGTGTTAAAGCCAAATTCCAAACGTGAACTAAAAATGTAGATCTGAAAGTTCTCTAAAGCCAGTTATTGATTGTTTGAATTTTCAGTAGCATGTTATAGCAGTGTGTAGAGCAAGAGGTAGCAATGGGGTACAACGGTTTGCTTTGTGCAAATGGCAGATGTAATAAACAGTACGCATTTTGCAAATGGCAGATGTCGCAGTGTGCATGCAAGGTGACCGAAGGGTTTCAATCAATCAATACTGTTTTTTTATACAGTCCTTTTTACATCCACTGTTGCTGGGCTGAAATATATTCCTAAACCAACTAAAATACAAGAGCAACTTCAGGGTAATTTGTCTTAATTCAGAGGTAGAACAACAACAATCTGTTTGGAATGGTAATCTCACATCCTTTACATATTTTTTCCAATTATGAAACTGGGAATTACATTACATTACAGGTTGATTTATTTCAGTAATTCCATTCAAAAAATGAAACTTGGATATTATATTCATTCATTACACACAGACTGATATATTTAAAATGTTTATTTAATTTAATTGTGATGATTAAAACTGACAACTAATGAAAATCACAAAATCAGTATCTCTGAAAATTTGAATATTACTTAAGACCAATACAAAAAAAGGAGTTTTAGAAATGTTGGCCAACTGAAAAGTATGAACATAAAAAGTATGAACATGTACAGCACTCAATACTTAGTTGGGGGTCCTTTTTCCTGAATTACTGCAGCAATGCGGCGTGGCATGGAGTCGATCAGTCTGTTGCACTGCTCAGGTGTTATGAGAGCCCAGGTTGCTCTATTAGTGGCCTTCAGCTCTTCTGCATTGTTGGGTCAGGCGTATTGCATCTTCCTCTTCACAATACCCCATCAATTTTCTATAGGGTTAAGGTCAGGCGAGTTTGCTGGCCAATTAAGAACATAGCTTTGGCACTGTGTGCAGGTGCCAAGTCCTGTTGGAAAAAGAAATCTGCATAAAGTTGGTCAGCAGCAGGAAGCATGAAGTGCTCTAAAACTTCCTGGTAGACAGCTGCGTTGACCTTGGACCTAAAAACACAGTGGACCAAGACCAGCAGATGACATGGCACCCCAAATCATCACTGACTGTGGACACTTTACACTGGACTTCAAGCAACGTGGATTCTGTGCCTCTCTTCCTTTCCTCCAGACTCTGGGATCTTGATTTCCAAAGGAAATGCAAAATGTACTATTATCAGAGAACATAACTTTGGACCACTCAGCAGAAGTCCAGTCCTTTTTGTCTTTAGCCCAGGCGAGACGCTTCTGACGCTGTGTCTTGTTCAAGAGTGGCATGACACAAGGAATGCGACAGCTGAAACCCATGTCTTGCATACGTCTGTGCGTGGTGGTTCTTGAAGCACTGACTCCAGCTGCAGTCCAGTCTTTGTGGATCTCCCCCACATTTTTTAATGGGTTTTGTTTCACAATCCTCTCCAGGGTGCGGTTATCCCTTGCTTGTACACTTTTTTCTACTACATCTTTTCCTTCCATTCACCTCTCTATTAATATGCTTGGACACAGAGCTCTGTGAACAGCCAGCCTATTTAGCTATGACCTTTTGTGTCTTGCCCTCCTTGTGCAAGGTGTCAATGGTCGTCTTTTGGACAGCTGTCAAGTGATTGTGTAGCCTATAGAACTAGATTGAGAGACGATTTAACACTAGAAGCGCGGAGGCTCAGATACCCACCCCTTTCGCGATTTGGGTCAAAAGACCCCATGCGTTGGTTTGAATGGGAGAATGTTGCTGACATACAATGACCAGCAGATGGCGCATCTTGTTCATCTTGGCGTCAGAAGGAGCGGGCTGGCTGTTGTAAAATCACGGTGGCGAATGAAGTGAAACCAAAATTTAAAATGATTATAGATGACCTAAAAGTGTCCACAATTATTTAATAAGTGCACATAGATTTAGGCTTTAATGGTACCACATTACCACTCTAGTTATTTTAAATTAAATCAAATGAATCTCGAAAAAAAATCTAAAATATTGACAGAAATAACAATTGTACATTATAAAAACACTGAAGTAATGGATTCTATAATAAACTGTAAAAGTAATTGTAACCAAAAAGACCAGCATTCCAAGTGAATTTTGTTGCGCCACTGTTAACTCCACCTGTCTGATTTATTGTGCTCATTGCATTCAGACTAAATTATTTCATTCCTATGTTGCCCATACCCACATAAAATAAGTCAATTAATTTGGTTTCATTTAAAGTAACTAGTGTGTGTTTCAAGGGGGCGTAGGTTTGGTCTCAGCTTTGGTGGGGACATTTCTCTCGAACCCCCCACCCCCGCGGTAAGTGAACTTTTACTGAGAATAATGTGATTATTTTTGCGTGTAGTTGCGACATTAGCCTGTTGCTTTTATAGTACTGTAAAGTTAAACTAGCATCTCCATGTGGAGAGCAATATGTGCAGACAAAAATAATTATGTAGTACCTGCCGTTCAACTTTTAGATGGCAATGCTGTTTGTCAGATTCAATATATTGCAGCGACCCTGGTGCTGGTGGTGCCGCTGCGCTCGCTAACACACTCCTGCTTGATTTCACTCTCCTGTGTACTTATAGCGTGTCAGATAACTCCTCCCCCCTAGGTTTTTTAGCCAATCAAATTACGGCGTATCTAGTACCGCCCTCCTGGCTCTGCGGTCGCAATTGATCCAAATAGAAGCACAAACTCATAACGGAGTTCGCTAAAATATAGGTGGGGACAATTTCATGTTTAAATATTGGTGGGGAAAATTTTGTCATGTTCAAATATTGGTGGGGACAATTTGGTCATGTTAAAATGTTGGTGGGGACATGTCCCCACCGTCCCCCCCTAAACCTACGCCCATGGTGTGTTTGTGGGAAACAATTTTCTATGGCCTTACACAATCGAATTCTAATAGCTGTTTGAGCTATCAATACTTTGTTCACGTCGCATGGGGAAGGAAAGTAAATTCACCCGCAGTTTGTCAGTGTCAGCACACAAATTTAAGGTTACTTAAAAACATATTTTTTTATCTATTAAATTCCTCTAATACAAAACTATGCCCGTATTCATATGTAAATTGCGATGACACTTTATCCATTCAAAGCATGCGTATAGTTCTGTGGGATCCCCCACCCGGCTGTGAGAGGCATGGATCCCTGGAACTTCGATGTTCATGTTTCCAGGGCAGCAATTCAAAGCATGGGTTATTCCAACCGTACCAACATGACTCATGACGTGGGTGCGGAGTCTTTGTGCAACAAAAAAACATTACCATAACACTCTGGGACCCGTTTCTCCCGCGGGCAGTTTCCGATTTACTCAATGCATAATTCTGTGTAAACTCACCTTTCCAATGATACCAACCACGCCGCTGTGCAACGCACTAATTTGTAGAAAATCAGCCGTTCAGAAAAGTTGGCCACATTGGAAATTAGAGTTTCCACACTAAATTATTTTTAGTCCCATCACGGGCAACAGCCACAAAACGACAAGCACATATAGTTAGGTCTTCATGGTGCCATAATATCACACAAATAATTTTAAATTAACGAAAATTTACTTGACGTATATTGTAGATATGATTGAGTTAACATGAATGATATGAAGTATTTAATTCATGTGACGCACACATGAGAAATGTATGGTATACCCACACAAAGACACAACCTAAAAGTATTTATCATCTGTAATAGCCCGTTCAAATTAATAATGAGCAAAATGTACATCTCGCAATCAATACTAAATATCTTGTTGTAATAATATATAACTTTGGTTTAGGAAATTATGATGATAAAATTAATTATAATATAACATGAATATACAGACTCGCGAATTGTTTCATTTGACGGGAAGCTCAGCCTGAATACCACATGCTTTGGTTGGGGACTATATAATCCGAAGAGCCGCATTCATGTAACTCTCTCATTTTGGCCCAGATAACACTAACTATATCATATGAAGCCATTATGCCACATAATCAAGCCTGTGAGTGTTTTCACTGTAGGCCTATTTTATTAATGTGACGCACACATGGTGAGAAATGTATGTTATGTAAATACATTTGCTTTAAACCAACACCATACGTGGAAATAAAACAGAAAACGACACAACGCAGTTGTGTAATACAGCGTTCTAACATACATGGTCTACATTTATTTATCATCTCCCTTTCTTGAAGAAAATTTAGGTCACTGGCCAGTTCCATTGTTTCCCTCTATCGCGCATTCACCTATGTACATAATAAAGACACTGCCCCCACATAAAAAAGCCTGAAGTTAGTATACCCGGCAGCTGGGGGGTGTGGGGCAAACGGATTGCATTGTAAATGGAGGGGATTTACATGTGAATGATGCCTAAAGACAGAAGACCGACGTTTCTAAACTTACTGAATTAGTTTGGGTTTAGAAACAATGTCTATAGCAGCACTATAGGAGAGCCAACAAACTGCCCGCGCCCGCTGGCGTTGCGGTTATTACCTAAAATAAGTACTGACTATAATTCTGTTTTTTCACGTCGGGTGGGGAAGGAAGTAAATCCGCATCAGCAGTTTTGTCAATGTCAGCTCACAAATATAAGGTTACTTTTAAATTAAATTATTTAATACAAAACTATGCTTGTATTACTATGTGAATTGCAATGACACTTTATATCCGATTAACTCCATTCAAAGTACGCGTAATTCTGTGGGATTCCCCATATCCTTCTGTGAGAGGCGTGGTTCTGTGGGAATCCCAAGGGGCCACCTCTCCGTCTCTCTCTTGAAACCAACAAGGAAGTGAGTTAAACTGCAATTCATTAACTGGCCGCTTGAGGCTGGCTGCAGAAGTGAGTCAAATCTGTATCTCCCCCATGTTAAAATGAACAACTTTACAGCAGAAAAAAACATGTTTACAGCCTGGTTCTCTATTTGGCTTTGGTCTATACAGCTAATTTTGCCCTTTATAACAACTGTAAGGGGGGTGAATTTTTATATAACTCATCCGTTCAGTTGATTAATATTTAAAGTTTGCATAATTAAGGGTGTGTCCACTTTTGAGTGGGGCCGCTGCTGTCGTAATTTCTTTTTACAGTCTATGGTCGTTAGTCATCATTAGCCGTGTGTCTGCTGCTGTCTGTTAGCCGTCACGTTACCTCAGCTAATTTATCGTAAAAAAATAAATACATCCAGGCTCCTCAGCTCCATCCACGTACCGCCTCTTTGACCATTTTCGTTTACCCGGGAGTGACGCCCACTTTAGGCTTCAAAAACGGTCTTCAGAACCCTATGGGTGACGTCACGGACACTACATCCATATCTTTATACAGTCTATGGGGAATCCCCATATCCTTCCAACCATTCGGCTGTGAGAGGCGTGGTTCATCCGCTGGAACTCCGGGACTATGCGGTCTCAGATCTCAGCGCAGCCAGTCATTGTGTGCATTCTCGGTTGTACTGCCCACGTTCAAAAAGTAATTTCTCCGGCACACATTAATCTTAATCTGATTTACTCCATTCAAAATTAATCTGATTTACTCCATTCAAAGCATGGGTGATTCTGTGGGACCTCCTCTATGCAACTGTACCAGACACGACTCGGTGGCTAGTAGAGTCTAACGAATAAACATCAATGTTTTGATATAGCCTACAAGAATCTTCAACAACGTATTGTTGTGTATCGAAATGAAACGAATAAAAACATCAATATGCTTACGACATTTTGTATATTAATACCAGAGGTGGGACAAAGTCATTGTTATGCAAGTCACAAGTAAGTCTCAAGTCTTTGCCCTCGAGTCCCGAGTCAAGTCGAGTCAAAGATGAGGCAAGTCCCGAGTCGAGTCACAAGTCAAAGCCAACAAGTCTCAAGTCGAGTCCAAAGTCCTACCATTTTAGTTTCGAGTCATTTCAAGTCATCTTACCACAGAATTTATACAAATCATGTATGTCTGTAAGATTTGTATTTATTTAAACCTCTTTTTATACAATGACATTAATACAGTAAAAAACAGAAAATTTAATTTCACAAAAAATGCTTGTATTTCAACAGCATATTGCACTAGAACAATGCACAGCAACTTCAGTCCTGTATTGTATTGACCTTAGGGCTGGACGATATGGAAACATTTAATATCACGATATATTTCTTAATTTCGGTCGATACGATATAATTCCAATATCGATATGAACAATATAAAAGCCTCAGAAAAAATGCCATGAACACCCACAACGAATGTCTGTATACAATCTTCTGAAAAATACATTTGCCAAGTTTTTTGAGCCTCCTCCTATAAAACTAAATAATATTTTAGAAATAAAACGGTACAAATAAATTAAAGTTCACCTTTTATTTGATTTTAACCTTTATACAAACAAGAAAAGTCAAATAAGCAATTTGACTCTGAGACTGACCTTATTAATATATTTTACTTTAAACAATAACATAGGCTGATTATATTATTCTTTACACAAAACTTCCTGCAACAAAACTTGTTCTTATAAACATATCGTTTAAAGTTAGTGAACATGTTAGACAATGAAGAGGTGAGTTCATGAGTTCGCTACGTGACCGTGGATTTAAGAGACACGAGAGAGAAGCTCATGAACGCGCATGTCGCAACATGCTCGGAGAATGAGAGTGCTCAAAAGCGCATGTCCATCATGACGTCATGGGCCAGTCAACGCGGAAGATCCAAGCTCCTATGTTGGCTTTATGCGCTTTTGAGCCTCTCATTCTCCGGCACATTTAGCATCACGCTGAAACCTGAAGTTTATCAGATCTCAGAAAGCTGAACCACTTCCCTACCACTGAATTAGTCTTTCCTCTCATATCAACTGTCTGCTTTCTCCTCACTTATAGAAGCTCGTTCAGTCACGTTTGAATTGCGGTCATGGGCGCTCATTTTGTAGCTTAAACTTGCCGTGTTGGAGATCAGCAAAAATATTGAAATATCGAAAATGTGTTTAGAAATCATATCACCGTTATTGATTTTTTTTTTTACCGCGATATATAGTGATATTGAATTATTGTCCAGCCCTAACCTCATATTGCAAAACAGTTTAACTTTCAAACAGATATGGGTCCTTTTAGCCTGAACTTTTTTAAACATGTCATTAATAAAATCCTCACTCCTCAAAATTATCACTTCTGAAAAAATGGACCAACCTGATAATATAATTGGAATGACTCCATAGAGACGCGTGTGCGTGTGAGCGTGCCCGTGCGAAGCTCCGTCTGTAATCTTCGACCCGCATGTTTTGCAAATTGCAACTCTTTTTTTGTCGACTACCTCGTAGTTTTTATAGCCAAACGAAACTATATTCGGTATCATTTTGCCAACTGGCGCGTTGTTGCTTGCGCTTCATTAGTTGTCTTGCAATGTGCCTGCTTGGATGCTGTCTAATCAAAACAACGTGGGACTACAGTGATTGGATGTCCAATCAAAACAACGTGGGACTACAGTGATTGGATGTCCAATCAAAACAACGTGGGACTACAGTGATTGGATGTTGTGCAGGCAGCGCGCGTGCTCTCTGCATGCATTTTTTTCACAGATGCAGATAAACTGAGAGCGGCGCGCCCGTGTGAACATTTTCTTCCCCAGTTTTCATGGGAAGTAGCGAGTCTTCTCGAGTCAAAAGGCGCAAGTCCAAGTGAAGTCACGAGTCATTGATGTTCAAGTCCAAGTCGAGTTGCAAGTCTTTGTACATTTTGTCGAGTCGAGTCTGAAGTCATCAAATTCATGACTCGAGTCTGACTCGAGTCCAAGTCACATGACTCGAGTCCACACCTCTGATTAATACCCTATATCCCTTGTATAATTTATAGTTTTCTATTCATGTTTTATTTATGCAACTTCCTGCCATAGTAAATTCCTTGTCTGGACACACATTCATGGCGAATAAACACTTCTCTGAATAAATAAATATTCAGTTCACGTTGTACATTTGACTTTTGTCTAAAATGAGGTTATATACCATCCAGCAACTATATACCTAAATAATGTGAACTAAAAGTTGGTAATAAGAATGCAATGCCCGTTCAAATCAATGATGAGGTAGCCTACAACTCGCATTCAATATTAAATGCCTTGTTGGAACTCCAATAGAACTTTATTTTAGCAAATTATGAATATAATGACACAAACGTAGCTGAACATAAGACAATATACCAACTTTGACAATGTGGTGGAGGCCGTGGTCAATTATTATTTTCATTTCTTGAAAAGTTACGGTTTCCAAGATAGGTTTCCGTATTTCAACAGTAGGACGTTGCTTCGGCTACATCGATATCAAATTAGTTTAATGTTATCAATGCAATGCAACAATGCATTATTACAGAATATAACTTGAATAAACGCATAGAGCGTTTCAACTTCATATAAAAAGTTCTTATTATTGATTTACCTTGATGCTTCGATGGCGAAGCAACAGAACGATATAGGCCTATCAGAAAATGTACCGCATTTACCTCAATATTATAGTCTGCAATACGTCTAAATTAATTTGGTTTAATATAAAATAATCAATGTGATAATATCGGTGAACAATATTAATTTGCAGTCTATCTTAGTCTGTAAGTAACGGCTTTTTTCACACAACGTACATCGTATACACACAAAATGTATTATATGCTTTACAATGCCTAATATTGTTTATGTATCAACAATTATTAATTGCCTATTGTTTCAGTAGGCCATTATTATTTGAAAAGCATCTTTGAAAGTGAAATATGGTTGGCTGTGAAACAAGTTTGTTGTTTAGAACTTCCCTGATGCATGTCAATAATGTTAACTTAAAATTGTCTACAATAAGTAAATAATTATTTGGTGTAATAAAAATATTCATTGTGGGTATTTTGTGTTGGTATAATATCATGTTACATGATATTAAATTGCAGGAAATACGACTGGGTTTCGGTGTTTCAAGCGCCACCTGGTGACAGACAACAAGATATACTGGTGAAAAAAATACAAGCACAATGGCGGATAGCCACTTAGCACATAACTTCCGCAAATAGCTTTAAATTCGCATTTACAGTGATTATTTTTAGGGAAAAAAACAGGGGGATAGAGCATGCATATCTAGGAGCATATCTAAGTTTTTTTTACGTGCCTCTGGGTCAAATGACCCACTTCCGGCGCTTCTAGTGTTAAAGGCCTTTGCAGGTGTTTTGAGTTAATTAGCAGAGTAGAGTGAGGCACCAGGTGTCTTCAATATTGAACCTTTTCAGAATATTCAAATTTTCTGAGATACTGATTTTGGGGTTTTCATTAGTTGTCAGTTACAATCATCAAAATTGAAAGGAATGAACACTTGAAATATATCAGTCTGTGTGTAATGAACGTATACATTATACAAGTTTCACTTTTTGAATGGAATTACTGAAATAAATCAACTTTTTGATGATATTCTAATTATATGACCAGCACCTGTATACCTAATATCTAATATGTATTTCCAATGTAACAATGTACACACGCCCTTTATCCTCAACAATGTTTTGGACTAATACCAACTTGTTATTTTAATACAAGAATATCTCTCTCTGGGCTTCACAACTATATTAGCAATGGCAAACACATTAAATTGACAAACTTGTGAGAAGCACTCAGGCAGTTGTGGTGGTAAATTTAATAAGACACTGGTTTGATAAACCAGGATTCAGAGGATACATGTAATTGTCTATAGCCAATTTGGTTTCGGGGACATGTTCCTGAGACCTGGGGCCTCATTTATCAACGCTGCGTATGCACAAAAGAATGCGTACGGTGCTCTCTGTGCAATAGTTGGGATTTATCAAAAGCAAACTTGACGTGAAAATGTGCGGTCCTCCACGCAAGCTCTGACCCAGGGCCGTGCAGAGACCTTAGGAGGGGCAGGTGCTCAAAGTATAAAAGGGGCACATTGAACAAGTCTTTAAATAGCACTGCTCAAAATATTAATACAGCAATATATTGTGAAGCATTCATTGCTGATTCACGTATCGATAAGGATGATTATGTATTGATACGGCAGCAAATGCTGTGATGCAGTTTTGAAAAAGAAACATAATAGAAAAGACAATTTTAAGTTTAAAAGTTAAAAAAGATTTTCTGTCCACCTAATAATTAGAAACGTTTATAAAGTTGTCCCAACCTAATGTCTTTTTTATCTCTGTTCTACAGAATAATTAAGAACAGCTGTTATAGTAAAAACTATAGAAAACGGTATAGTAAAATCGACGTGGCCCATTTTTCATACAGTACAATAGTTTTATTCAATTCATCTCAGCATTTGTGTCTATTTTGATGGCAAAAATACAGCCGTCCTTGACTGAGTATGCTGCCTTTGCTGTTGTTGCTGCTGCTGCTGATACTGGAGTTGACTGCAGACTGTAGACATTAAAACAACAAACATATAGGAGATATATTAGCTGATTAAACAATTGTTATGTGACCATGACAATATGTAAATATTGCTGACAGTGTTTGGAACTTGCTCACTGACCTGCCAAGGCTGACTGCTCCAAGAAAATAAGAGGGTGTCAGGGAGATGCTCCCACACCAAGAGCTGCAGGTAGAGAAAATAAGATACCAGATTCAAAAAAGTACATTTATCTGAGAAAAACAACATTAATTGGGCAATATGATGATGGTGGCCATGGCAGGGGTAACAATCTATATAGACAGAGGTGTTTGTGTGTCTACAGAATACAACACTGTGATCATGATTTCAAATTCCATTGTGACTATGAGATGTAGTTGGATTTTGATTGATTATTTGATATTTTTACATTTATTTCCAGAGAGATATTAGTGTTCACAGGCTATAGTGGTCTTGCCTTTGTAAACACTGTTGCTATTGTAGGAAAAACATATTCATTTCTGATATTATAATGATAATTAAGAGAATGGGGAAATCTGAATAAGCCTCAACAGTGTTGTGATAATTATTTTTAAGGCACTCTACGTGTAAAAAATACTCTAAAATAATAATAGTTTAGTCAAATAACAACAAAGACCAGACCCCTCGATGCCTGTGAAACTTTTCTCCCTCAAACAGCACGGTAACGTTACTTCTACACTACAGGCTATAACAGCAGTATAAACAACATATCTGCATGCTCTCTTCACATCACATCGTTCTTGTAAAATAATAATTAGTAAATAAACATCAAAATCACTTTGCTGAGAATGAAACAGCACTTACCAGATGCCGCGGTGTTGAAAATATCCTCTGGTAATAAAAGAAATACGTCTGAGGAATCGTCCCGTTATGAGGTCGTCGTCGTCAGGTGAAAGGTCATCACGTGGATCATTTTATTTACGGCGAAATTATTATTCATAAATGTTACTAATATTTAGATTGTGCATTGGCAGGCATTTACAAAAGGGCATGTTATTTTTTTTTTTAAATTAGGAAATGTTGCTTTGACAAAAGGGCACTTTGGGCAGCAAGGGGCAAAAGGGCAGGTGCTCAAGGTGGAATAATGTTTCAGTTTATTTTCCTACATCTTCATTTAATTGTCTCAGCAGCAGATCTGAAAACACATTACAACTTTGTGTAAGTGTTGCCACTTATCTGCTGCTGAGTCAAACAAAGCTACAGGGAAATAAATTGTTACAGGAAACACATTCACCTTCTGGAAAAATGGGAGTACAGTTATACAGAAACCTTACTAATAAATAACAAGTCAATCCACAATCATTTATTTCCATCTTTATTATTGAAAATGCCACAATATTTAACTGTTTCAATAAAATACAAAATTAAACACAATTACAACTTAATTTACAAAAAAACTATTAAAATGATATATAAAATGTCTATGAGCAGTGCAGAATGTGGAGGGAGAGAGAGGGGGGGGCTCTTCTGGGTGGTGGTGATGGAGGGAGAGAGAGGGGTGGGCTCTTCCAGGTGGTGGTGATGGAGGGAGAGAGAGGGGGCTCTTCCGGGTGGTGGTGATGGAGGGAGAGAAGAGGGGGGGGGCTCTTCTGGGTGGTGGTGATGGAGGGGGAGAGAGAGGGGGCTCTTCCGGGTGGTGGTGTTAGAGGGAGAGAGCCCCACTGTGGCTGCGTCATCACAAAAAACACCATTATACAACTTTATTTACAAAAAAACAATTCAAATTAAAGTGCTAAACGTAAAAAGTTAACCGGAACCAACTAGTATAGAACACATTTAAAAAACAATGAACACTAATAGATTAGTCTTGAGTGTCTCCGCCAACTCCACTTCTTTGTGGTGCCTGCTTCAGGTGCTCTGCAGCATGCATCCTTATGATGTGGCTGCGGCATCACATTTCATGAGTCCATCTGCACCAGTAGAAAATAAAAATATTACAAATATGCAAAGGCAATCTACAGTCATACACCAAGACCCCAAATTTGTTAGCAAACACATGTTGCCTGTGCATCCACTACCAATACTGGATGGTGACAATGTTGAATACAAAATGTTATGATAGCTTCAGCAGTACCTTTGTCAACAGGGATGGAAATGTTTTGTCCAGTGAAGTTACTATTTACAGACTAGTAAAAGCTAATTTTCTTCCCTTGGTCTACTTATTGGCTTACCTTGTATTGCTATATATACTTTAGTCTTCTCCAACGCAGTCTTGCCCTTTGTCCCCTTCCCCTTCATGTTAAATCTGGCCATTAGGGAGTTACTGAAGAGCCTAAAGAGAAATAAATAACATTTATATATCAATGTGAATCGTATGTAGGAACAGCATATCACAACACAAGTCATAAACCCTTTAACCCCCTCAGGGCTCTAAGGGTATGTTTTTAAAATTTGCCTTTTAAAAAGGTACTTGCACATAGCATGGCACCTTATGTTTTATATCAAATGTTTAACAAAATGTTCAGACATTGTAAACACAGAGTTATCTGACGTGATAGAAACCACCCTAGAAAAATAAGCCACAGCTATAACTGAAAAGCTGTTTGTGTGGACAGAGAGAACATTAGAGTAATAGATGAGGTGGTACAATTAAAATGGTCTCTCTCGCTTGCTCAGTGTCCTGGTGTCTCACACTGTCATAGATACTTACCATCACAAGGCAATGGGAATGTCAATCTTCGATTCTCTGCCACTGCATCTGCACAACAGAAAGTCTGTTTTAGAAATAACCAAATGACACAACATTCAAAAGATTAGTACAGCATTAGAAGAGAAATAAAACATCGGTAATATTGTAGCGATTAGGGGTTCATCAATACTAATCACTTAATTTCAAAGTGTTTTGATGAACACTGCTATCTTTAGACAACTCACCATGCCTTGGTCTGTCATTGGGGGCAGATGCCTTGGCCTGTCATCAGTGTCAGATCCCTGGAGAAGTAGATTGAGCAGTTTTTGACGTTTTCGCCAGTCCCTCATCTTCTTAGCCATCTGTAAACACAGCCGTGTGGCTGTTACAGGGTATATGCAGGAATCTTGAAATTAATTTCAATACCTTTTCAAGACTTTTTTAAGACTTCTCAATATTTTTTAATACCTCACCGCCACTTCAAGCTGTAACCATTTACATCAGTGATAAAAACTAAAAAGCATTAATATCCAACCCTTTACTGAAAACAGAACTGACAGTGCAATTCACAGTGCAAAAAATGTTCAGAAAGTGCACAAACAGCTTTGTTCCTTGCATATCCCTGAGCTTATTAATAATAAAAAGTGCACCGCAATTTTGATTTTATTAAGGACCTAACCTGTCAAAACAATAAATAATTTATAAAAAGAGAGAAAAATACAATTCAGAAAACTTAAAATGATTTGTTTGAACCTCAGAACTTATTCTCTACCCTACACTCACAGACGTACATAGTCACAAAACTCTCACTCACAAACGCACACACAAACTCTCCGCATCAAGGACCCCAACGTGTTTCCGTTTAAGGTGCTGTATCACCGTGGTGCTCCCGTGCCATGTCATGTTGCTTTTGCATATCTTGCAATTAACACACTTTTTATTTATGTATTTACTTAGTGTGAAATGCTCCCACACTTTGGATGACTTCGGTCGAACTGATTTTGCCGACTCCGCCACCAAAACAACGTTACAGCTCCGCAACCGCACTCAACTCAATTGCTTTTATCTCCGCAACTGAGTGGCGTGTCGATAATGAAATTCGTTGCCAACTTTTTTAATTATCGATTAATGTACAATATGCCTCCCTGATTTTCCCCTCGGCTGCAGCCACTCTTTAAAGTCAGGCATTTCCAGCCAGGACGCTGCAAATTTGCACTTCCCCATTCTGTTAATGCGTTCACCAACCTTCTCTTAAAACATTTCGGTGCGTTGTAATACGCACTGGGAACGCCAGAGCGTACATTGTGCTTTTGAACTTCCGCCCGCTCTGGTGCTCTCAGAGGCAATTTACGAACTTTTTTTTTTAAATAAAAATGACTAAATTGTTGTAGGGACTGTTCAATATTTAAGACTTTATAAAGCCGTGATAAAGACTTTTTAATACTTTTTAAGGGTCTTAATTTTCCCAAAATTGATTTATCACCTTTTAATACTTTTCAAGACCCCGCGGATACCCTGTGTTAGTTTAGTTTAATTTGACTGGTGCATGTGCGAATGGAAGGAGGATGCGGTCACAACACTTACCTTGCAGGACACCACCCTACACGTCCAAAATAAAAACACTGAACCTGATAGAAAGAAAAAACTGGTTTAATAACACCCAACTACACCTTCACAATACTCAATACTCACACAATAGTGGCGTTTACCTACAAGAACAGCTTTTTTCTCTTGACTATGTAAAACAACTAAAACCCTATAGTGAATTAAGATAAACTATAGCCTATGATGCATGACCAAAACTAAAATTCTAAAAAAGGGTATTGTAAAAGTCAAATTTGAATCAGTGGCTGCCTGAATGTAGCCTGCCACGTGTTTTCTCTGAGAAGACGTTATGTTAAAATACAAATGTCGCCACAAATATTACTTTTAGTATAAAAAAATACAGGTCCGGACCTCGGCGACCTCATAGCTGGACATGGCCAAGTCCGGAACACGATGCTGCAATTTGTATTGAGATAAGCACTAGGCTAGTTGTATCTAGGCTAGTTAGCTACCAGGTTAGCTACCAGCCAGTAGCTGGTGACTTGGCGACCAAGCTGCACGTTACATATCCGGTTAACGTGAATATCTTTAGGCACAATGGTCGTTATCAAAAGTATTTCCATTTCAAGTTTAGCTATGGACAATGTTTGGCTACATTAGCTGATGGGAAGAGATGCAATGCTAATTGTAGTCCCAACAGGCTAAGACGGTGTAAGAAGACAACAAAGCAAACACAGCGAACATTATACATGAATAAACATAAAATTAACTAACATGAACGAACTTACCTTTAACTGAGTGCAAGCCGGTTGTTTAATGCTGATATTTTGTCGAACACAAATGCTGTCACAAATGCGTGCCGATTCAAAGATGTGTGCCAAATGCCTGTTGTGTTGCATCAGCCAATCTATCTTCTTCTTCTTCGTTGGCCTCGGCCAATCAGAGTTGCGTTTACTGCTTGGGTCGGAGCTGCCTTAGCCAATCAGAGTGGTGTACTGGTTGGGTTAAGATAACCATAGACATAATATACATAGACCCCGCATCTACCGCTATGCCTACTGGCACTGACGAGAAATGCGGCCGCCATCTTGCGGCGGTCCACCGCTCCACTCAGTGCAATCCGTTTGGCAGGTGCAATAAGCTGTCAGCGCATTCAATTAATCATACCTCACTGAATACACAACTGATTTAATCATACCTCACTGAATACACAACTGATTTTCACGTGTTTTTTTTGCTGCAAAGGTCATACATGTAGCTATGACACAGGACACATGGTTCAGCGTATTTTAATATTCATAGTGGGCTTAACAGTAATATAATATTCTGATATATGATGTGATGTAGGCTATGATCGGTATTTTGCAAATCACACACTATAATTATGATAGAGAAGCAGAAACAGATAGTGGCAGTAAAGTCAGATATTTAATAAGTTGAAAAAACAATACATGATTATATTATATTCTACTTGAAGCTTTTTATATTTGACACACACACCACTAAAACCCCTGGAAGAGGACTGTTTTGCAGAGCTTCTTTCTCGTGCTCCCTTTTTGCAGTTCAAAAGAGGTGAGTTTGGCAATGTGGTTCAGCCTTAGCTTGAGAAACACAGACACAACCAATGACAACAAGTCTGAATGATGGTTGTCGATGCCAATCTGGGTCTCCTCAATGTGTTCCCCAGCAGAAAAACATCCTTCGTTCCAATCTCCTCTCGGACAATGTGTGTGACTGTCGACACCTTAGGAGCTTGGATTGTTGAAGCTCGGCGGATCACCCTCTCTGCACCTCTCAGAACCTTATAATAATAATAAAAAAATAATACATATTTATTTAGCGATTTACACAGTGCTCACAGCAAATGCACACAGCGCCTGCCCAACACTGTTGATACGGTCTGATGATACGGTCTGATGATACGGTCTGATGATACGGTCTGATAATACGGTCTGATGATACAGTCTGGTTATATAGTGAAATAATTTAAATTGCATTCCCAGAAATACATGCATAAATAAATTAATTAATTAATTAGTTTTAAAAACATTAAATAAACCAGTAGAGGGAAAACGGGAAAATGTAAAACAACAAAATCGCATGTACTCGTATTAGAAATAATGTTTAATCACAAATCATCTTGAATGACAAATTTGTCAAAAAATGAACTATCACTGATGTCAATCTCGCACCTGTTTAAGACGTCCAAATGACGTCCCATAAAGCGACGTCGAAATGTTGAACGGCATATTCACGTCCAAGTCGGGTCATGTTTAGACGTCGAAAAACAGACCTAGTTTGCACGCCGTACAGACGTTCAGAATTGTTCTTCGACTGACCGACGCGATTTAGACATGAGCTACGTCGATTAGACGTCTAATGTTTGCTGGGTAATATTAAGAATTCACGAAGCCATTCTTACAATTAACAGCCTACACAAACTGTAAAATATTCATTTTAGTTTGATCGATCTGCCAAAACAAATCAATATATATATAAAACAATATATATATATAAAACAACATATAACGTCAACTAAAATAAATATTTATTTCCAAAAAATCTCAAATATGTTGTGCAAATTGTCATGTTGTGCAATTCATCCTCATAAATACGGCGAACAGAACAAAACCGTGTATGAAACTGATATTCTTGTCGATGTCTCCGTCTGAAGGAGCGGATATTGGATATATATATAGATGGATATATAGATGGATATATGAATATATATATATATATATATATATAGATGGATAGATATATAGATGGGGATATGGATATATTATATATATATATGGGGCTATGGATATATATATAGATGGATAGATAGATGGATAAATGAATATATATATAGATGGATAGATATATAGATGGGGATATGGATATATTACATATATATATGGGGATATGGATATATATATATATAGATGGGGATATGGATATATTACATATATAGATGGGGATATGGATATATATATATATAGATGGGGATATGGATATATATATATATAGATGGATAGATATATATATGGGGATATGGATATATTACATATATATATGGGGATATGGATATATATATAGATGGATAGATAGATGGATAAATGAATATATATATAGATGGATAGATATATAGATGGGGATATGGATATATTACATATATATATGGGGATATGGATATATATATAGATGGATAGATAAATAGATGGGGATATGGATATATTACATATATATATGGGGATATGGATATATATATATATATATCCACTGGTGAAAGTGTATTTCATAGTATAGATGTAGTGTTCATGTATGTGCCTTTTGGTTCTATTTTAAATGTGTTTTATCGCATGTCTTAACCCATATTTTGAAAGGTGCAACACATATCTCAGCCAACCGTTATCCGGGTTATGTCAGATGTGTTAGTATATATAAAAGGTTTGTCTTGTAATTACCAAAAGTTTCACTGCGGGTGAACAGGCAAACCAAAAAGCGCAATATCCACCTCCCCAACAGGAAACTTCACATTGAGTGACATTACTTTTCGGGGTTTCCTCCCAGTTTGTCATGACGTTTCAGTCAATGAATATTAATTTGGGGCGTTTCTTTGACTATTTATGGGCAAATATGGGCGTGATATGAAGCCGCAAAAGCTGCGCCACATTTAGAGTTCACTGGCCCTCATTTATCATTCTTGCGTAGAAACGGGCGTATATGTTGGCGTAAGATGGTGCTTACACTCTTCTCACCACGTGATTTATGAATTTGTGCGTACCTTTGAAATCCAGGTGTACGCAATACCTGCCCTTGATAAATGCTGCGGCTGAAAACGATCGTCATTAGAATAACACGCCCCTATATATTCAATTCTCCGCCTCCCCCACGCCCTCATTTTACGCCATGGACACACGGAAGACGGCAAAGAAGAGAAACTTCTCCGACGTGGATGATCAAATGACCTATCACAATGCATTATTTTACAGCACGTGTTTTGAAACAATTAGCATTTAATTTTGTTTCACGTCACATGTTTTGTGGTGTACAATAGTGATGATGATGGGATGTGGAGTACCATTCATTCACATTAATAATTGCATGACAATTTGTAATATTCTTATTCTTATTATTTTTATTATTAATGACGCTTATTGTTATTTAGAATGTCATTATTATTATTTGTATTATTATTATTATTTAAAAGAAGAAGAATGTCATTTTTATTATTTTGTCAGTCTGAATTATTTTTTGGTCGAAAGCCTTTCATTACTGAACCCATATTTTTCCCTGAACATATCAGACAACGAGGGTGCATGCCCCTCTTCTCTTTTTTTCTGCGCTTTGATCTCCTGCTCCGTGCGCTGCTCCGTCTCCGTCTCCACGCGGGTTCTCCGCATGACCGCATTCATCGCCGTCTGGATCATTTCTCGTGCGCGCTGCTTTATTTCTGCATACAAGTAATGGTCTTTATAACGCGGATCAAGTACAGTCGTGATGAAGTGCAGAGGATCCGAATAGATCACAACATTTCGTCCGTATTGTTTCGGTGATAAAAGTATTTCGGTGCATGCCTAATACATATGCTTACAAATCAAATGCTTTGGTAAAGTCACACAAATTAAACATTGAAGCCCATGTTGCACAAAAATAAACACTGAAGTTTATAATTACTATGTTGTTGTTTTTTTACAGTGTCCATAATATATAATATCTTTTAGCGTTTTGTGGTGTTAGGAATTGTTTTTCTGCGCATTTCCGCACTAACTCAAAATGTGCGTATATTTGTACACCACCTCCTGAGCTGGCGTAGGATTTGAGCGTGCCGTACACCAACGTCCATATTGATAAATCTCAAAGTCACCGTGGTTTTGGGTGTACGCCAGGTGTACGCTGGAAATTTGGTGTACGCACTTTTGATAAATGAGGGCCATTGTGATTTATTAAGCGAAAACGGTGTAGGACGTGCGTGCGCACGGTTTGATAAATCCCAATATTTTTGTCCGTACGTACATCCTACACTCTCAGAAAAAATGGTTCATTAGGGTTCTATGTAGAACCCTAAGGTTCTATATCCTCCACTAAAGAACCATCTGTCTAAAATGGTTCTATAAAATATCTAAGAACCCTTTTCCATAGAAAAGGCGCTTAAATGCTTCATAGAATGTGCGCGTGCCACACAGTTGAGCGGCACTTGTGGTGACAGCTGGAAACCTGCCGTTATTTTCCAACAAACTAAAGGTGAGTAAAAAGACTGACAGAGTTTTATAAATGCGAATAATATTTGTTGATAAATGTTATCTGTTTTTATCATGGTGTTTGTTTGAACCGTGTGTATGGCAAGTGTCTATTATAATGTTATATACAACAAATATACCTTAAATCTTCTTGTACTGTCACGATTGGTGTGGTGGCGTTGCTACACGGACATATTTCGGTGATGCACTTCCTTGTTTACGTTTGTCTCACGGCTGTTTGTAATTATAATCATACGGGATATAAAGGGGTCGCTAGCAAGTCACTCCTTGCTTAGCATTGTTTGTTCTATGTCACATTGTATAGAGGTGAGTGTGGTGTCTATTGCTCTGTTGGGTAACGGACTGTATTTATAAGACGCTATATGCGCACCTTTTGTTTCGTTAGCCCAGTTAGCATTTTCTCGCCGGTATAGGTTTGTTTTACTTTGTCGTTTTCAATAAAACTACCTTGGTGAATGGATTAAGACGTCTCTGCAAATGGCTTCCTCCACACTACGCCGCTCGGTGCTTGACAGAATGCTAAGCCACCCAAGAAGCCCGCAGAGCCGGACGGTGAGTGGATTCCTCGGAGGGGCAAGCTATAGCGCTCCGAGGTATGAAGCTCACCGTCAACCCACGGAGCAGCAGGAGCGGCGCTACACCTGGCAGGGTGATTGGGGGTCCGACTCCCTCTCCTCGGATGATGAGGAGGCGTTCTACGAGCGAGTGGAGGAGGACTCCCTGGAAGACGCCCTGCTATGGGATCCCGTCCTCAGTCGACTAGTCCCCGCAACATCGGACGTCGGCTGGGGCGGGCAGAAGACACCGCCCACTGTTCCGGGGCTGCAGACAGGGGGAGGAAAACCCCTGGAGCTACAGCCACTACCCCCGCCGAGGGAAGACCCTTTCCGACCACCTACCTCCGGTACAGAGAAATCCCCGGAGGGGTTACATAAGCAGCCCCCGGCTGTCATTAGGGCGTGGTGGAAGGCATGGCTGGACTTTCAAGATCTGACGCCAGAGATCGCCTCCGCCACGCCAGCGCCCGAGATGGCTGCTACGCCTGCGCCCGAGATGGCTGTTGCCGTCGTCACGCCGGCGCTCAAGATGGCTGCCGTCATCCCGCCAGCGCCCAAGATGGCTGCCGCCGTCTCGCCAGCGTCCACGATGGCTCCCGCCATCACGCCAGCGCCCACGATGGCTGTTGCCGGCACGCCAGCGCCCACGATGGCTGTTGCCGTCACGCCAGCGCTCAAGATGGCTGCCGTCGCCACGCCAGCGCCCAAGATGGCTGCCGCCGTCACGCCGGCGTCCACGAGGGTCCCCGCCGTCACGCCAGCGCCCAAGATGGCTGTTGCCGTCACGCCAGCGCTCAAGATGGCTGTTGTCGTCACGCCAGCGTCCAAGATGGCTGCCGCCGTCTCGCCAGCGTCCACGATGGCTCCCGCCGTCCCGCCAGCGCTCAAGATGGCTGTTGCCGTCACGCCAGCGCCCACGATGGCTGTTGCCGTCACGCCAGCGCTCAAGATGGCTGCCGTCGCCACGCCAGCGCCCAAGATGGCTGCCGCCGTCACGCCGGCGTCCACGATGGTCCCCGCCGTCACGCCAGCGCCCAAGATGGCTGTTGCCGTCACGCCAGCGCTCAAGATGGCTGTTGTCGTCACGCCAGCGCCCAAGATGGCTGCCGCCGTCTCGCCAGCGTCCACGATGGCTCCCGCCGTCCCGCCAGCGCTCAAGATGGCTGTTGTCGTCACGCCAGCGCCCAAGATGGCTGCCGCCGTCTCGCCAGCGTCCACGATGGCTCCCGCCGTCCCGCCAGCGCTCAAGATGGCTGTTGTCGTCACGCCAGCGCCCAAGATGGCTGCCGTCGCCACGCCAGCGCCCAAGATGGCTGCCGTCGTCACGCCAGCGCCCAAGATGGCTGCCGCCGTCCCGCCAGCGTCCACGATGGCTCCGGCCGTCCCGCCAGCGCCCAAGATGGCTGCCGTCGTCCCGCCAGCGCCCAAGATGGCTGCCGTCGTCACGCCCACGTCCACGATGGCTCCCGCCGTCACGCCAGCGCCCAAGATGGCTGCCGCCGTCACGCCAGCGTCCACGATGGCCCCGCTGTCACGCCAGCTCCCAAGATGGCTGCCGCCGTCCCGCCAGCGTCCACGATGGCTCCCGCCGTCACGCCAGCGCTCAAGATGGCTGTTGTCGTCACGCCAGCGCTCAAGGTGGTTGCCGTCGTCACGCCAGCGCCCAAGATGGCTGTTGCCGTCACGCCGCCGCCCACAATGGCTGCCGCATCGCCGCCCACAATGGCTGCCGCATCGCCACCCACAATGGCTGCCGCATCGCCGCCCACAATGGCTGCCGCATCGCCGCCCACTATGGCTGCCGCATCGCCGCCCACAATGGCTGCCGCATCGCCGCCCACGAGGGCCGCGCCACGACGACGCTCACGATGGCCGCCGCCACGACGACGCTCACAATGGCCGCCGCCACACGACGCTCACGATGGCCGCCGCCACGACTACGCTCACGATGGCCGCCGCCACGACTACGCTCACGATGGCCGCCGCCACGACTACGCTCACGATGGCCGCCGCCACGACTACGCTCACGATGGCCGCCGCCACGACTACGCTCACGATGGCCGCCGCCACGACTACGCTCACGATGGCCGCCGCCACGACTACGCTCACGATGGCCGCCGCCCGACTACGCTCACGATGGCCGCCGCCACGACTACGCTCACGATGGCCGCCGCCACGACTACGCTCACGATGGCCGCCGCCACGACTACGCTCACGATGGCCGCCGCCACGACTACGCTCACGATGGCCGCCGCCACGACTACGCTCACGATGGCCGCCGCCACGACTACGCTCACGATGGCCGCCGCCACGACTACGCTCACGATGGCCGCCGCCACGACTACGCTCACGATGGCCGCCGCCACGACTACGCTCACGATGGCCGCCGCCACGACTACGCTCACGATGGCCGCCGCCACGACTACGCTCACGATGGCCGCCGCCACGACTACGCCAACGATGGCCGCCGCCACGTCGCCCACGATGGCCGCCGCCACGTCGCCCACGATGGGCCGCCGCCACGTCGCCCACGATGGCCGCCGCTACAACGCACTCTCAGCCGCACAAGATGGCGGTCTCTCAGCCGCACTAGATGGCGGCCTCTCAGGCCACCGAGGCCTATTCAGGGCTGGACCTGCGGTCCTGGACTGACCCTTTTGGGTTTGACTGTGGGTTCTCTCCCTGTTGCTCCCTTGTTTTGTTTTTGTGTTTCCGTTCGGCTATCTGGGGAGCTAGCCTTTTAGTGGGGGATACTGTCACGATTGGTGTGGTGGCGTTGCTACACGGACATATTTCGGTGATGCACTTCCTTGTTTACGTTTGTCTCACGGCTGTTTGTAATTATAATCATACGGGATATAAAGGGGTCGCTAGCAAGTCACTCCTTGCTTAGCATTGTTTGTTCTATGTCACATTGTATAGAGGTGAGTGTGGTGTCTATTGCTCTGTTGGGTAACGGACTGTATTTATAAGACGCTATATGCGCACCTTTTGTTTCGTTAGCCCAGTTAGCATTTTCTCGCCGGTATAGGTTTGTTTTACTTTGTCGTTTTCAATAAAACTACCTTGGTGAATGGATTAAGACGTCTCTGCAAATGGCTTCCTCCACACTACGCCGCTCGGTGCATGACATGTACACTATAAAGTACAGTAGGCTACATCGTTTAACGGTTTCTGCTAGCGTTATACTAATTACGTACAGTGCATACCGTTCTAAGTTAGCTTGGTGAATAAATGTGTAGATAGTTACGGATATTTAGTTAATTTTTCAAAACGTTGAGTTAATATATCATATCTAGGGTTAAGATGAAATCAATGAGCCACAAAAGTCCGTAGTTTACAGTGATTTCAGATCACCTCAGAGCGCGTTAGGCTCGACGCTGTTAGGCAAGACCGTGTTTCCTCATAAGTAAGCTACAAATATATATATATATATATGTATATTTATATATGTATATTTATATATATATATATATATATATATTATGTGTATATTTATATATACATATATATACATATATATATATATGTGTGTGTATATTTATATATACATATATGTGTTATACCGGTATAATATGTATTAGTGTGC
>CM055750.1:6881150-6988858 GCA_029465975.1 Dallia pectoralis
TTAACACCATAACCTATTGAATTGGCATTTAATACACCCTTTCAAAATAGAGTTCTGTATTTTAAAAACTGTATTGGAACAATACATTTACTGTATGTTTATAAAAACAAAGCACTTATGTTTATAAAAAAGTGGAACAAATATTAAACATTTAGATGTTTATATAAACATGTGAAAAATGTATTCAACACACAAATACGTATGTGTTTGTGTATATATATATATATATATAATATATAAATAATACACACACACACTCTCTCTCATATCGATGTAATATAAATCTATATAATATATCTCTAAATAAATGTATATATAAATATATATATATCTCTCTACATATCTATATCCTCTATTGTCCTATCCTCCGTTGATATCACCGGAAAACCATGGAACCAAATCACCTAGGACAAACAAAACAGGAATATGAGTACATATACAGATATAGACGTATGGTCATAAACTTATCAAAATGTGAGAGACAGAGATACCAGCAGGAGTGTGTTGAAGAATACATTTGCCTTTACCTGTTGGTATCTTCATATGTATGTAACACATGAAATCTTTAATAGGTGACCAGACTACAGAGCACTGTAAAAATCAGAAGCAGTCTATGGTTGCTCTAACAACTAGACTACAGAGCCCTGTAAGAATCAGTCTTAGGCCCAATCCGAATACTCCCCCTTACCCCTTCCCCTTAGCCCATCCCCTTAGTTTTGCGCGTTCGCGCGACACCAAGTGCTGTCCGAATACTCATTTTGATCAAGACGAAGGGGTAAGACGAAGGGCTGTATACCCCTTGAAACCAAGATTTTCCGAGAGCTCACTTGAAACCAAGGGGTACCCAGAACACATTGCGAGACGTCAACAATGGCTGCTAGATCATCAAAAGAGACCCATAAATGTAGTATTTTCGGATTAAATAACGAATTTAAAAATTACGACACAATTGTTTTGTGATCTACGCAGTCCTGTATATATATATTTTTAACCATTTTAATAATTGAATTTTTTATTTTTTTAATCGCTCCTTTTTGCCAGTTAACGCCAAAGATACATTGCTAATTTGTCCCGTATTTCTCCGACTACCTTTACTCAATGCATGTTTGTCTACAGTTAACTCTTTTAGCAGATAATTCATATCAGTGCATAACGTAACATGTTGCTTTTGGAATAGCGATAAAAGTGCTTTACATACCGTCCCGAATCACACAGGGACGCCGGAGGAAACCCGGCAAATAATTCGCTTTCGGGCAGAAAATGAACCGAAGTTTCATGCTGTACAACCATAGACTGTAGATTATGAAGGTGTACAACATAATTTGGATATGATACAGGACACTGGTGAGGCCAAGACATAGAGGTTATTGGGCCTCTTTGAAAAAAATGTTTGATAAACTGTAGTTTGTTTGTCGTTGCACTTTGCACATTGTTTTTGATTAAGGGTTTCTGAACATCAATCAATGACATTCAAAACAGTGATCACTGAAACAGATATACAAAACACAATGCAATGTGGATGAATTGAAAACAGCCTTCAGTAGTAAGCATGCAGGTTTATTTATATAGCACGTGTGCTTTACAAAAACATTAAAAACAATAGTACACAGAAGAACATCTGCATCCATATGCACCGCCACCAAACATATAACTACTACATACATCGAACCATATGCGCAGTATAGACGTGTTGGGGTTTATGGCACAGTATCTTGTTGGACCACCAGTCTGGAAAATAAAACAATTTGACACCATTAATGGCTGAGTTGGGAAAAATGTTTGCTACCTTGTTGGTTAGTTCCGTGAACTTTAAATACAATACGACAATGTTGTTTGCAACCAATCTATACATACCATAAGTTAAACTACCAGCATTCGTA
Source organism: Dallia pectoralis (assembly GCA_029465975.1). Lineage (NCBI taxonomy): Eukaryota > Metazoa > Chordata > Actinopteri > Esociformes > Umbridae > Dallia > Dallia pectoralis. The sequence goes on from CM055750.1 coordinate 6,883,031, forward strand.
GGCGTCGTAGACCTCTTCTCGCTTGATTTCTGCGATTTGTTGCAGACAATCGCAAAAACATAACTAAAATCCACGCAATCGACAACATACACACTTTTCCAGACTGCATCTCCGAAGTTTGACAACAACATTTGTGTCGCCTCTGGTGACGTAGCAGCCAGCTAGCGACGATGTATGATGACGTAGCCAAAACCGAGTGGTGTCCCAATTCCTAGGGGAACGTATCCCTTACCACTCGGTTTCGAGGGGCAAGGGGTAGGGGTAAACTAAGGGGTAGGGCTAAGGGGAAGGGGTAAGTGGGAGTATTCGGATTGGGCCTATATGTAACGGGACTGTAAGTCTCGCCTCGTAGGGGAAAATTTAAACGTTACCCTGGAAGACTTAGAAGCGAAAGGATCTTAGTCCTCGCTCTAGTGCTTTGAGCCTCAATATGCACACTATGTGTATATGTGTTATCTTACACTATGTTAATATATAATACAGGAGCAGGTAGTGTAGGCTTCAGGTGTGTATGTCAATACGGTGGCTTCCTGAAGTGCATGTGGTGAAAAATACATTTAAATTCACGTCCCTACCCACCTAATCCTAACAGTGTAAGTGAGACGCCCCTACCCCAAGGTAAGTTCAGAAATAACTGTCAAATGAATTTAACAACTAATAATGTATTTCCCTTCCTCTAGTAGGTTAGGTGTCTGCTAGAATGATCTGTTTCCATGTAATAAAATATCAAAAAGGTACAAAAAATAAATAAAAGAATAAACAATTCTTGTTTTCTTGGAAGACCATTAAATGGTTAACACTTCCAAACTCTTAACACCTCAAAAGAGTATTCCCCAAAATAGATGCCTACAGTAGAGCACAAATTGCTTACATATAACCCTGCATGTAAATGACTCTCATAGTTCGACCCAAATAACTCATTCCCAATGTACAATCTCAAATTTACTTGAACAATTCACATAACACAATTTATAACTTCATTTTCCATTGACTCAGTTCAGACAAACACTCAGTCCTGTCCACTCCACATCAGTGAACCGTTTGTGTGTGTGTGTCAAATGTTCTACCAGTCTCTGGCGATGACAACTCTGATGTGATGACTGGTGATGACTTGAGCCGACAAAACAGCTGAGACGGGACGGTGAGATGTCGTATGGATGGCAGGGTGAAATACAAAACACAAAAAAGTTTCAGCGTGGCCCGGGAAAACTCAGGAGATTTCTGGAACAAAATGGGCAGCTCAGTCCACGTGCGCACTCTCTAGCACTAAAAGGTGTACTTAAATCGATTGCAGGAGGAGATCCGTGTTTCTCACTCCGACCCAGTTACTGGATGAACCAAAAAAAACACAATAGGATTCTCACAAGAAATGCTTTCGGTCGCAATAACGACAGAATACGACAGTGCTCGGTATGGAACTCACGGCTCTAGCCACAATCTCTCGTGCTCTCAGCCAGTCTCCAACACTGCGCTCTGTCCAATGACGCAATCGACCGAACTTCTGCATTAACTGCGTCTGCAGTTTCGCGCAACGATATTAATATATAAAAACTCACTCCACTTAATCTAAACGTGCATCACTGTCTTAGATTATCTTTGGTGTATATTGATGTCCACTTATCATGCCACGACCACGCAACTCTGCCTCGTTACACTCCTCACTTCTCTCATACCGGGATGTTCTCGCGTGAACACACCGGAGAAAAAGGAAAACCTGTTAACATATAAGTTCCATAGAGGAAAAATACCTCCGTTACATATAGTTGCTGTAACTATTTCGGTAGACATTATGTTAAGGCAACAAAACACCCCACCAATCTACCCAGACCTCCTCCTAGCTGTAACAGCAGCCTAGCTAAGGCTCAATCCCAATTCACCCCTTGGCCCTACCCCTTGGCCCTTAAAACAGAGTTGCAAGGGCCAAGGGGTAGAAATATTCCCCTACTAATCGGAACAACACTTCATGAACCCGAAACGTCATCAGTCGTCGACGATGGCTCTGACATCACGGAAGCGACGAGTTTTACAGGATTTCTTTATGACAACGACTGACAACAATACCAATATGCCGTACTCCGCTGTGGCAATCTCTGTCATATGGGCAATATCCATCATTCTGCGCTTTTGTGTCGCAACTCTGACAAGAAAACGGAGACATCTTCAACGCATGCGAATGCTGATGGATACATTTGTGGTATGTAGGATGGACAACAAACATTAACATATTTTGTTGCAGTTCGCCTAGCTAACCCCCAGAATATTTTGTTGTATGAATATCTAAAAATGCAATTGCAATTTTTGCAAATATTTAACCAATGAGAACATGCTTGCTACAATGTAACGTTAACGTTATAGGCTACCGTTAGCTGCCTTCAGTTTGGATATGAAATGTCGGAGGAACCAATTTTTCATAGCCTACATGCATAATATGTTTACTTTATTCATTTGTGTGACATGTGTGCTGGTCTGATAAGTTAGAATGCCGTGAACATGTACTGTTTTGTTGGCTGCTATTAACGTATATAACTGAAGTTATGCATTTGGGTTGGGGGATAAGGAGATGCCAAATTTCAACAATTTCCCTGCAATTTTAACTAGTTGTACATATCCTTTTTTCAGACTGGTGATCCTAGGTCATACTGCAGACTCAACAACAACATGCCCATCCTGCGATTGTGGTTTAATGTAGAGGAAATGGTTATTTGGCTTTGTATTTTTTGTTGCTGATGCTGCCTGTAGCATCACATGGATGTAAATATGTTATTTTACAATGTTTTTACAAATTATTTTTATACTAATAGCACAGATAGTTTACAAAATATTTTTATTAACATTATTGCAAATTCTTATAATGTAAATGTATGTAAAAAAAAAAAAATATATATAACAACTTGCATTTCAATTTGTCTATTGTTAAATAACAGAAAATAACTATACAACACAGGATGGGTGGAAAACATTTCAAAACAACATTTGATGAGTCCACGATAGGGTTGGACTTCCTCCTCTTCTTTTTTGGTGAGGGGTTTCAACAGGAGAGGCTACAGAGGTATTGGCCGTGTCTGAGGCGGTGTCTGGACTGCTAGGCTCGACAATCTCCTAAGAGAACAAAAAAAAGACAAACTTATAGGAAACACTTTATAATAATACCTGTAATGAATAACATTAGTTCAGCATTACCCTTATTATAAAGTGCTACCAAAGAAATAAGAATGGTGTATCAATAATATCACATTACTATGTATATTACAATTCTCATAACAAGTGATCAATAATCAATGTTTTATAAATCATTGTAATAAGTTGCAGTTCCGGCCCAATTTACAACTGATGGTAACGTTAGATGACAACTATCTAACAAGTCACCAATTAAAGATTAAAACACAGCTTCATTAACGTTAGTAACGAAACTAGCAACCCTGACTGCCTGGCAACCGAGACAACATGCTAACGGCTGAATTGCGATCTTTTTTATGATTGTTTAGAAGAAAATAACCATATTAGCCTATGAATGTGGAGACCTTCGGCTACAACAACAATAGCACATATCTAATATAATATATGACACACTATAATAGCATTACAACCACGGTTATCGTAAATTGTACGAAGAAAATACTTACATTTGTATGTTGGTGAAGCCATCTCGCCGGTGATTTGCAATGCATCCTGGGAACTTTTCTCCTAGCCCTCGGTTCGGAGTGTGCCTCTGAAAAATCTCAGTTTCGAGGGCTATGTAGCCCTACCCCTTGGCCCTACCCCTCGATCGCAACATGAATCGGGACGCCCTACCCCTCGTCGTGAACGCGCAAAATGGAGGGGTAGGGCCAAGGGGTGAATTGGGATTGAGCCTAACTGTAAGGTTTTGGACTGGGTGAAATGCCCAATTAATGCAACGGAAGTTAAGAAAGCAATAAAACGAACAATGCAATACACAATATAGCATTACATGTATCCTTAAATCTAGATAAATATCACTTACTTGTCGGATGCAGAGGCTGCTGACAATATGCCACTCGTGACGTCTTCTCTGGAATGTACACTTTTCCGTACGTTTACGTGGGCGCGTTTACAAATTCGTGCGCGCGCGCGCAGATTGCAAAACCGTGCGCGCAGATTGCAAAACCGTGCGCACAGTTTATAAAACCGAGGGAACAGTTTATAAAACCGAGGGAACAGTTTACTTTTTTTTTCTTAGCTGACACCAGGGGGGCTCTACGGAGCCCCCCTGGTGTCAGCTAAGAAAAAAAAATGGGGAACATGTTCGTTCCTTGATGGACGAATCTGGTGGCTGTTCCAGGTCTCCTTGGTTGAATCCAAATCATCTTGCAAAGGTGAGTGGTAGAGTATAAATGATGTCCAGTTCTATTAGCTCAACTTCATCCATTGGAAGGATCCTGCCTACTTCTCACTGACACACAGCCTGGAGAGGAAACATACAAGGGGAAAAGTATTGGAGACTTGAATAAACTCAAACACATCATTCTAGCCATTTAGTAATAGTAACTGAGAAATCAATGCACTTGCCAGTATTTAATAGGATGTGACTTATGTCCATATGTATTTAACAAATGACATCTTACGAAAACAGGTGACCAGACTACAGAGCACTGTAAGAATCAGAAGCAGTCTATAGTTGCTCTAACAACTAGACTACAGAGCACTGAATCAAAAGCAGTCTATAGTTGCTCTAACAACCAGACTACAAAGCACTGAATCAGAAGCAGTCTATAGTTGCTCTAACAACCAGACTACAGAGCCCTGTAAGAATCAGTCTATAGTTGCTGTTACTATTTCGGTAGACATTATGTTAAGGCAACAAAACCCCCCACCAATCTACCCAGACCTCCTCCTAGCTGTAACAGCAGCCTAGCTAACTGTAAGGTTTTGGACTGGGTGAAATGCCCAATTAATGCAACGGAAGTTAAGAAAGCAATAAAACGAACAATGCAATACACAATATAGCATTACATGTATCCTCAAATCTACGAACAATGCAATACACAATATAGCATTACATGTATCCTCAAATCTAGATAAATATCACTTACTTGTCGGATGCAGAGGCTGCTGACAGTATGCCACTCGTGACGTCTTCTCTGGAATGTACACTTTTCCGTACGTTTACGTGGGCACGTTTACAAATTTGTGCGCGCGCGCGCAGATTGCAAAACCGTGCTCGCAGATTGCAAAACCGTGCGCACAGTTTATAAAACCGTGCGCACAGTTTATAAAACCGAGGGAACAGTTTATAAAACCGAGGGAACAGTTTACTTTTTTTTCTTAGCTGACTCCAGGGGGGCTCCGTAGGGCTCCGTACTAATAAAAGGTCCTGTAAAGATTATAAGAATACCATGAGTGTCATGAATAACCCACCATGATCTGGGGCCTCATTTATAAAACTTTGCGTACGATTTGCGTCAGAAGTGACATACGAACGAAACATTGGATGTACGTACGGACAAAAATATTGGGATTTATTAAACCATGTGCACGCACGTCCTACCCCGTTTTCACTTAATAAATCACAATGAACTCTAAATGAGGCTCAGCTTTTGCGGCTTCATTTCACGCCCATATTTGCCCATAAATAGTCAAAGAAACGCCCTAAGTTAATATTCATTGATTGAAACGTCATGACAAACTGGGAGGAAAACCGGAAACGTAACATAACTCAATGTAAAGTTTCCTGTTGGAGAGGTGGAAAAGAGGAGAACATGTTGTTTGTAGAGCACAGTGTGGGCATCACTAATGCCAAAAATGCCGATTTATTAGCACAATGTTGCTGATAATGTGACACAAATTATTTGGATATTGATCGAATGAAAATGTTTTCGATATATGAAAGTATTTTTATTCTTACTCTGGAAAACGGACATTGCTGCTGATTGCGCTTTTTTGTTTGCCTGTTCACCCGCAGTGAAACCACTGTGGTAAAGTTGGTTTTATATTGGACATTGGATATTCGACATATTCGGAAAATCTATTATGCGGCTTGACCGCACATTTATAATAGTAAAGGTAGGTTTAAAAGTAAATTATTTTGTTTTTGGACAAATAAACCTTTGATCCATGTGTAGGGCACTTAGCTGAGTTGATCAGTAGTGTTTTGACATGTGTCGGTCAAACGGTCAAGCCGCATAATACATTTATATGCGTTTTTAACACTAAAAGTAGGTTTAAAAGTGAATATATGTTTTTTTGAACAAATAAAGCTTTGATCCATGTGTAGAGCACTTAGCTGAGTTGATCAGTAGTGTTTTGACATGTGTCGGTCAAACGGTCAAGCCACATAATAGATTTATACACATTTATTACAGCAAGGGTAGGTTAAAAAGTGAATAATCGTGTTTTTGGACAAATAAAGCTTTGATCCATGTGTAGGACACTTAGCTGAGTTGACCAGTAGTGTTTTGACATGTGTCGGTCAAACGGTCAAGCCACATAATAGATTTATATGCGTTTTTAACACTAAAAGTAGGTTAAAAAGTGAATAATCGTGTTTTTGGACAAATAAAGCTTTGATCCATGTGTAGGACACTTAGCTGAGTTGACCAGTAGTGTTTTGACATGTGTCGGTCAAACGGTCAAGCCACATAATAGATTTATACACATTCATAACAGTAAAGGTAGGTTTAAAAGTGAATAACTGAGTATTTGCACAAATAAAGCTTTGATCCATGTGTAGAGCACTTAGCTGAGTTGACCAGTACTGTTTTGACATGTGTCGGTCAAGCCACATAATAGATTTATATGCGTTTTTAACACTAAAAGTAGGTTTAAAAGTAAATAATTGTGTTTTTGGACAAATAAAGCTTTGATCCATGTGTAGGGCACTTAGCTGAGTTGACCGGTAGTGTTTTGACATGTGTTGGTCAAACGGTCAAGCCACATAATAGATTTATATGCGTTTTTAACACTAAAAGTAGGTTTAAAAGTAAATAATTGTGTTTTTGGACAAATAAAGCTTTGATCCATGTGTAGGGCACTTAGCTGAGTTGATCAGTAGTGTTTTGACATGTGTTGGTCAAACGGTCAAGCCGCATAATAGATTTTCCGAATGTCTCGAATATCCAATGTCCAATATAAAACCAACTTTACCACGGTAGTGAAACCTTATGTAATTATGAGACAATCCTATTATACCTACTAACACGTCTGATATAACCCGGATAACCTATACTAAGTGGACAATAAAGTGTACAATATATATAGCCTATATGTATATCCATCTCCCCATCTAGATCTATCTATATTTCCATCTATCCATCTTTCTATTCATCCATATCTATACGCTCCGTCAGACGGAGACATCGACAAGAATATCAGTTTTATACATTTAATTTAATTATGTTCGCCGTATTATTTATGAGGATGAATTGCACAACATGACAATATAATTACAAAGCATATTGGAGTTATTTTTTGGAAATATATATTCATTTTAATTGACATTATATCGTGTTTTATATATTTGATTTGCAGATCGATCAAACAGGTGTTTGTGTAGGCTGTTAATCGTAAGAATGGCTTTGTAAATCCTTCATATTATTAATGGCAGGTAATATTTTGATTTACTTTACACAATGTTCTGCATTTTCACACAGTTTCATGTATTTGATCCATCTGCCGACTGTGTCGCCATTTCCCATTTCACCCGATTCTGTGCGTACGCATGGGTCCCAGCTTGCGTGGAGGACCGCACATTTTCACGTCAAGTTTGCTTTTTATAAATCCCAACTATTGCGTAGAGAGCGGCGTACCCATTCTTTTGTCCGTACGCAGCGTTTATAAATGAGGCCCCTGGACTTTGGGCGAAGGGGTTAGTGTTTGTTTATTCTGTCTCCCTATGGGTTATTATCATCATGGTTTTGTTCTGCCTGTTTCACCTACACTCCTGTTTCGAGTTGTAATCACTACACCTGCACCAGATCACCTCATCAAGAGTGGGACATTTAAGACGCCGGCTGATCTTCAGTCTTCGCTGGATCGTTAAGTGTCCACAGTATGTGTCAGTCGTACGAAGTCCTGCAAGTAATACTCTACCGTTCATGTTCCTGTCTTCAGTACGTTTTAGTTAACTTAAGTTCTCCTTTATTCCTAGTGTTTTCCGTTTGGGCACCATACTCCCCTACGCCCCAGGATCAGAGCCAGCCACCGACAGAAGAGAGACGCCATGTCAGAGTTTCCAACTTCCATTATTGTTTATTACCTGGACTGTTCTAAATAAACCCTTTGTTTGTTATCATCCGTTTTCAAGTCTGCTTTTGGGTTCTGAGCCTTAGTGAAACGTGACAATGAGTGATGCTAAGAAATATTCTGTAGAGATTATAAGAATACCATGAGTGATGCTAATAAAAGATTCAGTAGAGATTATAAGAATACCATCAATGATGCTAATAAAAGATCCTGTAGAGATTATAAGAATACCATGTGTTAATTGATTGATTGGTTAATGAGTATGCTCCCAATTTTTGTGGATTCCTCTCATGTGTGTTTGTCATGTGTCCATTCCATGTGATGTTCTATTTAAGCTGCACCTGTACCAATAAACGATTGATTGTGTGTTCTCACTGCAACCTGTGTGAAGCATGTTTATTCTCTGTCTTTAGCCGGTACCTAGTCAAGCTTTGTTTAACAGGTTATGGGCCCAGATGCGTTTACGTTTGTGCAGATACGGTGTGAGTAGCAAGACAGTTTATTTGCACGGTTAAATATGTGTGGTGCAAGGTTTGGAGTGCCAGCACCGTGAGCGAAAGGACAAGTTCACGTTGATCTCGTCTTGTGTTCGACGGAGATGAAAAGAATTATGAACTGTGGGAGACAAAGTTTTTGGGCCATCTACGGTTGCAGAAATTTTTAATGGGCCCGCCGTGGGTGCTGATGCAGACGCACTGGCTAAGGATGTGTGATACACCTTTATGTGGTAAATAATACCAGCATACTGTTTTGTAGAATGCGACTTTTATTGTGTAATAAAATGTTAATGTTGGGGGAACCGAATCAAAGCGGAACCAAAGTGCGGGTATTGTTGCAGCGCAGTACCTAGGTGACGGACACCTGCCTTTTCTCTCAGATCGAGATTTGAGAGAAAGGATGGTGGTTCGCTCTGGCATTCACTGATTCCATGATTCTGTTTTCCAGGTTGGTACTGAGTGAAAGAGGGTTAAAATAGTTTCCTTCGGAAGTGTATGTGATATAATAAAACTTGAATGAGTGTTTAGGTAAAGTTTGATGTGTGTAGCCGAATTAAACAACCGCATTTACAACGGCGGGAAAAGGGCATTGTAAACAGTGGCACGAGCAGTTGAATAGTGTAGGAGTAGTGTATCTATGTGGATGAGTATGTGTTTTGATGTCCTCACTTCTTGATGATGTGTGTTGCAAGTGATTGAGGTGTCCTGACAAGTTGTAAATAGTGGTTAATGTTGATAAGTAGTTACATGGTTGGATTGTATTTAAAAAAAATGTATTTATGAGTTGAGCAGTTGTCCCTGTGTGTATGATGATTCATGTTTTGTCACTAAAGCCATTTGCATATAATCTATATTTTATAATGATCACATCAGTATGAGGTATTTTTGCAGCTAAAAGGAACACAAGAATGTGTGTGTATGTATATATAGTTTAGAACTTGATCTATTATTTTGAGAGGTTTATACCTTAAAGAAAGAGTTGTTTATTTTCATAAGGACATGAATATGTCTGTGAATGTGAATGTTGGAGTAAGATATGTTGCCCACGGATATGTGGAATGTAGAGAACGGTATTAACGTGTTTAGGTTGAAAATAACATATGGGCACTGAAAGTGAAACATGTTTACACACGCGGAAATGTTACATTTGTTTAGTGACTAAGTTGTGAAATTTGTAATAAAGAGATCGAGATTTGAGAGAAAGGATGGTGGTTCGCTCTGGCATTCACTGATTCCATGATTCTGTTTTCCAGGGATAATTCCAACGACGGGTGGAATTAGTTAACCACCAACCAAAATCATTTGCTACGGTAGTGTCTGATTTTGATACCCGTAACAAACTGTGGGGGCTCGTCCTGGGATCTCTCCTCATCACAACTATCGGGGGAGCAGATCTAGAGATACTAGAACCACGCGACCAAGGTGACAAGACGCTGTGGCAGGCCGGGAGTCAACTCGTGGGCGTCCGAGGAGGGGAACCAGACGAAAGGGATCTCCACCTCGCTTAGGAGCCGCACTACTGATCCTGAGGCCAGCGCACGCTACTCACCGGAGGGCTACACACTGATCCTGGGGTGATCTCACAGCAGCGTCAGGTGAACTTCACCTGTGATCGGGAGGTGGACACACACACACCGGTCACTTACCAAATCACTACACCACTGATTCACTGAACCCACACACCACAACGGGACATTAGAACTGCACACCATGTCAACCGCTCGTAAAGATTTAGTATGGAGCATCAAGAAACAATTATTCAGACTCTCAAGCAACAACATCTATGAGGTTGCAAAAGACATTGCAAGCGGTAGCCAATGTGAAAAAGAGCTGAATCCAAATGACGAAGAAGGCTGCATGGAGTATGTCGTTTCATACATGCAATCTGACACTTTATTAGGACTTGAGGATGAAGGTATGGGTCAGTTGTTGGTTTTGAATGATTTAATATGTAATGTAATTAATGCTGAGGTTACTGTTAATTTTCCAGTGAGTGATAGTAATACATGTGTTACACCTAGTCACAGCCCATCCACTACTATCCCACACACTACATCACAACCTCATTCTTACCCCAACAGCACGGTAATGCCAACACAACCACACACTACCACTCACACCACTACCACAACACAGTCATTAGAACAACTGAGGCAAGTGTATGAAGACCTGGGGGAGAAACTGCGACGACATGACCCTACAACTTACCCCCACCGGAGTGAGTCAGAGTTACACTGTAGGCCACAGATGACCACGGAGAGCTCAGCAGTACTGAAGGACCTCTCCTATCTCCAGCGCAGAGACTTCAAAGTACATGGTGGTCAGCTTGGAGATCAGAACTCTGATTTAACCTACAACAACATCAGCAAACAAATCGACGAAGGGGTGAAGGAGGGCTTCACAGACGCAGAAGTGGTCAGAGGGGTGCTGAGGATCATCAAACCAGGGCGTTTAAGGATATGCTGGTAAACAAAGATTCAATCACAGTATCGGAACTCAAAGGTTTCCTCAGGTCTCACCTCGGAGAGAAGGCAACGACTGAAATGTTCCAGGAATTGATGTGCGCCAGGCAATCAGACCAGGAACCTCCACAGCAGTTTCTCTATCGGATGATCGGGCTCAAGCAGAAAATCCTTTTCCAGTCTCGTCAGACCAGTGCCGACATTTCATATGATCCCAAGACCATCCAGGAGGTGTTCCTCCATACCATCTATCAGGGTTTGGGGACAAAACATACCAACGTCCGGCAGAGACTGAGGCCTCTAATCTCAAACAGTCAAGTCACAGATGAGGAAATCCTTCGTCAGGTCATGGAGATAATAAGCGATGAGAATGAACACCAGCGCAGGCTGGGCCAACCCCCTCGACAAAAGACAACACAAGCATACAGTGCCAAGGTTGAGGAGAGGGACCATAACAATCACAAGTCGCGGGATACAGCATCAGACAATAAAAATCTCCAGACGATGCAACAGCTCACTTCTCAGGTGGAGACTCTGACACACATGGTGGCTTCGTTGATGGAACAGCGGGCAGCAAGTACTCGGGTGTCTTGCTCTCCTTCTCATCTAACCCCCTGCAGACCTGTCCAACCACAGCTGGGACAACCTGCAGTCCAGGTGAGAGGAAGACCGGCTCGATGTCCGAAATGCACCGAACAGAATGCACAAGAGTGTAACCATTGCTTCATGTGTGGAGAGGCAGGACACAGAGCAGTGGGATGTCTGCAACGATTCAGGGTTCAGGGAAACGCGGATCGGTCTTTGTGGAGGGACGCCCAGAGACCAGTGAACAGCTTCAGTCCCAAACAGTAATAAACAGCAAACGACAAAGATCCCAAACCCTAACCAGGCAGAGTAACATCACCTGCAAGGCCCCCCTAATTGGAAAAAAAAGTCTACTGAAATGTTTAATTGGAGGGTACCCAGTTACAGTCCTGTTTGATTCAGGCTCGCAGGTGAGCATAGTCGACCAACAATGGGCTGACACTCACAATCCAAATCAGACAGTGAAGCCCATCTCTGAGCTTTTAGATGAAGGACTTGGCGTTTATGCAGTCACGGGCCATGCCGTCCCCTACAGTGGATGGGTGGAGCTCACCGTAAATCTAGCTGGGAATGAAGACCCCAATCTTACCATACAGGCCCCGTTCCTAGTCAGTCCGCTGCCACTGCCTCAGCCCCTTCTAGGAGCCAATGTACTACAGGAGATCATCAGAAGGAAAGAGTCTTCGGGCGATGCAGTTGCAACGGTAGTCAGCCTTCTCTGCAGTGCATTCGGAGTAGGGGAGGAACAGTTGGAGGCCATTGTGAATGTCAGCCAGGTGCCTTCTAGGACACACAGTGATCCAGTCATTATAAGAGTTGGCAGAAACCATGCTATCATCCCCCCTGGCAGAACAGTTCAGGTGTGGTGCAGAATACCCCCAAACTTTGATTTGTCAGACCCCATTGTTCTATACGAACCAGTAGAGGAAAGCGTTGTCTTAGGGCAGTTGAGTGTAGGAGAGGGCCTCTTGGAAATCAATAACATCCGACGACCTTATGTTAGGGTACCCATCTCCAACCACTCAAAGCATGATGTCATGCTGCCAAGGAGAACACCTCTGGGAACTATCCAACAGGTAGTCAAGGTTCTTGAGACAGATGCACCAGAGTCACATCAGGCCTGTCCCACACCAAGTAAGATGACATCAGTCAAGGTAAATAGTGTCTCTTCCCCCAGTACCTCTTCGTCCGAGTCCTGGCTTCCTCCTGTCGATATCAGTCACCTTACCTCTGAACAACAACAGGCGGTAAATGAGGTGCTCAGCGAAGAATGTGGAGCATTCGCCCGTAACAGCGACGACATAGGGTGTATCCCTTCCCTACAGATGGAGATCAGAACTAAGGATGACATACCAGTTCAGAGGGCCTACGCATCCATCCCAAAACCACTCTACAGGGAAGTCAAGGAGTACATTCAGGAGCTGTTGGTTAAAGGGTGGATCGTGAAGTCCCAGTCGCCCTACTCAGCCCCGGTCATTTGTGTAAGAAAGAAAGATGGATCCTTACGCTTGTGTGTGGACTACCGGCTTCTCAACAACAAGACCGTGCCGGACCGTCACCCTCTTCCCAGAATTCAGGACCTCACTGACTCCCTGGGAGGATATGCCTGGTTTTCGATTCTCGATCAGGGGAAAGCCTACCATCAAGGCTTTATTGCCGAAGGATCGAGGTATCTGACCGCTTTCATAACCCCCTGGGGGCTTTACGAGTGGGTTCGAATACCCTTTGGGTTATCGAACGCTCCAGCGGCTTTTCAACGGAGCATGGAAGGAATGCTTGACACGCTGAGAGATGAGTGTTGCATCCCTTACCTTGATGACGTGTTGTGCTTCTCCAGGTCCTTTGAGGAGCATGTGCAGGTGCTACGCAGAGTCCTCCAGGCCTTGCAGCGTCACGGGGTAAAGTTGAAGCCAGAGAAATGCGAGCTCTTCCGCAAGGAGGTCCGGTATGTTGGCCGGTTGGTATCTGCGGAAGGAGTAAGGATAGACCCCAAAGACCTTGAAGCAGTGCGAGCACTGAAAGATAAGGCACCCCAGACAGTTGGAGATGTTAGGCAGTTGCTTGGGTTCCTGAGCTACTATCGAACATACGTGCAGGACTTCTCACGTGTAGCCAAGCCCCTGTATGACTTACTCCAGTCAAAACCCAATACCACTCCACCCAAACCGCCACGGGGAAAATCTAAAGGCCATCAACAATCCTCCCGCACCCCGGTAGAGTGGAGTGTACGACACCAGCAGATCCTGGAACAGCTTATGGATCGACTGTTGGAGCCCCCAGTGTTGGCATATCCTGAGTTCGATCGGCCCTTCATACTCCACACAGACGCCTCTCAAAAAGGCCTCGGTGCAGTTCTTTACCAGAACCAGGATGGGAAGATGAGAGTGATCGGATATGGGTCACGCACGCTAACATCAACGGAACAAAATTATCACCTACACAGCGGAAAGCTTGAGTTCCTCGCACTAAAGTGGGCGATATGTGAGAAGTTCCGTGACTACCTATTCTACACCCCGCACTTCACAGTCTTCACGGACAATAATCCCCTCACATACATTCTGAGTACTGCCAAACTCAACGCAGTGGGTCACCGGTGGGTGGGGCAGCTGGCCGATTTCCACTTTGACATCAAATACCGGCCAGGCAAAATCAACGTGGATGCTGATACCTTATCACGCTGTCCCCTGGACATCGACACCTTCATGACTGGGTGTTCAGAAGAGTTATCGGAGGACGCAGTATGCGCTGTATGGGAAGGAGGCAGGAGAGCACAACAAGGAGATGTGGCCTGGGTGGCAGCCCTCAACTTAACATCCCACAGCCAACCACAAGTTGAGCCTCTGCAGGAAGTCAGTCATGATGAGCTTGTGAGGGAACAAAGACAAGACCCCGCTATTGGGAAAGTGATGGCGTTGAAGGAAAACAATACACCACCAACAGAGGATGACAAGAAGAGAATGGACACACACACAAGGAGGCTGTTAAGAGAGTGGAGCAGATTACACATTGGGAACGACCTCCTCTACAGGAAGAGTGCAGGTCGACAACAACTGGTTCTGCCCGCCACCTACAAACGAACAGTACTCACCCAGCTGCATAACAACATGTGTCACGTGGGCGTTGAAAAAGTCCTGACCCTAGCGAGGGAGCGATTCTACTGGCCTTTCATGAAAAGAGAGATAGAGGAGTATGTGACTAGGAAGTGTTCTTGCATTAAACAAAAGAAACCAGCCACACATGAAAGAGCACCAATGGGAAGTATTACATCGACTTCGCCCCTTGAGCTGGTGTGCATCGACTTCCTTCATCTGGAAACCAGCAGAGGTGGGTACGAGTATATTCTGGTAGTGGTTGATCACTTTACCAGATTCGCGCAAGCCTACCCCACCAGGAACAAAGCTGGTAAGACGGCAGCTGACAAGATTTTCAATGATTTCATCCCCAGATTTGGATACCCGGCCAAACTACACCATGACCAGGGTCGGGAGTTTGAGAATGAACTCTTCAGAACGCTCAGGCAACTAGCTGGTGTCGCCCATTCGAGAACCTCTCCGTACCACCCCCAGGGCAATCCTGCAGAAAGATTCAATCGCACGCTATTACAGATGCTCCGCACCTTGGGAGAAAAAGAGAAGGAGAGTTGGAAGGACCACCTGCCCCATGTACTCCAGGCATATAACTGTACAAGGCACGAGGCCACGGGGTTCTCCCCGTATTATTTGTTGTATGGTCGACATCCGCGCCTCCCGGTGGACATTCTCTTCGGTCTGATAACAGAGGAGGGAACTGAAGCTAGTGGACAGAAAGGGTATGCTGAGAAATGGAAAGGAAGGATGGTCGAGGCTTACCGAATAGCAGACGCAAACAGCCGGCAATCCAGTTCCAAAGGGAAGACACACTATGATAAACGCAGCAGAGGTGTGGTTCTTCAGCTTGGGGACAGAGTCCTGGTACGCAATCTGAGTGAGCGAGGGGGCCCTGGAAAGCTTAGGCCGTACTGGGAGCAACTTATCTACATTGTGAGAGAACAGGTTGGAGATAATCCTGTCTACAAAGTAAGCCCGGAGGCGGGAGGCCGACCAGTCCGCATCCTACACAGAAACCTCCTGTTGCAAGTCAACGACCTACCTGTGGAGTCTCCTCAAAATTTGACAACCAACACAACTGAGTCACAACAGAGAAGGAAGAGAGCTCGAGACATCCCAAAACGCACACAAGAGGCACAGGGAACAGATATAAGTGACTCTGAGGAAGAGGGAAGTGTACCTCGTTACTGGTTGCGAATCCCGATGGAGAAACAAAGAGTTGAACGTTACTTACCTGTGTCACGCGTTACTCCGGACTTCCAAAACAGGGTTGAACGGGACGAAACTTACCTGGGAGAAACTAGTCCGGCAGAACCTGAACAGGACAGGGAGAGCGTTAGAGATGAGGAACTGGGGACATCCAGTGCGGATGAACATGGCATGGAGCAGCTTCAACCTGCAACCGTTCAAGAGGAACTGCATGCTGTCCATCAAGAGAACATGGTCTCCACACCACAACCTGACCATCAAATCCCACTGAGACAGTCCACGAGAGAAAGACGGCCAGGTTATGTGTTTACTTACCCATCCCTGGGTCAACCAGCTTATCAACCGCGGCCCACTGTGAGTACAGTTGGAATCCAGCCAGCACAGTGTGCTTACCATTGTCTCTGTACATCATACCCCCACCGCTTCCAACCCCGTCCATCAGCCCATACCCTTACCTACCTGTGGTGCACCCAGCTCACTGTGGATGAGACGTCATGAACGACAGTTACATACATCCTATACTCACCAGATTAGATCTGGAGCTCACACACGTTATAGAACATATAGGATACACTAGATGAAAGTTAGAATGGGTTTTGTTGAGTTATGTGAATGTTAAGAGTTAAAGTGTTCAGAGTAACTTGTGTCAGGAGCCACTTTTGTTTGTTGGGGAGTGTGTGATACACCTTTATGTGGTAAATAATACCAGCATACTGTTTTGTAGAATGCGACTTTTATTGTGTAATAAAATGTTAATGTTGGGGGAACCGAATCAAAGCGGAACCAAAGTGCGGGTATTGTTGCAGCGCAGTACCTAGGTGACGGACACCTGCCTTTTCTCTCAGATCGAGATTTGAGAGAAAGGATGGTGGTTCGCTCTGGCATTCACTGATTCCATGATTCTGTTTTCCAGGTTGGTACTGAGTGAAAGAGGGTTAAAATAGTTTCCTTCGGAAGTGTATGTGATATAATAAAACTTGAATGAGTGTTTAGGTAAAGTTTGATGTGTGTAGCCGAATTAAACAACCGCATTTACAACGGCGGGAAAAGGGCATTGTAAACAGTGGCACGAGCAGTTGAATAGTGTAGGAGTAGTGTATCTATGTGGATGAGTATGTGTTTTGATGTCCTCACTTCTTGATGATGTGTGTTGCAAGTGATTGAGGTGTCCTGACAAGTTGTAAATAGTGGTTAATGTTGATAAGTAGTTACATGGTTGGATTGTATTTAAAAAAAATGTATTTATGAGTTGAGCAGTTGTCCCTGTGTGTATGATGATTCATGTTTTGTCACTAAAGCCATTTGCATATAATCTATATTTTATAATGATCACATCAGTATGAGGTATTTTTGCAGCTAAAAGGAACACAAGAATGTGTGTGTATGTATATATAGTTTAGAACTTGATCTATTATTTTGAGAGGTTTATACCTTAAAGAAAGAGTTGTTTATTTTCATTAGGACATGAATATGTCTGTGAATGTGAATGTTGGAGTAAGATATGTTGCCCACGGATATGTGGAATGTAGAGAACGGTATTAACGTGTTTAGGTTGAAAATAACATATGGGCACTGAAAGTGAAACATGTTTACACACGCGGAAATGTTACATTTGTTTAGTGACTAAGTTGTGAAATTTGTAATAAAGAGATCGAGATTTGAGAGAAAGGATGGTGGTTCGCTCTGGCATTCACTGATTCCATGATTCTGTTTTCCAGGGATAATTCCAACGACGGGTGGAATTAGTTAACCACCAACCAAAATCATTTGCTACGGTAGTGTCTGATTTTGATACCCGTAACAGATGCAACAAATAATGCCGAAGCATATGCTGAACTGATCCAATTCCTTGATTACAAAAGTTTGTCCCTGGTAATGCGAGAGGCTGCGGATGACGGACGTGGAGCACTCAAGATCTTGCGGGACTATTATTCTGGAAAGGGTAAGCCCTGCATTGTGAGTCTCTACACAGAATGGACATCCCTGCAAAAGCTGAGTGGTGAGAGTGTGACTGACTATGTCATACGTGCCGAGACCTCAATCACAGCTCTGAGGAATTCCTGGAGAAGTATTGAGTGATGGACTATTAGTTGCAATAATTTTGAAGGGGCTGCCAGAATCATTCAAAACTTTTTCCATTTTTGTCACTCAAAGGGATGAGACTCTATTTTTTACGGATTTTAAGACAAAATTGCGGAGTTACGAGAGCACTGAAGGTATGCGCACAGCTGTGGCCGAAGACAATGTCATGGGGGCCCGGGTGGATTTAAAAAAGGCCAGTGCCCCGGCAGGCGTAAGGGTGCGGAGCACTGAGAGCGGGGACATTGAGTGTTTCCGTTGTGGCCAGAGAGGACAAGGCAAGACAGTGTCAGCGTAATCAACAGTGGTAAAGCCAGGGTAAGCGTACCACATGGCGAGGAGGATGGAAACAGCAACGGCAGGACGACGCACATGTGGTGTACGAGGAGATCAACAACAACACTTTTGCCTTCAAGTTGGTGACCAGTGATCGTCAGCTGGGGAGCGGTGTCACCAGAAAGGGATTGATGGTGGACACCGGTGCGACATCGCATATCATTATCGACCTGGCCAGGTTCAAGAGCTTCGCTGACCGATTCCAGCCCGAGACGCACTGCGTGGAGCTAGCCAATGGGACAAGGTGCAAGGGGGTCACGGAGTGCAGAGGAGAAGCAGAAGTTTGTCTGGTCGACAGCAGAGGGCGGCACCTCAGTGCCACACACTACAGCCAACCTTACCAGTGTGAGAGTGTTAATGCAGAAAGCTGCTCAGGAGAATCTGATCCTCTATCAGATGGATGTTAAAACTGCCTACCTACATGCACCGATTTATTATGAAATTTACATGGAACAGCCAGAGGGGTATGATGTAAAATCTCAGACAAATGAGAAAATGGTGTGTAAACTAAATCACTGTATGGGCTTAAGCAATCAGGTCGGAACTGGAACAAAATGTTACATGACTATCTGTGTGAAAACATCTTTGTACAAAACCCAGCTGATCATTGTGTTTACAAGAGAGAAACAGAACATGAGAAAGTGATAATATTGATATGGGTTGATGACTTGGTTATTGCTGCCAGTGATGAGAGAGAATTAATAACTGTCAAAGCGATGCTTACTGGGAAATTCCAGATTAAAGATTTGAGGAGACTGAAAAGGTATCACTTTTGATCAGTGTGATGGGGGTGTCACTATGTCACAGCTGAGTTATGTTGGCAAACTGCCGGAAAGGTTTGACATGCAAGATTGTAAACCCAGGTCGACACCTTGTGAACCAAAGTTGAATTACACTGATAGTGATTAAAAGCTGAGTGACCCCAGGAAATACAGAGAGGCAGTGGGTAGCCTAATCTACCTAATCTTATGCACTAGACCTGATCTATGTTATGTTGTTAGCAAACTGTCCCAGTATTTCAGTGAGCCAACAGAAGAGCAGTGGACAACTGTAAAGCATGTACTAACATATCTGAAAGGTACAAATGATAAGATGCTCTGTTACAGAAAATGTGATGAAGGTTTTAAGGTTAGTGACTTACAGTGATGCAGGTGATGCAAATGACTGACGTAGTACATCTGGTTATTGTGTTAGCCTATGTAAGAATGGTCCTCTGATTTCTTGGAAGACCAAAAAGCAGCCAACTGTAGCATTATAAACATGTGAGGCTGAGTACATGGAATTGGCTGCCACTCAGTGGCGGCGACAGGGCGGGGCTAGATGGTGCTGTAGCTCCCCCTATAATTGCCATAGCACCCGGCCAGCACCCCCAAGAAATGTCTGTAATTTTTTATATTTTAATGTCATGTTTGAATTGTCCTTTTGATGTTGTTAAAAACGTGAAATAAATAATAATTTAAAAATAAATATTTTTGTATAAAATAACATGAGGCACAAACAGGTGATCTGCTTTGGCTAATGGGCGCAGCGCCTGGTAAACTTTGGACCTTAACGTGAAACTTCCTGTCACATCAGTTAGCTGTGAACGCAGTTTTTCTTGCCTGGGCCGTGTACAAAACTACATGAGGAACAGTAGTGGAGACACTAGGACCAGTAATCTGGCACTTTTGGCTATAGACACGGAGAGAACGAGGACCCTTGACTGCGACAACATCATTGATCAGGGCTTGAATTTCGGTGCGGGATTGCGGGGATTGCGCATAATTTAAACCATTCCTGCAATGTTAGTTTTTATAGTGCGAGAAATTCCAGCACAAATATATTTGCTTCATCTCTTGGTTGGATATTCGATATTGGATATTCAATGGATATTCGGAGCCCGAGATCAGGTCCGGTTTTCCCGCAAGCAGCCACAATAAACCCGGGTGATCGACCGACAGAAACCTCCATCTGCTTATAGTTAGGGACCATCAATAAAGTCTCAACGTTATTAATTCAATAGGAAATGATGTAAGAGACGTTTAATAAACATTTAAAAATGGTAAAAATCTTTTTTTGTGAAATCACTTGAAAACCTCAATTTACTTTCATATTGTCTACACAGGTCTTTCACATGTTGCACATGATTTGGTTTTTCAAAATAAAACATTTTTTAAAATACATTTAAATACTGGAAATCTCACTAGGTTTTTTGTGCAGTGAACTATTAACCTCAAACCACTTTCAGATAGTCTGCAGGGGCCACCCACATGTTGCACAACTGGAAATGCACAATTCATGCATACAAATCTGTAGATATTAATAAATGAAGATGATTTAATTAGATAGATGCATCAAAAGTTATTCTCTCCCCCATAATATTTAGACCCCCCCCCATGTGACCCATGTAAGGGGGGAATTCCCCCCCAGTTTAAATATGAAATTCAGGCCCTAATTGATGCCTTCACACTCAATCACAGCAACAGACGTATTGTTTTGTTGTGAAGACGTCTATGGTAAGTCCTTGATTTCCCCCTTTGTTGGCTATTACAAATGTAATTAATTTGGTGGTTGAAGCACAAATATTGGCTTTAGTTACATTTATGATGCTCCAATAACAGGAACACTGCTGATTCATCATTAGACTCGTGTTGGTAACTGGCTGTGTGATTTCGTGATCTGAGCATTTTAGGCCAAAGCGTGCAGCCTTCTGTTGCTGCTCCATTGTATTGGCTCGTCTGTGAAAGAATTGTGTGAAATATTATTTAGAGGTTAACATTGGCAGGCGTATGTATGTTTTATATATAGCCCTTGAGTTGAATACTTTAATATATATTATTATATGTGTCTACCAAGGGTGGTCCGATGCAACCTACATAATGAAACACCCCAAAATCGAAGCACCTTCTCTTAAGTGTTGAGCATCCCCATAGCACCTGCAACAGAAAATCTCTGGAGCCGCCACTGCTGCCACTATACAAGAGTGTTTGTACTTGACACAATTGCTTGAACATATTGATGATTATCAGTATGGTGTACCTATGATCTATGAAGACAATCAAGGTACAATTGGATTTGCAAAGAATCCTGTTAGCAGACAGAGATGTAAGCATATTGATATTAAATACCATTTTGTGAGATCAACACCTCTCTAGGGAGGCGTCCAGGTGGCATTCGTACTAGATGCCCGAACCACCTCAACTGGCTCCTTTCTACGCAAAGGAGCAGCGGCTCTACTCCGAGTTCCTCTCGGATGACTGAGCTTCTCACCCTATCCCTAAGGGAGAGGCCAGCCACCTTTCTGAGAAAACCCATTTCGGCCGCTTGTACCCGCGATCTTGTTCTTTCGGTCATGACCCAGCTTTCATGACCATAGGTGAGAGTAGGAACAAAGATTGACCGGTAGATCGGGAGCTTTGCCTTCCGGCTCAGCTCTCTTTTCGTCACAACGGTGCGGTGAAGCGAATGCAACACCGCCCCCGCTGCTCCGATTCTCCGACCAATCTCTTGCTACATTGTTCCCTCACTCGCGAACAAAACCCCGAGGTACTTGAACTCCTTCACTTGGATTAAGAACTCATTCCCTACCCGGAGCAGGCACTCCACCGGTTTCCTGCTGAGAGTCATGGCCTCAGATTTAGAGGTGCTAACCCTCATCCCAGCCGCTTCACACTCGGCTGCGAACCGATCCAGTGAGTGCTGAAGGTCACCGACCGATGAGGCCTTCAGGACCACATCATCCGCAAAAAGCAGTGATGTGACCATCAGCCCACCAAACGGAAATCCCTCCCCCCCATGACTACGCCTTGATATCCTGTCCATAAATATTACAAACAGGATTGGTGACAAAGCGCAGCCCTGGCGGAGGCCAACCCCCACCGGGAACGAATCCGACTTACTGCCGAGAACACGGACACAGCTCATGCTTTGAGCGTACAGAGATTGGATGGCCCTGAGAAGAGACCCCCTCACCCCATACTCCCGCAGCACCTCCCAGAAAATATCCCGGGGTACCCGGTCGTACGCCTTCTCCAGATCCACAAAACACATGTAGACTGGATGGGCATACTCCCAGGCCCCCTCCAGGATCCTTGCGAGAGTAAAGAGCTGGTCCTGGTTCCTCGGCCAGGACAAAAACCGCATTGTTCCTCTTCAATCTGAGGTTCGACTATTGGCCGAACCCTCCTTTCCAGCACTTTGGAGTACACTTTACCAGGGAGGCTGAGGAGTGTGATACCTCTGTAATTGGCACACACTCTCTGGTCCCCCTTTTTGAAGAGGGGAACTACCACCCCGGTCTGCCACTCCTCTGGCACTGTCCCAGACTTCCATGCAATGTTGAAGAAGCGTGTCAACCAAGACAGCCCTTCCCCACCCAAAGCTTTTAGCATTTCTGGACGAATCTCATCAGTCCCTGGGGCTTTGCCACTGTGGAGTTGTTTGACTACCTCAGCGACTTCCTCCAGGGAAACTGACGCTGACCCTCCATCAGTCTCCAGCTCTGCCTCTGTACTAGAGGGCATGTAGGTCGGATTCAGGAGCTCCTCAAAATGCTCTTTCCACCGCCCGATCACATCATCAGTTGAGGTCAACAGTGTCCCGTCCTTACTGTACACAGCTTGGATGGTTCCCCGTTTTCCCCTTCTGAGGTGCCGAACGGTTTTCCAGAAGCATCTTGGTGCCGACCGAAAGTCCTTCTCCATAGCTTCTCCAAACTTCTCCCACACCCGCTGCTTTGCCTCTGACACGTCAGTGGCTGCAGCCCTTCGGGCCTGTCGGTACCCTGCAACTGCCTCCGGAGTCCTCAGGGGTAGCATATCCCTGAAGGCCTCCTTCTTCAGTCGGACAGCTTCCCTGACCACCGTGGTCCACCACGGTGTTCTAGGGTTACCACCCCTTGAGGCACCTAGGACCTTGAGACCACAGCTCACCGCCGCAGCTTCAGCAATAGAAGCTTTGAACATTGCCCACTCAGGTTCAATGCCCCCAACCTCCACAGGGATGCCTGAAAAGCTCCGCCGGAGGTGTGAGTTGAAGATCTTTCGGACAGGGGCCTCCTCCAGACGTTCCCAGTTCACCCGCACTACCCGTTTGGGCTTACCTGGTCTGTCCAAAGTCTTTCCCCACCCTCTGATCCAACTCACTACCAGATGGTGATCAGTTGACAGCTCTGCCCCTCTCTTCACCCCGAGTGTCCAAAACATGCGGCCTTAGATCCGCCATACGATCACAAAATCGATCATTGACCTTCGGCCTAGGGTGCTCTGGTACCATGTACACTTATGCGCCTCCTTATGTTCGAACATGGTGTTTGTTATAGACAGTCCATGACTAGCACAGAAGTCCAATAACAAACGACCGCTCGGGTTTAGATCAGGGAGGCCGTTCCTCCCAATCACGCCTCTCCAGGTGTCTCCATCGATGCCCACATGTGCGTTGAAGTCTCCCAGCAGAATGATGGAGTCCCCTACAGGAGCCCTATATAGGACTCCCTTCAGGGTCTCCAAGAAGGCTGAATACTCCGAACTGCTGTTTGGTGCATATGCACAAACAACAGTCAGAGTTTTCCCCCCTCCACCCTTAGGCGTAGGGAGGCAACCCTCTCATCCACCGGGGTAAACTCCAACACCGCAGTGCTCAGACGTGGGCTCGTGAGTATCCCCAGACCAGCCCGCCGCCTCTCACCCTGGGCAACTCCAGAGAAGAACAAAGTCCAACCCCTATCCAGGAGTAAGGTTCCAGAGCCACGGTTGTGCGTAGAGGTAAGTCCCACCAGATCCAAC
Organism: Dallia pectoralis; assembly: GCA_029465975.1. NCBI lineage: Eukaryota > Metazoa > Chordata > Actinopteri > Esociformes > Umbridae > Dallia > Dallia pectoralis. Next base: position 6,907,246 of record CM055750.1, read on the forward strand.
TGGTATCGCTCCACCTCACGCACAAGTTCTGGCTCCTTCCCCCACAGCGAGGTGACGTGTTTATTTGTTAAAACTGATATTACTAGTGTGTGTGTGTAATTAATGATGTTTCCTTTACCATTTAAAATGATTAGTTAATGTGTTCTTCAGTTTTTTGTTATTGTATTTTATTGTGATCTGTGTTCTACTGTTTGTTTGTTTTTAATGCATAAGAAGATTTATGAGCTTGAAGAGCCAGAGCGTTTATTGACGGAAGAGAAGTTTGATAGAATGATTTCATGTGTTTCTTTATGGCTGTTATCTTGGTCTATCTCATTCTCGATGGATACAGTGTTTGATCCTCCTCCGTTAAGGTCAACTGTAGTAAGACCAGGCCTAGTTTTGGTTATGTTTAAAGGCGAGGAAAATCATTGGTAATGATACTGATAGTTCACAATGTCATTATCTGTATGTTCTTTCAATGTTAGGGGTATACGTGATTTGCTAAAGAGAAAGGCAATCTTCTTATATTGCAAAAGATTTAATGCTAATTTTTATTTTCTTCAAGAAACACAAGCTGCATCTTTTGATTTACTCTTCTGGAAAAATCAATGGTGGAATGACGTTTGGCTTTCTTATGGTAATAACCACTCTGCTGGCGTAGCTATTCTAAGAGGGAAATTTACTGGGAAAATTATTAAAACTAAAGACCATCTTTTGGGAAGATTGTGAAGATTATGGTACTAATAGAAGTTCTGATAACAGAGGTCTATTTCAAGAATTTGGGGAGGAAATCACTACTTTGCTGGGGACATTTAATGATGCTGGTTTGATTCTCGGTGGGGATTGGAATTCAATTGATGATCCTGATTTGGACTGCCTTCCCCCAAGAAACATCAGTTTAACTACTACCTCAGAGATTGATAATCTTCATTTTGGTCTTGATATTTTTAATGTCTGGAGACATAAAAACCCTGATAAAAAAGTTGACATGGCATTGTAAGGATTTTTCCAAGCAATCAAGAATAGACTTCTGGTTGATATCTAGAAGTTTGGAAGGATATGTTACGGATGTTTCGATTGGAAGCTCAGTTCTTACTGATCCTTCGTCTTTAATTTATCTACTGGCAGTAGGAGGAATATTGGCTATTGGAAGTTTAATAAAACTCTTCTGGATGATATTCAATTCAAGGAGGGAACTAAATCTTGGATTGGAATAAGGCAAAGACATCGGAATTATACGGGACGTACTGGGAATAAATGAAATATATGATTCGTAATTGGCAATAAAAAGAGGAAAGGGAATTGCCAAAAGCAAAAGAGATGGGGAGGAGAGTTTAATTAATGACATTATTAATATTAATGCAAAAGATGTCTTAAGTGATCAAGATAGGGCCACATTGTTAACACTTCAATTGGAGATGGATAAAATACACTCACCTAAAGGATTATTAGGAACACCTGTTCAATTTCTCATTAATGCAATTATCTAAGCAACCAATCACATGGCAGTTGCTTCAATGCATTTAGGAGTGTGGTCCTGGTCAAGACAATCTCCTGAACTCCAAACTGAATGTCAGAATGGGAAAGAAAGGTGATTTAAGCAATTTTGAGCGTGGCATGGTTGTTGGTGCCAGACGGGCCGGTCTGAGTATTTCGCCATCTGCTAAGTTACTGGGATTTTCACGCACAACCATTTCTAGGGTTTACTAATAATGGTGTGAAAAGGGAAAAACATCCAGTATGCGGCAGTCCTGTGGCCGAAAATGCCTTGTTGATGCTAGAGGTCAGAGGAGAATGGGCCGACTGATTCAAGCTGACAGAAGAGCAACTTTGACTGGAATAACCACTCGTTACAACCGAGGTATGCAGCAAAGCATTTGTGAAGCCACAACACGCACAACTTTGAGGCGGATGGGCTACAACAGCAGAAGACCCCACCGGGTACCACTCATCTCCACTACAAATAGGAAAAAGAGGCTACAATTTGCATGGGATCACCAAAATTGGACAGTTGAAGACTGGAAAAATATTGCCTGGTCTGTTTTTTTATCAAAAGCGGAGGGGTCATCAAGATTAGTATACATAGCGATGGTACTGGATGTCCCCAAAGGCACTCTCAAAGAAGTGGACAAGAATATTTTCCATTTCATTTGGAGAAACAAACCACATTATCTAAAAAAGAGTGTCTTATGTAATTCTTATGACCATGGTGGTTTGATTGTGCTTGATTTTGGTACTTCCAACATTAATTTTAAAACTAGATGGATTAAGAATTACATCCAATTTAAAAATAGGATATGGAATATTATACCTAACCAAATCTTTGAGAAAGTTGGTGGTATTGAATTTCTACTCAAATGTAACTTTGAAGTCAGTAAAATTCCCATTAAGTTATCTAACTTCCATAAGCAAGCTTTATTATGCTGGTTGTTAATTTATAAGCACAACTTCTCCCCTCATAAATGTTTAATTTGGAATAATAAGGATATAGTGTACAAAAGGAAATCTATGTTCTTACAAAAATGGTTTGAGAATGGAATTTTGTTGGTGTCATACCTCTTTGATGAAAAAGGAGATTTGTATAACTACATCAACTTTTTGAACAGATACAGAGTTCCAATTACAACAAAGGATTATGCTGTCGTCTTTGACGCTATACCCTCTGGTCTTATTTGTTTGATGCGAGGAGTTGGTCAGAACTGTTGTAAAGATCTCAACCTTAATGTCACGATAAATGGTGTGTGTGTAACGGAAAGAGCGTTTAATAATTATTTTATAAGGGAAATGTATTGAACCGACTGTTCCTTCTGCAAGATCTCATTGGAACTCTACATTTCAAGATATTAATTGGAAAGCAGTATGGAATTTAAAAGATATTGTGTCACCAACAAAGTCTGTGAAGTTTCATATAAAATAATTCAGGGGTCCAGTTGAATTTCAAATCTGCCATGTGTTTGTTTAGACGTAGGGCTTTAGTTGATTGAAGTAGCTTCAGCGAATCAAAATAAAGTGACACCTCTTACAACCATTTACACTTGTGCATAAAATATTTGGCCAGTAAAAATTAATACAAATAAACACGGTGAGCATTGAAGCCTTAAAGAAAAGCTCAGAATTTCTTTTTAAAGAGGTTAATGACATGAAAACTGAGGTAAAATCTGCGCAGAACATGATACAAACTTAATACTAGTATCCCAACTACTAGATGATAATGGTTTATTACTGAATTATTCTGAATTCCTTCACACTTTTGGCATTCCAATCACCCCAAGAGAATTTGCAATTGTTATGGATGCCATCCCATCTGCTATTCTAACTCTCTTAAAAGGGACTGGAAAACCAGATTGCCTACCAGCTTTGGACCCTAAGTTGACCTCAGTTGGTAATATATGTTTTGCTACCACAATGAGGAATAATAATCGTGGCATTCGCTCTTTATTCCAGAGAGATGTCACCAGCAACCCTAATGTTGTTCCCTTTTGGTCTAACTTTGGTGACAACTTGAATTGGGGGAATATATGGAACCTTCCTTATAAATACCTCTTTACAAATAAAATAATAGAAGTCTCTCAAAATCATACAGAGGTATTTTCCTGCTAAGCAATATCTCCTTAGGTTTAAGCTTGATATATGTGTTAACTGCTCTTTCTGTGGAATATGTCCAGAAACAATGATGCACCTGTTCTGGCAATGTCCCTACACCACCACTTTTTGGAAAGATCTCTCTCGATACGTCACTGATAAACGTGTCTCTGATTTTTCTTTGGTGTGGATAGATGTACTGTTTGGTTTCCAGGATGTCAACGTTGTAGGTGGCGGAAGGATGGAGCCAGACAACTCACGGAAATACTCTAGTGTCACTTTAATACAGTACGGAAAACCCGTAGTATTTGCTCAAAAGCCCGTAGGCAAAGTAGAGGGTGCGACGCAGCGCACAAACTGTAACCAACTCCTCGCACGGAGGTATAATAATACAGAAGCCCCGAGCTCACACAGAGACCCGGGCTGCACAGAACACACGTAACATATAACAATTCCACACAAAGACCACCAACACAAAGGGAGCTTATATAGACCTCTAATGAGGTAATGGACACCAGGTGAGTGATGACGAGACTGAACAAGGTGTGCAGGGAGGCGGAGATTCGGTGACGACTAATAGGCCGGGGAGGACGACCGCCGAATACCGCCCGCAGGTGGAGCTGCCGCTTCTCCCGTAGGAGTCATGACAGTATCCCCCACCTGACGCGCGGCTCCGGCAGCGCGTCGACCCCGACCTCGGGGCCAACCCGGAGGACGAGGAGCTGGACGATCAGGGCGCCGACGATGGAACTCCCGTCGTAGTTCTGGGTCCAGAATATCCCTCGCCGGCACCCAACATCGCTCCTCCGGGCCATACCCCTCCCACTCCACCAGGTACTGAACGACCCCCCCGATGTCTGGAGTCGATGACGTTGTTCACCCTGTACGCCGGGACCCCCTCGATGTCCAGGGGAGGCGGGGGGGTCTCCAGTACCCTAGAACGCTGGAGGGGACCAGCCACCACCGGCCTGAGGAGAGAAACATGAAACGAGGGATTAATGCGATAGTCAGGTGGCAGCTGCAATCGATAAGTCACCTCGTTAATTCTCCCCAGGACTTTAAATGGCCCCACAAACCGCGGACCCAACTTCCGGCAGGGCAGGCGGACGGGAAGGTTCCGGGTCGAGAGCCAGACCCGATCCCCCGGGGTGTAAACGGGCGCGTCACTGCGCCTCCGGTCAGCGGCTGCCTTTTGGCGCTGTCCAGCGTGCTGAAGGTGAACGTGTGTAGCGTCCCACGTCACCTCAGCCCGCCTGAACCAGTCGTCCACTGCCGGTACCCCGGTGTCAGGCTGGCTCTGCTGCCACGGTGCCAGGACCGGCTGGTAACCTAAAACACACTGAAAAGGTGTTAGCTGGGTAGAGGAGTGACGGAGTGAGTTCTGGGCATACTCGGCCCACGGCAGAAACTCCGCCCACTCCCCCGGCCGGTCCTGACAATAAGACCTTAGGAACCTCCCCAGATCCTGGTTAACCCTTTCCACCTGCCCATTAGCTTCGGGGTGGTACCCGGAGGTCAAACTGACCGAGACCCCCAAGCGCTTCATGAACGCCCTCCATAAACTGGACGTGAACTGGGGGCCTCGATCTGACACAATGTCCTCCGGAACCCCGTAGTGCCGGAAGACGTGTGTAAATAGGGCCTCGGTGGTCTGCAGGGCCGTAGGGAGACCTCCCAGAGGCAGGAAGCGGCAGGCCTTTGAAAACCGGTCCACGACGACCAGGACCGTAGTATAACCTTGAGAGAGAGGGAGGTCAGTCACAAAATCAATACTTAAATGAGACCATGGTCGCCGCGGAATGGGCAAAGGATGAAGCTTACCTGCCGGAAGGTGTCTAGGTGCCTTACACTGGGCACACACGGAACACGAAGACACGTACAACCTCACATCCTTGGCCAAACCAGGCCACCAATACTTATTGGTAAGGCAACGCACTGTCCGACCAATACCTGGGTGGCCCGATGACACCGATGTGTGGGCCCAGCAGATGAGACGGTCGCGAACATCCAGCGGCACGTAAACGCGCCCCTCCGGACACTGAGGAGGAGATGGTTCCACACGTAACGCACGCTGGATGTCCGCATCTACCTCCCACATCACCGGCGCCACTATACAAGAAGCAGGAAGAATAGGTGAGTTATCCACCTGCCTCTCATGTGTGTCATACAGTCTGGACAGCGCATCTGCCTTGACGTTTTTTGTACCCGGGATGTACGATAGGGTGAAATCGAACCGGGTAAAAAAAAGCTCCCACCTGGCCTGACGAGGGTTAAGCCTCCTCGCAGCCCGTATGTACTCCAGGTTACGGTGGTCAGTCCAGACTACAAACGGGTGTTTCGCTCCCTCGAGCCAGTGTCTCCACTCTGTCAGAGCTCTGACTACCGCTAACAGCTCCCTATCACCTACGTCATAGTTTTGTTCCGCCGCACTGAGCTTCCGCGAGTAGAACGCACAGGGACGTACTTTGGATGGTGTGCCCGAACGCTGAGACAGTACCGCACCTATCCCAACTTCCGATGCATCCACCTCCACTATGAACGGATGTGATGGATCAGGGTGAGCCAAAACCTGCGCAGATGTGAACAGCGTTTTCAACGTACTGAATGCGCAGTCCGTCTCGTTCGTCCAACGAATACGAGACGGCCCCCCCTTCAACAATGATGTAATGGGAGCTGCTACCTTGCCAAAATTCTTGATGAATCGGCGATAGAAGTTGGCGAATCCCAGGAACCTCTGTACCGCCTTAACCGTGGTTGGAACGGGCCAATTACGCACGGCCGCCACGCGATCAACCTCCATCTCCACCCCCCCGTGGTTATGTGGAACCCAAGAAAGGAGACTGCTCGCTGAAAAAACAGACATTTTTCCAATTTGGCATACAGGTCATGCGCCCTCAGTCGCTCCAGTACTCTGCGAACCAGGGAAACATGGTCAGCCCGGTCATCGGAATACACCAGGATGTCATCGATGTACACGAACACCCCGCGACCGATCATGTCACGAAAAATGTTGTTCACAAAGGACTGGAAAACCGACGGAGCATTCATCAGCCCGTATGGCATCACCAGGTATTCGTAATGACCTGAAGTGGTGCTGAATGCTGTTTTCCACTCATCTCCCTCTCGGATACGCACCAAATTGTATGCGCTCCTGAGATCTAACTTAGTGAAAAAGCGGGCCCCGTGCATTGACTCGATCACAGATGAAATCAGTGGGAGAGGATACCGATAACGAACTGTGATGCTGTTCAACGTCCGATAATCAATACACGGTCGCAAACCACCATCCTTCTTTTTCACAAAGAAAAAACTCGAGGAGGCTGAGGAAGTGGAATGGCGGATTATCCCCTGTCTCAATGCCTCGGACACATACGTCTCCATCGCCTGTGTCTCTGCCTGAGACAGGGGATACACGTGACTATGTGGCGGTACAGAGCCTACCTGCAGATCGATCGCGCAATCCCCCGGACGATGAGGAGGTAATTTAGTTGCCAATTTTTTTGAAAATGTGTGTGCCAGATCAGAATACTCTGGGGGAATACGCACAGAGGAGACACTGTCTGGACTCTCCACCGTCGTCGCACCGACGGAAACACCCATACACCTTCCCTGACACTCCCGTGACCATCCCGTCAAGGTCCTCTGAGGCCATGAAAACTGTGGGTTGTGTCGAGACAGCCAAGGCATGCCCAACACTACGGGGAAGGAAGGTGAATCAATTACTTGCAAGGAGATCATTTCAGAGTGTGTGTGTTGTGTGATCATTCTTACTGGTACCGTCACCTGCGTCACCATCCCCGAACCCAGCGGTCGACTGTCCAGACCTGTGATGGTTCGGGCACAGGCCGACGGCACCACCGGAATCTGTAAATGACTGGCACAGGTCTTGTCAATGAAATCCCCAGCTGCGCCTGAATCTACGAGCGCCTTACACTGGGGAGACAGAGGGAAAGTGGGGAAACATACGGTGATGGTTGTGTGGGTGTCAGAGGACCCGGACGGAGTGTGGGGTGTTCTTACCTTCCTTGCCACAGGAGTGTCAGACCCCCTTTCTCCGGGTTTTGAGACCCGCTGGTCGCAATGGGAGGCAGAGTGCCCTTTCCTGCCACAAAAGGTGCACTCCCGAGGCCGCGCGGTCCCCCTGGACGCGGCGCCTCCCACCTCCATAGGCTCGGAAGCGACAGCTGAGCTGGACGGAACGAAGGGGACGGGCCCGGACCGTCCGCGCGTAGTGAGGAGATTATCCATTTGTATGGCTAGTTCGACGACCTCCTCGAAGGAGAGGCCAGCGTCTTTACAGGCCATCTCCTTACGGACGTCCGGGTTCAACCGTACCCGAAAGATGTCACTATATGCCCGTTCGTTCCACCCAGCTCCCGCGGCCAGGGTCCTGAACTCCAGCGCGAACTCCTGCACGCTCCTCCTCCCCTGCCTCAGGAGAGCAAGACACTCGCCAGCCGCCCTTCCCTCGGGCGGCTGATCGAACACTGACCGGAAGTACGTGGCGAACGCCCCGTAGTCCCTCAGGATAGGCCCTCTCTCCGACCAGATGGCGTTGGCCCAAGCGAGGGCCTTCCCCGAGAGGCAGGTGATGAGGGCGGCAACCTTCTGTCGCTCGGAGGGCGCTGGGTTCAGGTCCTCAAAATACAGCTCAAGCTGGAGGAGGAAACCCTGGCAGCGGTCTGCCGCTCCGTCATATGCCACGGGTCGCTGTAACTTCAGCACCCCAACTCCCGAGGGCGGGGAACTCGGCAACGGGATCTCCGCGGGGTTCACAGGCTCGGGAAGCCGGTGGGCCAACCGGTTCATCGTCTCCGTGAGCGCGGCGATGGCTTCCCCCATGGCGGTCAGCGTGGCCGAGTGCTGTCCTAGGGTTCCCTGGACGTCTGGTTCCATAGCTCCGTGTGTTGGTGTGGAATTCTGTCAACGTTGTAGGTGGCGGAAGGATGGAGCCAGACAACTCACGGAAATACTCTAGTGTCACTTTAATACAGTACGGAAAACCCGTAGTATTTGCTCAAAAGCCCGTAGGCAAAGTAGAGGGTGCGACGCAGCGCACAAACTGTAACCAACTCCTCGCACGGAGGTATAATAATACAGAAGCCCCGAGCTCACACAGAGACCCGGGCTGCACAGAACACACGTAACATATAACAATTCCACACAAAGACCACCAACACAAAGGGAGCTTATATAGACCTCTAATGAGGTAATGGACACCAGGTGAGTGATGACGAGACTGAACAAGGTGTGCAGGGAGGCGGAGATTCGGTGACGACTAATAGGCCGGGGAGGACGACCGCCGAATACCGCCCGCAGGTGGAGCTGCCGCTTCTCCCGTAGGAGTCATGACACAGGAGAACAAAAGTAAGAAAGAAATCTACCTAATTCATCTTTTGATCATATTAGGAAAATATCATATTCACAAAGCCAAATTAAGTAATTCTAAACCTTCTTTTATTGCTTTTGGTAGGGAGACGGAACAGAACATCAAACCATCTAAGATTCAAAAAATGAGAGCTGCTAAAACCATTCAGTTATGCTCTTTTTAATGTATACATTTGAAACTCCCCCTGGCTTTGTTTTTGACCTATTCTGTATTAATGACTCTGTTTGCTTGTTTTAATGTTTGTATCATAAAGATTTAAAAAATATTTTTTTTTTTTAAACAGTCGAAGAGTCGCAGTTTCTGTTGTGTTCCAGGCTGTTCATCTTCCACCCAAAAACAGCCCTACCTTTCATTTCATTCTTTTCCTGTGGATCCAAACCTGAAACCCAAATGGATACAGGTGATCCGAAGAGAGGAAGGGAACAGTTTTGATATAAAAAGAGGTAGCACCTATGTCTGCAGCCCGCACTTCGCTCCGGATGATTACGAATCTTCAAATGTCTGTCTATCCAGCTATGCTGTGAAGATAGCACCATGGTGGATAAGGCAGTAAGGATGTATCACGACTACGTGACACACCCACCTGCAGGTAAGATTGTTGACATGGCATGATTACTGTTCTGTGTTTTTTTGAAAGGTAGCATAAATATGCTACAGGTGCTCTGGATGAGGCTTTGGATTAAGTCCTTTCACATCAGGGACTCTCCAGTGCCGCACACACTGATTGGCAGTGTTAATCAGATCTGGCTTAACTGCTGTGTTTTAGCAAATTATCAAGGACCTTTTTGTTTTGAAGAGTGAATGAATTCATGTTTTGTATGTAAATAATGTATAATGTGTAAATAATTAGTGTTCCCACATATTCTTAAACATCAAATTAAATAAAATTGTTATATTCTTAATATTATTCTGTTGAAACGTGACTGATTTCACAAAAACATTAAATGAACAATTAAAACACAAAATGATGCATCCTTAAATTTTTTGGTATGTATGTGTAACATCAACTGAAAATAACATGACAGTTCATCAACAGTAAGACAAAAGGCAAAGATGATTGGTAAAGACAAGATTAGTGGAATTTAAGGTATTCATGTATGTGCCATAATAATATATATCTAATTTCTCTTTCGTTTCCTCTATGAATGAGTCATCACACCAAATTCTTTCCACAGTTAAATTTGATATAGTATCGGTGACAAAGTCATACCACTCTACCATTTCTCCGTCAACAAAGCTTACACCGGAACTGGGTTTACGCTTCCTTGACGTATTTCCGTTTTTTGCGTAAATGGTTTGTTGTCTCGTCCATAGAAATACATAATAAAGGCTAGATGCTTTGTCACCGCTGCTGGCCAATGGAAGTCGACGTCCGCAACTGGCGGCCATCTTTGTACGGTCAGCTCGCTTACTCGCAACATTGTGTTTTAAGGGTGCATATACTTTTAAATAACCATTTCTTGCTCAATTTTCAATTGATTTTCAAACAGTTTGGTTTGTTATAAACGTCAGAGATGTAGTTATGACTCTGATACTTATGAATAATTATAACCATGAATACACACAATGTAATTATGTAAAATAAGCATATACTAAAACTCAGTAGCCTATATAGAATGGCAACATGAGATATATATACACATTAGTAATATTTATATGTATGTATGTATGCATGCATCCATGCATGCATGTATGTATGTATGTACATATACACACACATATATATACATACATATATAATAAAAATATTACTAATATAATACAATACAATTATTTAAATGATCACATACTTATTTTAAACTATTTAAACTATTGTAAAAAAACAACATTTATTTACAATTAAAAAAAAGTACAAAATAGACCCAATAAACATTCTGTAACGAATATCCCAAAAACACGCTTTTATAAATTTACAGGATAATCCAAAAAAGGTACAAAACGGCAGGCAGAATCCAGAGAACAGGCAATCATGAATAGCTTTATAGCTGAGACAGCAACTAGTGAGATAGCCATTAGTTCTCAAACTGTTTACAGAGTACCACCTCAAATAATATTTGGCTCTTAAAGGACCACTTCACCGATTTTGCATTTAGCTTTGTATCAGTAGACAAATGGTAGTATTTTCCAATGACCTTACTCCCACCCCTCAACTCCATCTGATAAGAGAGATATCTTGATTTTAAGTCAGGAAAAAATCCTCCAATGACGTAAAATGACGATTTTTATGTCATTGGAGGATTTTTTAAAAGAGGCTATCCGGTTGTTAAGTCTGACGTCACGCGTGACGTTTAGCCTTTTCCGGGTCCAAGCGCTCTGATCGTCCAGATCTTACCATACATTTTCTCACAGTTGTAAGTGCTGTAAAACTTGCAAATAAATAAAAATATGACATTTCACACAAGCCAGGTCATTTATTTATTATACATATTTATTATTTATTATTAATCACATCTATAATATCACAAATACTACATATTTATTATTATAGTTTGTAGGCCCTTCATGCTACACACACAACTTTTAAAGATAACACTTTATTGTACAGTTTCTGTTACATTTGTTGCATATACTTATCATAGTAATAACAGTAAATGATGCATAACATGCAACTAACCCTCAACCAAACCCTAATCCTACCCTAACCCTATCGTAAGTCCATGTAATTCATTAATATTACTCAGTACTTCAATATATAATTACACTGTTACAATGACATTTTAAAATAAATACATATAATTAAAATAAAACTATAAATACAGTTATCTATATACAGACATGAATTACACCCAGAAATTCATGTATACAACACAGTTACCTCAACCAATTTCACGGAGAATGGCTGTTTGTAAATTTGTAAGACACACACACACTTTAAGTACGGTATCTTGTCTATATTTTGTTTGAACTGGTATGGAATGTGATCCAAAATGTGAAACAATTTCGGTCACTGAATTGAAAGCTTCACGTATCCTAGCTTTTGAAATGAATCTGTTATTGTTCACTTCCTCCTGTGTAAATTGTCCATTAACGAGGAAAGACGGGATTTTCAGGGAAACTCCTTATGTCAAAATGTCCCGGATTGTGAAGCCCTTGTCTGCCATAACCATATCGCTGTCAGGGTCTGCCATGCAGATCACAAGGAGTAGACACAATCGCAGAGAAGCTTTTCCAAAAAAGGGTTTTTATTCTCATCCAGGCAGGACAGGCACTAGAAACGAGAACTTCAACAATGATCCGCACAGACTAACAAACAAGGACTAACTTAAATACCCGCACTAACGAAGACAACACACAACAGGTGAGAGAGAAACACAGGTGGTTCCAATGTCCCTGATTGTTCCCTCTCAGGAAACGGGGGAGGTGTCAGCCCCACCATGGAATGGAGGGACAGGGCTCTGTCCCTTACAGAATCCCCCACCAAGGGGCGCGGCTCCTGAAGCGCCCCAAAACACAAGAGCAGATATAATCCATGAGCTGGACATGGGCAGGACGAAGAGACGGGTCTCGGGCAGGACAGAGGCTGACAGACCAGGAGGCCGCCCGGTCTGGTGGATGCAAGTCAGGAGACCGGACCGGCGGAGACGGATCAGGAGACCGGACAGGCGGAGACGGGTCAGGAGACCGGACAGGCGACGACGGATCAGGTGGTCGACCCGGTGGGAGCAGGTCTGGAGGCCGGACAGGCAGAGACGGGTCATGGGTTCTACCCGGCGGGAGCGGGTCATGGGGTCTACCCGGCGGGAGCGGGTCAGGAGGTCTACCCGGCGGGAGCGGGTCGGGAGGTCTACCCGGCGGGAGCGGGTCAGGAGGTCTACCCGGAGGACACGGGTCAGGAGGCAGCGCCGGAGGACACGGTTCAGGTGGCAACGCCGGAGGAGACGGGTCAGGAGGCAGCGCCGGAGGACACGGGTCAGGAGGCGGCGCCGGGGGACACGGGTCAGGAGGCAGGGCCGGGGGACACGGGTCAGGAGGCAGGGCCGGAGGACACGGGTCAGGTGGCCGTGCCGGAGGAGACGGGTCGGGTGGCCGTGCCGGAGGAGACGGGTCAGGTGGCCGTGCCGGAGGAGACGGGTCAGGTGGCCGTGCCGGAGGAGACGGTTCAGGTGGCCGTGCCGGAGGACACGGTTCAGGTGGCCGGGGAACTGGTTTTGGCCCGGCAACAGTCCTTGGCCCGGGAACTGGCTCGGCCAGGATGACGGCCTCGGGCATAGGACGGGGCTCGAGAACAGGACGGGGCTCGAGGACAGGACGGGGGACCGGACTGGGGTCAGGCTGGGGGACAGGACTGGGGTCAGGCAGGGGGACAGACTCCGACCAGGGGTCTGAAGTGAGCTCGGGGTCTGGAGTGAGCTCTGGGGCTGGAGTGAGCTCGGGGGCTGGAGTGAGCTCGGGGGCTGGAGTGAGCTCGGGGGCTGGAGTGAGCTCGGGGGCTGGAGTGAGCTCGGGGACCGGGACAGCCACGGGGACAGCCACGGGGACAGACTCTGGGACGGACACGGGGGCTGGCTCAGGCAAGGAAAAGGGGGCTGGCACCGGCAGGGAAACTGGGACAGGCAGGGAAACTGGGACTGGGACAGGCAGGGAAACTGGGACAGGCACAGGCTGGGAAACTGGAACAGGCTCAGGTTGGGAAACTGGGACAGGCTCAGGTTGGGAAACTGGGACAGGCTCAGGTTGGGAAACTGGGACAGGCTCAGGTTGGGAATCTGGGACAGGCTCAGGCTGGGAACCTGGGACAGGCTCAGGCTGGGAACCTGGGACAGGCAAGGACACGGGGACAGGCTCAGGCAAGGGCACGGGGACAGGCTCAGGCAAGGGCACGGAATCGGGGACAGGCTCTGGCACGGAAACGGGGACAGGCTCAGGCAGTAGCTTCTTCCTTCCACCTCCGGTGTCTTCCAAAGGAGGAGGGTCATCATCAATGTCCTCCTCGTCTGAAAACTCAAAGTCCTCACCACTGTCCAGCAGTGAGACTTTCTCTGTCCTTTTCGCCGCTTGAGCCTGGTCAGCCATCTTGTGCTGCGGGGCGGCAGCCATCTGGTGCTGCGGGGCGGCAGCCATCTTGTGCTGCGGGGCGACAGCCATCTTGTGCTGCGGGGCGACAGCCATCTTGTGCTGCGGGGCGGCAGCCATCTTGTGCTGCGGGGCGGCAGCCATCTTGAGCTGCGGGGCGGCAGCCATCTTGAGCTGCGGGGCGGCAGCCATCTTGAGCTGCGGGGCGGCAGCCATCTTGAGCTGCGGGGCGGCAGCCATCTTGAGCTGCGGGGCGGCAGCCATCTTGAGCTGCGGGGCGGCAGCCATCTTGAGCTGCGGGGCGGCAGCCATCTTGAGCTGCGGGGCGGCAGCCATCTTATGCTGCGTGGCGGCAACCATCTTATGCTGCGGGGCGGCAGCCATCTTGTGCTGCCGAGCAGCTCTCAGGGGTGGTGAGGTGGAGGGCAGAACCGAGGAGGGTGAGACAGGAATCAGCTGGAGGGTGAAAGGATCCCAGCGAAACTCCCCCTCCATGTACTCCTCCTCCTCGGACTCTTCCTCAGGCTCGGAGTCCTCAGCACCATAGGGCTCCCAGCCGTACTCCCCCTCCAGATACTCCTCATCCTCGCTGCGGAGTGACTCTCTCCACTCACGCAATGCTGCGTAGTCCGCCGGTAACCAGATAGCTGGCGGAGTGGATGTTCGAGGAGGGAGGGGCGGTCCGCGCCGGATCGCGCACCGGCGAAAACATTCAGGGAACTCTGGAGACTGTCCGTAAGTGGACGGACAGCTCTTCTTTCTCCGCTGTGTCATAGTGCGGCGGATCATTCTGTCAGGGTCTGCCATGCAGATCACAAGGAGTAGACACAATCGCAGAGAAGCTTTTCCAAAAAAGGGTTTTTATTCTCATCCAGGCAGGACAGGCACTAGAAACGAGAACTTCAACAATGATCCGCACAGACTAACAAACAAGGACTAACTTAAATACCCGCACTAACGAAGACAACACACAACAGGTGAGAGAGAAACACAGGTGGTTCCAATGTCCCTGATTGTTCCCTCTCAGGAAACGGGGGAGGTGTCAGCCCCACCATAGAATGGAGGGACAGGGCTCTGTCCCTTACAATCGCCATATTTTTCACTCCGATCTATTTAAACAACACGGGTCACAGCACTGCGGCATGTTAAAACTCGGGCAAAAGCGGTAGGTAGGTAGAGGACCAGGACTTTGGACCCGGAAACAGTATTATCGGAGAGTGGTTACGTCAGGACTTAACAACCGAATAAACTACAGACAGAAGTAGACGCTACTTCAGCATTTTTTCAACCCGCCCATATGGGGTGGGGCCTCGTCACAGATTCTCAAAACAGTGTCAGCCATCTTGTAGTTAAGCTAACCCGATTTTGCTTGTTGTGGAGAAATGCGAGTTTTAGACTAAACACGATGGCAGAATGTAATTTTGAAGACGAAATGGAAGAAAGGGATTTTGAAGATCTCTTGCGCGAATCCGATGTTCGTGGCTGCCTGTACGAGCCGCAATACAGCGAAAATCAGTTGCGGTTGATGGAGGAACAAGAGGCTGCTGCTGCAGAGGAGCAAAGCTTGTTTGGCGGTCATGAGGAAGAGCCCGTACAGAGTGGAGCTGGGGCGGACTGGTGGTGCCAGTGCTCTCGTTATGCGCCTATGGACACAGATAGAGTCCCGCTGCTGTTGCAAATTTCAGCAATGCCATTTTCTTCTTGAAGAAATAACTGAATCTGCATTAGAAACGGGACCGCTAGCATGTGTAATAGAGCACCCCAGCTTTGATCCACAAATGAGTTTCGGAAACTTATTTCAGGATTCCGAAGGTCAATTAGAAACGCCAGCCAAAGCCCGCAGGGACAAACGGACGCTTCAGTATAAGTGAGTATTTATTTGTTGTTCACGTCAGTTAGCTGAGCTATCGGTTATATTTACATATATGCTAGCTAGCCTATTGTAGGTGCAAATAGCTTGCGTTGCTAACGTTGTGCTTATTGTTTTCAGACAATATCGCCTAACAGCCTACCGTCATTCTGTGGAATGGGTCCTGCAAGGAGAGAGACTGGGGAAAGGCTATATCGTCTTTTTTTGCCTGCATGTGTTGTTCAGGACATCAGACAGAGATTTCCAGCTCCTGACGGACAATACGGTGGCTATCAAGAAACTGCTGAAGCTCTGGATGAGCTATGAGTGTGAAATTGTTTATATTATGTTTAAAAACAATAAAAGTTCAAACTCATCTTGGTTGTGGTTAGTGTTGTAGTCCTTTTAGTGTTGCTCTTCTAAATTATATATTTGCCTAGAGTAATATTTACTGCAATTGTAGGAAAGCACTTCATATAAGGACCTACTCTGTTTCCATGGTCCTGTCTTGCATTGTTTTTTTAAAATTCCAGTCTAAATTAAGTAATATACATAAGATTTCCCTTTTTAACACAAATTAATTCACGCAAGGGAAATAATCCAGTTAGTGTGTACAGTAGTTACAGCTAAATCACATTGAGATTAACCAGCCTCCACAAGTCTATAATGTATTACTTTGATTTACAAAAGAGTATAAGGAAATATGAAGAAATGTATATACTTTTATTAATTACAAATATTCTCGGAACTTGGGGTGGTTGATAGCCTGCAGCCACTGTTTGCACCGCTCTAAATGTTCAACGGGAAAACGACGGAAACTAACTACATGTCCTTTCCTTGTGTTGGATGTACATCCCGGTACAACGCAAGGCTATTTAAATTACTTTATCAAGAAACTCGTCACGGAGTCTCATGTTAACCGGTGTCTTCTGTTTTCCAGTCAATTAGCTAGTAGCTAGCCTTCCCTTCTGGCTGCCCTCTCGAGCCGGTAGGCGTGGCTTGGGAGTGGACTCGTAGAGCAGCGAAACAAGTGCATTCTGGGATTTGGTGTATTTCATCCACATGAGCCAAAAACACATTTTAATCTTTTTCTCTGCCTTTAACATTTCTTCTACATAAGTGACCACGATAAGTGAGAGTTTTTTTTCTTTTTCGGTGAAGTGGCCCTTTAAACTACTAACACCATCATAGACCTTTCTGGGTCATATGATGCTCTCATCTCCAACCGCTTATCCGGGGTCGGGTCGTGGGGGTAGCAGTTCTAGCAGGGGACCCCAAACTTCTCTTTCCCTGGCAACATTAGCCAGCTCCGACTGGGGAATCCCGAGGCGTTCCCAGGCCAGTGTGAAGAAATAATCTCTCCACCAAGTCCTGGGTCTTCCCTGTGGTCTCCTCCCAGCTGGACGTGCCTAGAACACCTCTCTAGGGAGGCGCCCAGGTGGCATTCTTACTAGATGCCCGAACCACCTCAACTGATGCTCTCATTTGTTTTACAATACACATGCAAATATTGACAACATGAGGTTGGGGTCCATCCTGAGACAAGTCCACAGGCAGGTTGTCTTCCGCTCCTCTAGAGGTGGTGGTGCTTCTTGTTGCTACCAGCTAAAATAAACATAAGTAAAGACATTTTGAGTGTCTAAAATGTGGTGGAATAAACAACACATTATACAACTTGCAGTTACAAGAACTTAAGTGACATTTAATCACATATTGGTATATCAATCTTATACACCTTGATTTATTGTTGGTCAACGATACACATACCCTTTGAAGATGAGCTGGAAAGTGGAAAATGGTTCGCACAACACCATCTTTAAGGATTAATTTGCCCCGTTCTGTCAAAGTCCTCACTACTGAAGTGCTCACTACAGAGCAGTTTCCTGTCAGCGGCAATAAAACCGTCCCTTCTTAGTGCAAGTCCCAAAACAGTTCCCGGTTTTGGGAAACCTTAAAAACGGGAGAAATGTACCCAGATATATAAATTGTCAACATATCCAATCCTTTTTTCCTTCCAACAATAACAGTGAGGACAAAAATACACACCTAAATTCTCATGTTTGGGGTAGTTGTATGTATGCATGTATGTACTTGACAATAAGATAACCACTCAAAACTAGTTATAAAAAGGTGTAAAAAATAAAACATTTAGCGATTGTGTAAACAAACTTCTAAAAAGCCTTGGGTCAACAACAACCTTGTAATACTATTGTCATTGCCCCGTTGTTCCTGTGTAACAGGAACTGTCTTGTACACAAATCCACTAAGTAACTAACGATCATCCCAAATATCATCATTATATTGTCAAATCTTACTGGTGAAAAGTATTGGAGCATCCATAGGCTGCACAAAAGTCTGGCATCTTCTCTTATAAACACAGCATTTCCTGTATCATAATGCAAGATGTTTTAACAAACCAAACCGATTGAAAATAATTTGCAACTTAAGTTTTATTGAAAATAAACAGCAATACCCCTCCCAGGTAAAATTTCTGGTTATGTATATTTTGTTATGTTGTGCTCTTTATTTTTGACTTTTTATTACCAACTACGTAGATAATGCTTGCCTTGTAATACGATTTTCATGTTACAGAATGATGCATGTCATACAGTTAATTTGACAAATAAAAATACTTTGACCTTGTACTGTAACGTTAGCTGCTACTAGCTCTCACTCAAAGCTTCTGATTATTAGCCAGCTATTTACTACAACCACATCCACAAAGATTGTAATTTAGAAAAAAGATTAGTTGTCATAAAATTGTTATTGGTGTCAGTAGAACCTATATAATTGACCAGCTTGATTGTGGTCTCAAAGCCGTGTTAACTGGCACAAGTAGTCGTGATACACAACAATTCTGCAAGATTAAGTCGTTTTTCGAAAAGAGAAGCTGGAATTTCAACATGTCCAAGCATCCATAATTATAGCCACGTTAATAACGTTTGTAAGCAACCAAACCGCTTGTAAATCCGTCAAGATTTCAACGAGATAAGAGTATTTATGTTCGTGCCGATCACTCACCTTACATAAGGTACCACAGTGCCGGCCAGAAAGCATGCCTGTTCAAAGATGGCCGCCGGTGATGACGTTAGAAACTCAACCATAAAGCATCTAGCCTTTATTATGTATTTTTATGGCTCTGGTCATAGATATAAACAATGGATGTCGCATTCGGGTTCTAAGCATACGTCAAAACCGCCGCCATCTTACCTCGGGGTTCTCTCAAAACTGTCTGAACACCGAATGGACAATGCCGGACTTTTGTGCTGCTTTCGGGTGTTCCAATGACAGGAATTAAAAAACAAAACAGCAAGGGATAACATATCACAGGTGAGAATGATTTTATGATATTGAATTCTATCTCTGGTTAGGAAATTACATTATATTTCATGTGTCAGTCGTTGGTCGACAACCACATGTAACGTAAACTTAGCCAATCCATGCTAGTTAGTTAGTTACAGTAGTACATGCTAGTAGTACATGCTAGTGATAGTTAGTTTCAGCCAGTTAGGAAAACCAACAATGAACATAATATATTTATATCAATGTAATATGATCATAATATGTTGCAAATTTGGACATTGTTGGTCCATGAAACATACTGTTTGGTCTATATTCAATAGTTTCTCGGACTAGGAATGTGGGGCCTGACGTTAGTTCAGTCTATTTACAGCTAGCATGTTACACTAATTTCAGCGTTTTTGGCTAACGGAGACGAGTCTGAAGTTAAAACATACACTTAAACGAGTTAATCCAAACTTACGGATTCTACGCCAGTTAGCTAAGTTGCACCTTAAATCTCAGTGATGCAACTAAACGTCGACAAGGCTTTAGTATGAAACTAACTACTGGGATCGTTTAGTGGACTTTGTTTATTGTGGAAACAGTTTACAACAACAGAGAACCGGGAACAAACTTATTCATGAATGGAGCTCCAAAACTCTCGCCTGTTCGAAACTTCACAACCGAATCATTCCTCTACGATTATCACCCACTCCTCCTCTCCTAGCACCCCTTCTATCACTAGCACTTCCCCCTGCACCCACCCAGGAACAATGTACTTATTGCCTTTTTGATGTGTGTTTTAGCTATATGTGAAATGCCTGCACTTATTGTAAGTCGCTCTGGATAAAAGCGTCTGCTAAATGTGCAAAATGTAAATGTTATTCAACCAGGCCTTTAACAGGCTACATCCCTTGAATTACACACAAATACTATGGACTTATGGATTTGTTTTGTTTGTAGTTTTCCAAGTGATAAACAGAGACGTCAGTCATGGACTATAGCACTCAGAAGAGAGGGGTTCGAGCCAAAAGACCGCACCGTCCTGTGCAGCTGTCATTTTCGGCCTGAATGTAACCAGTACGCAGTGTTGGGAGTAACGGCGTTTAAGTATAACGGCGTTACTAACGGAGTTACTTTTTCAGTAACGGAGTAATCTAATTAATTACTGTTTCCATCGTTACAACGCCGTTATCTTTACTGAGACTGAAAGTGTCGCGTTACTACAATTTGGTTGAATGAAGCGCGAGGTGTCATGCTTTGGCTACACAACAACTGCAGCTGGGGTGGGGATGATGACGCCGTTGCAAATGCGATGATGATTGGCTTGGTGGGCGGTGCCTTGCTCACGCAGTCTCGGTGCACGCACTCTGACTACCACTAAACCAGACAGCGTCAGCGATAATGGTGACGAGCCGGGGAAGTTCAAAAATAGCGGTATCAAACTGGAAGTACCGGCACTACTTCTCGCTCATTGAAGTCAAAGGCAAGAATGTTTATGTTACATGCACGCTATGCCCACATTGCCCAGGAAAAAAGACGTTATAGACGTCTGCCTCAAGCAAAGATTTTCCTTTGTTTCTTTTTACCAGGTTTTTGTGTCTTAAATTTGCACTTGAATTTTATTTTCAGTATAAATTTATGTTTTTATCATATGCATATCATATGGCAGCTGCAATCTATTGAGTTCAAATAAATACCAAATGTTCTAAAATACTGTATATAGTGTTTTATTCTTCAATCAGTTAATATAAACATCTTTGACTTTAAATGTTATAGAACGTAATAGCGTTTAGAACATAAACAAAATAATGTCAAAGTTACTTTGCTGAGTAACTAATTACTTTTACAATGTGGCAACTGAGTTACTAACTCAATTACTTTTTGGGAGAAGTAATTTGTAACTGTAAATAATTACTTTTTTTAAGTAAGATGACCAACACAGCCAGTATGGCACTAGGACCCAGCTAAAATACAAACGCACTTTTTAGGAATCCCAAAAGCCTTAAGGCCTCATTATGCTTCTGCGTCAACTCCACGGCGTAGCTACACCGTCACTCCTACGGCGTCGTGGACGTTTTATGGTTCTGCGTCGGGTTGCGTTGCATTTCACATCCAGATGTATAATCTGACCAATCACAGGCCTTGTGGTCTGCGTCGTCTCGGCGTGTAGTTACAATTTTTTGGAGGTGCACGTCGAGCTACAGCGTAGGGGTCGGAGAGGGGTTCGCGTCGACGCAGAGGGGTCGGAGAGGGTATGCCGTCGATTCGACGCAGAAGCATAAAACAGGCTTTAGAGCAAACAATAAGTTGGCTGTGCTAAAGCGGGTGGTGGCTTGGAGGAACAAGTCAGGAAAAGGTAATTCTCAGTCTGGTTAAGATCTTCGTAATTCATTAACGTAGTTAATTGATAATGTTACGATTATGCATATTTAGGTGGGGGGACTTAATGTGATTACAGGGCAGATACCATTGAGGTTGCTGACAATCGGACATCGCGGAAATAATACATTGACAATTAACGGACAAGCGGCGAGTTAGTCCCAAGCAACGAAACAACTCTAATTAGTTGACTGAGGCCACAGCTAAATGGTTTCACAACGGGAAAGAAGCGGATCTAACGAATGTATTCACATGACCAAGGTATGTTGCATTCATAATTGGTGTTAACCAATAAATTAAAGTACATGTGTTAGGGGTTGAAGTAGTGATTGGAAAAGAGGAACCGTAAATAAATGTCATTGATTGTTTGACACTAGTAAATGCATATTTGCTGTCGCAGGTTGTTTGTAGAATCACTGTTTTAAAGGAGGAATTATCGATAAATGTCATAGATTGCTTGATGCTAGTAAATGCATATTGTCTGTTGCAGGTTGTTGCTTGTGCAATCACTGTTTTTCTTCCATGTTAGAAATGCGTGTATTATAGTGTCTTATTAGAATCGCCTTTGATGGCTCGTGCCAGTGCGGTCTATAGCTGACACCGTAGTCTATTTAGTGGGTCGGATTGTATTGGGGGGGGGAAGAATAGGAGGGTGGTTCCTCCTTTTGTTTTGTATCACTATATAGCTGAGTTGGTGTGATGTGTTTTGGTTGAAGCCATATTGCTTTGTGTGTGTTAATGTTATTTTTATTTGGAACCCTTCCTCTGTCTCCCTGCCTCGAGCCACCCCTGTACTACGAGTTATAGTTGTATGTCACCACTCTTGAGAGCCCTGATTGCTTCATAATTGAGTTGTCATTGTCCAACTTGGAATAAAACTCCACCAACCATCGGACCGCCTCAGTTGTAGTTCATTCAATTGGAACCCTGTACGGGAATAGGTCCCTCAGGTTGCAGTCGTGGGGCTCCCACACCTCGGCGGAGGTTGGCGTGGTAAGGGCAAATAAGTAACCACATGACCTCTATACATTCGGGGGTCCACATGAAGATTTTGACAAGAGTGGACAGACTGTCCGTTTACATCATGGCGTGACCCCATCCATTTTTAAATTTCCTGATCATCTTTCGAAAGTATGTCACAGCAAAAAAGATTTGCCCAACATTTTGTAATTGATTACATGTTTCTATAAGCTCAAACAATTTCCCTTTTCTCCTGCAGCCTAGTTCATCTAGGTTAAGCAGAAACTCAAACAAGGCAACTGAAGAATCTCCACACCCATGTTCCAACACACCTGTCAGTGGATTTTTAAGACCAGACTACTTTGATCAGTCAGTCTCAGTAAGTGAAATGATTGGATGCTTGGTGGATGTAACAGTGCAGTGATTCTTGAGATCAGGGACAAAACAGGTTTTGATTTTCTAAAAAAAAAACGTAATTATTTTAAAAACCAGTGTATACATATTTGTTAAATGAGGGTTTGGCTATGTAACCATGTTTTGGAACAACCTCCCAGTTTATTTATTTTTTTATAAATTAGAGGATCAGAACTGGATTTTTGTCAACAACATCAGACACATAGAAATGTCTATTAAATTGTTTTTAATTAAATTATCACAGATATTTTGACTCTTAGCGGTTTTTAATCTTAATCACATAAAAATTCATTTAAATGAATCATATCACCTTTTAAAATTTAGATTAGTCAATTTTTAATGAATGCGGTTTAGGTTGTATGGATTAATCAAGTTATCATTTAATTTCCATAATGAACTGTGATGCTTAGAAGCATACAAATCACACAATAACTTTGAAAATGCAACTGTTTTATTAACAAATATTCTTGAGTGAACAAAACAGCTCATCTTTAAAAAAAAATATATATATATCAATCTGACGGAGTTGACAAGGCATCAACGGTGTTGAAACAAAATTGACGGTGGTGACTAACTTGTAAGAAACAGAAAAAATATTTCATTCAAAAGGACCATTGAACTCTCACAAATATCGTAACATTGCATCGCCTCTTTGCCTCCTTCTGTGGGTGCGAGGAGCATTTCTTCTCAGCTCTGCAGTCATTGCATGGTGGAATAGCAGTGATCTTCTGAATAAAGGATTTCTGAGTTTACTCCCTTGAACCAACATCTCTGTTTTGGTTCGAGGTGAGTCCTGTGTCTTCTCATTTTGAATACGTTTTCCACGTTGAAGTCGCGTTCTCAGCTTGTCCCTCTCTTTTTGGTACTTGTCAAGTTTGTCTTTCTGTGGTTTAATCTCTCTGGAGTATCTTGTTCTAGTTTTGCGTCTTTCCCTTTCAGCTGTCTACTACTCCTTGGCTCCTCAAAACTGATGTCCAAAGGACTCTGTGGTGGGGTGTTTAGATTCTGGCCTTCCTGTGCTTTGTTCTTGCGTTCTCTTGACTCTTTCTTTGCTTGTTTCTAAAACCTTCTCTTACACCTCTTTTCTCTTTCTTCCAAATCACTAATCACCAAATCATTTTGCCCTCCTTCACCCTATTTCTCCATCTTTCCCTCTCATTTTTCAGCAACTCTTCTTTCAGCTCAGGCTGGCTATCCATTTTCTTTCACCTTCTTGTTCATACTCCCTATTCCTTCTCTTTCGTTCCTCCACTGCTAGCTTCTCGCTAGCCATTCTAGCCTGAAATGCATACCATTATGCGGTCAGTATGCTTTTCTGATGGATACACATAAGCTGCAAAGGATGGGTATTCATAAGAAACACCTTATTACATATCAAGTACTCGAGAGGTTATGAAAATGTAAAACATAGTGCTATATAGCAATTGGTTGAAATTCAACACATAAAACTGAGCAAGTGTAATACCAAATGTTTGGTAAGTAATATCATTGAAGTAAACTACACTAAAATGAGGAATAATGCACATAATGGCATTTGTCAACACCGTCTTAGAAAGAGTCAACATCGTCAGACACAAATCCTGATGGTGTTGACATCTGACGGAGTTGACAAAATACCATGTTTCCTCTCATAACACATGTGCTTAAAACAGGAGCCATCTTGTTTATCATTCATTGCTTGTAACCTTTATACTTTACTTAAATTAAGCATTTATAACAGAAAATATCATACAAATCTTACATTACATTGTTTAAGGTGTTGACACACTATGGTTGTGACACGCAAAGTATTGTAAAATTAAAAGAATATTAAAAACTTACCAGAGCTAGAGTGGTATAATGGCAATTGAAAGAACAAGAAAGTGATAAAGTGGTCCTCAGAGTTTTAGCTGCTCTCAATAATTCCAGATTTTTTTTTGTTTTTAAAAAGGTCTGACGGTGTTGACAAAAACCCAGGACACAAGTTAAATCGTCTTAAACTACATTAAAATCAGTTTTTCAGTTCTAACTTTTGATGCTCATTAAATTAATTACTGAACTACTTACACATAGTAAATATAACATTTAATTTAAAATTACTTTTAATTGTTTTTAAGCTATTGTAATGGAATGACACCTGCTTCCTGACAAGGGTTTTTACAGACACTGGTCACATATTATATAATTTAGAATAAAAAAATGTATAAAACAACATGAAATAATATTTAGTTGTGCTTTCATTATCCTTTTTAGTCTTCTGGTCAAGAGTATGTGTAATATTGAGTACATTTTTTACCCAGAAACTGTGTTTTATCTGGTGGACATGTTTTGTCCCTGATCTCAAGAATCACTGAGTGACATTTTCAGAAGTTAGAAGACACACACACACACAGTATGTCTCATCTCACACATTTTGATTGACGTCTCGATGTTGTTCTTGATAACTTACCTGATAAATGTGTTTCAGTTAGTCATAGAAAAAAATGCATATGATTAAGTTGTCTCTAAATCAATCTGAAGTATGTCTCTGTGAAACTATTATTATTTTCCTGATCCTTCCAGAAATTCCAGTTTAATTTTTCAAGCACGACCATGCCTTCACTCCTGCTCAAAGGGAATTTGCTTTAACGCTGCATTTGCACGGACCTAAAGCCTATGCTTACTTGAGGGAAACCATGAAGATACATTTCCCACATCCTCACACTCTTTTAAAGTAAATATCATATTTTCTAGTACTTCACATTTGTCAAAAATAGATGAAACTTTTATGTCTGAGTTCTCTTGTTTGCCTTACCTGTAACAGATGGTTGCAGACAGTGGATGCTAAGCCTGGGTTAAACACATCGCTGTTAGACATGCTACAGAGACGGAAAAACGAAGACCCTGTTAGGTATGGTCCAGTGTGTCTTGTTTTGGATGGCATGTCTATTCACCTTATTCTGCTCTAAACAATGCGCGCCCCATGACAACGACTCCGGTTGTCTATTTCCGGTTAGTAGCGATATTAGATCTACTAAGGTTAGCAGCGAGAGAATAAGTTCAGGCTCCACATGTGCTGTTGTTGGTTGTTTTAACAATTAAAAAAAGATTAAACCGTTTTTAGAAACGGAGTGTTTCGATCATAAGATAAGGAGAGAATGCCCATGTCCGGTACCGTATCAGCTATTCAATGCCAGAGAGTAGACGTTTAGAGTGGTTAGGCTAACCCATTCCACCTTCGCTGCTCATCTGTACATGCAATTAATGTTATCTTTTATTTCTTTAAATACTAGGGGTCTGAAAAATAATTTAAAACGTAAGGCAACTTTTCTTTTTTGTAAGGAACAGAAGGCAAATTGTATTTTTTTGCAGGAGACTCATTCTGATGTGGCAGATACAAAGTTCTGGAAATTACAGTGGGGTGACACAATTTTCCTTAGTCATGGAACCTCGCATTCAGCTGGTGTGATGATTTTGTTTAACAAGTTCCCTGGAAATGTAGTTAGCTACATAAGTGATACTGGTGGTCATTGGCTGATGGTGGTGGCTGAAATTAATGGGGTAAATCATATTTTATTATGTGTGTATGGCTATAACAAACAGGCTGTGAACAAACAATTATTTTCGTCCTTGGGCAGGTTGATAGAGGAGTGGAAGGTGTCTTATTCCTCAGATAAGGTAATAATTGGGGGGGATTTTAATGTGGTTCCTGATGAGTGGCTAGATCGTCTCCCATCAAAGGGTCAATGTCATGATTATAATGCAATTATAGTTGAATTGACTACAAACGCTAGTTTGACTGATTACTGGAGGTTGATCAATCCAAATGAAACCCAGCATACTTGGTTTAATGCATCTAATAATGGCCAGTGCTCAAGAATTGACTATTGGTTAATTTCAAACAATCTAGTCAAGGATGTTTGTAAGTGTGAGATCTCTGCATCACCTTTGACTGATCACTGTTTAATCTCACTGTCCTTTTCTGCGTGTACGTCTGACCGTATCCATAATCCTATTTGGAAATTCAATAACAACCTTTTGGAAAATATTGACTTTTGCAGAGAGATCCGTCAACTGATTGAAGAAATTATTCTTTTGGATATGTCGTCATTAAGTAGATGGGAGTGGTTAAAATTTAAAATTAATCAGGTTGCAGTTAGGACTAGTAAAGATTGTTCTAAAGTAAATAAGCAGAAACAGCAGAACATCACTAGTGAAATTAACACCTTATGTAACAAGGCTGAATTATCCTTGGAAGAGCATATTAATCTAAATGCTCTTCAGTCCCAGTTAGACAATATGTATTTGGTGAAAGCAAAGGGAGCATTCATACGTTCAAGGGCTCGATGGATTGAGGAAGGGGAAAAAAACTCTTCTTATTTTTTCAATTTGGAAAAACAAAGACAAACTAAAAAGAAAATTCAAAAGTTGCTAATCAATGATGTGATTATAGAAGATTCTGAACATGTAAACGAGGAGATACGAATCTTTTATAGTAATTTATATAAGTCATGCTTTTCCAGAGAACAATGTTTTTTGTTTTTTGAAAAAGTAAAGGAATTTAATGATAAGATTGACGATAGTTTTAGGCAACATATGGAAGATTACCTTAACATTGAAGAGTTAGATAGAGCTATTATGCAAATGTCTAATGGAAAGTCTCCAGGTCTTGACGGTTTAACTGTGGAGTTTTATTAGCTTTTCTGGAAAGATGTCAGAGAGCTGCTCTATATGGCCTTCTTGGAATGTATTTCAGATGGTAATCTCTCTCCCACCATGAAACAAGGACTTATTACTCTTATACCGAAGCCCAACAAAGATAAACTTTCCTTGGATAATTGGAGACCGATAACATTATTATGTAATGATTACAAATTATTGGCTCATGTTTATGCAAACCGATTGAATGAGGGTTTGTCACAAATAGTCAGTGAATGCCAATCAGCATTTGTTAAGGGCAGGAATATACATAATCATGTCCGATTGGTATTAGATTTGATTGATTATCGGGATTTAGTTGATACTGATGGTTTTGTGTTGTTTCTAGACTTCTACAAGGCTTTTGATACCGTTGAGCACTCATTTTTAATGGAGACACTCAATTTTCTGGGTTTTGGCGAGAAGTTTTGTAAAGTAATTAAAATGTTCTACACTGATGTATCTAGCTCTGTATCTCTGAACCCCGGAATTACCCCCAGATTTAAGGTGTTACGGGGCATTCGGCAAGGTTGCCCGATATCTCCAAAATTATTTATTTTGGCCACCCAATTATTAACAATACTCATTAGCAACAATCCTGAGATTCAAGGTATCACGATTTTTGATAAGGAGTTTAAAATCAGTCAGTTTGCGAATGATACTTCAGTTTTCTTAAAAGATAAGTCCATGGTAGATATGACCCTTAAAACTGTCTCTTTTTTTTCTAAAGCTTCAGGACTCTCCCTTAATATTAAGAAATGTGAATTGCTTCCCATTCATACATGCTCAGAGACCACTATTTCCTCAATCAGAGTTGAGCCTGAAGCAAAATATTTAGGGATAATAATGTCTAAGAATGCTATTAGAAGAGAAGACGTAAATATTGCTAATCG
Organism: Dallia pectoralis; assembly: GCA_029465975.1. Lineage (NCBI taxonomy): Eukaryota > Metazoa > Chordata > Actinopteri > Esociformes > Umbridae > Dallia > Dallia pectoralis. The sequence continues at coordinate 6,935,648 of CM055750.1, forward strand.
GATAACAGACATGAAAAAATCTCTGAGTCATTGGTTGACCAGAGACCTTACTATTTTTGGCAGAAGTATTCTCTCTAAAGCTGAAGGTATTTCAAAAGTAATTTATCCATGCCATGTATGTTTCCCCCAATAATATTAGAAAAGCTAATTCCATTATTTTTAAATTTTTATGGAAGAATAAGACTCATTACATTAAAAGATCACAGCTGGTTAAGGACTATGATAAAGGTGGTATTAAAGCATTAGAATTTGAATCAATGATTGGAACGTTTAAGATTAAGTGGTTAACAGCCTGTTTGACTCAGGGAAATTCAATGTGGTTTCATATACCGAGGTCATTGTTTGGGAAAATAGGTGGGCTTGAGTTTCTTTTAAAATGTGATTTTGAGGTTAACAAGGTCCCTGTTAAGCTTTCAAATTTCCACAAACAGGTTCTTCAATACTGGAAGATGATATTTACCCATAATTTTTCTCCACATGGATCAACTTTGTGGAACAACAGAGTGATAACAATCAACAGAAAGTCTCTATTTAAAAGGGATTGGTATGAGAAGGGCATTGTGTTTGTTAGGGATTTGTTGGATCATAGTGGTGACTTTTTGGACTATACGGTCTTTATAGATAAATTTAATTTGCAGTGTACTTGTAAAGAGTTTAGTAAGATTTGTAAAGCAATACCTCCTCCCTTGCTTCAGTTGATCAAAAACACTTTGATGTACTCTAGAGTTGAATCTGTGTTACCAAATTTAGAGATTGAGGGTTTAAGCTTAATGGAAGTCAAGTGTAATAACAGATGTATAAATGCGGCTCTGAAATCAAAGGTGTTTCATGACTACAATAGAGGGAGGTATGCACAAGTAACTGATGTGCAAAATTTGATTGTGTTGCAGAGGGCACATTCTAAATTCATGAAATGGCCTATTTCTCCTAAGGTCAAAGAAACTCATTTTAAAATAATCCATAATGTTTATCCAGTTGCCAATTTTCTTAGAGAACGATTTAAATTTCAAGTAGACCCCTGTGCATTTTGTAATACAGCTGACGAAACATTGGAACACTTGTTCTTCTCTTGCCCGTTATCAAAACGATTTTGGTTAGATTTGAATAATTGGTTATCACTAAAAATGAATTACATTCCGACTTTTGCCCTTTCTCATATCTTCCTTTATATAGACAATTTGGACTCATCTGTCTCTGACATGATTAATATGATCATTCTTATGGGTAAATACCATATTCATTGTAGTAAATGGAGAGATGGCAAGCCCATGTTTTTTAAATGACTTCAAACAGTTCTTTTTATCTCTTAAAAAAATATATTCAAGTAATCTAGCACAAAAGATATGTAAAGACATTTCATGCTTTTTATTGTTTTGATTGCCCCTCTGTATTTCCCACTCTCAATGTTGTAGCTGCCTATTGTCTATGCCTGATTGTTATTATTTATGGCATTTAACACTACGTTTTACTTACTACCTTAAGAATCCCCTTTTATTTAATTTTTAATTTTCTATTTTTCAAGATGTTCTTAACTGAAGTTATGTATATTATTTACAAGTGATGTTTGTTATGATGTTCGATTAAAAATGTTCAATAAAAAAAAATAATAATCTGTACATGCAAGCCTTGTCTTTCCGGTAGTAACACATTCACATTGAAAACACATTCATTGAAATGTTTCATTATTTTTTTATTAAATCACAGATAAAAACAAAGGGAACATTTTTATTTTCTTTAGGCTATCTATACCTTCCAAAGGATAGCTGCTGCATGACTGCACGATCTCCCTAATCCAGCAATACATGAACATCCGACAGTTTCTATCACCCCTGACTGCTGCAGCATAACCCAAGCAGTAAGCTTAGGCTGGTTAGCACTTTGATTCCTGTCTACCTCTGCTTTCAAAAACACATAGTCTCCGTGCTTCAGTAAAAAAAAATGCGCCCGACTTTATTACAATAGAAGTAATTGAATAGCTCGGTGCTTTTGTAATTGCGCATCTCCTCACAATCTACACCCTCCGAAAATATAAAATAATGAATGATGTCAATGTGGCTAACTCCTGGGATGTGGCACTCTGATACGGTCGCCTTCACAATCTTTTTTTTATTTAATCGGTGGTGTGTAGAAACTATCACCGTAGCCTTTACGCTACTTCTAGCCGGTGCTAATGTAAACAAACACTTCAACCGGAAATAGAAAACCGTTTAGTCAGTTGAACCCGCTATGAATCATGGGAAATAGAACGGGTGAAGAATAAGGTGAATACTATCCTCAAAATGTTTCAATTGCTCTCCTACTTCAACTCTTCAATTGAACAATAACGGTCAGGTGCTAAAAACCTAGAAAATCGCATTCGATTCGGACTATTTACGATGCCTTCATTGACGTTGGTGCGTTTAAAAGGATTGGCTCCCCCGAAGCAAGATGGCGGCTCTATTGACGTATTCGTACCAATGAACAATTGTAACGAATGCGACATCCAGGGTATATATTATATATCTACCGGCTCTGGTCTGGTCCACACACTCCGGAGCAGAAGGTGGCGGTAATGCACCAACTAACTTGATGCCATCTGCCGTAAAACACAAAGAAGAAGAAGAACATGGCTGCCTCCCGTGAGCTCGCAGCATCGTGATAACATTTGAACATGCATTACTGTTGGTCCATTTCTTATATTTCTGAATTGACTGAAGTTGGTTACGATCTATCGAGTTCGATCCGGAAATATCAATCTTAAAGGTAACAAACTTTATAGGCACTTGCGTTGATCCGTGTTACGGTGAACTCGACGTTAGGTATTAGCGAGTTAGCAACGGATATAAACGGATACACTCGATATGTTTACTTTTCGTTTTTTAAGTTATGTTGAGCGACAAGTTATTTTAGGAAGTTTGAACGTATTTGCTTAAATTAATATGACGATAGTAAGGGCTATGAATAAACATCACTACCAACTGTGGTTGCAAGTTACTGAAATTATTAGCTGTATGGTAGATAGCCCTGGCTAACGCATGCTGCTTACGGACAACCCACGCTGACTTTGTTTTTGGTTTGGTTCTTTTGAACATTCATGTTTTGTTTTAATATTTACATTATTAGGTGAGCTGAAACTATTGGAATATTTGGAAGAGCGATTCAAGTTTTTGAAATGGCTTCATTTAAACCCACCAAAATCCAAATCTATCCCAAACTCGGTGAAAAGGTTACTCAGGACACATTGTATTGGAGAAACTACAAGGTACGTTTACCAAACGTTCAATGTAATTGTTGTTTGCTGCATAAACATGCCGTAAAAACATATATTGTCGCAACAGCAAGATGAACAGCTGACTATTCAACTGAAGTTAATAGTTAATTGTCTTAAACCTTCTGAACCGTTCTAATGTTTTTCAGGCTCCAGTTCAGATAAAGGAGTTTGGAGCCGTTCGTAGCATTGACTTCTCTCCCATTGCTCCACACAACTATGCGGTAACAGCATCTACACGGGTAGGGTGGCCCCACTGGTTTTCAGACTGTCTTACAGCCTTACATTTTGACAGCTTACCCCAGAGATTTTAAAGGAACTGCCTAGTAATTTCCCATTTAAGACATGTAAACAAATGCCGAAATTAACATGAGCGAAATTAATAATTGTTTTTGTAGCAAATGCTTTAAAAACCCTTTCCTAAGTCTCAATAACATTATATAAAATGCCATGAAGTATGATGTTATATTACTAAGGAGTAAAAACTGGACACTTGTTTAGTATCTCAGTATCTTTGCTTTTGCTTCCATTTTTCTAAACCGGATAAGATATATACCAATAGACCAATATTGTCAGTTGTACAACTGAATGCCTTCAACTGAAATGTGTTCTCTGCATTTTACCCAACCCTGAGGTGCAGGGGGCAGCCCTAATCAGTTACCTGATTTGACTTCCACGTCTTCCGGCGGGGAGCATTTTAGGGTTAACTGTCTTGCTCAAGGACAGAACGACGCGGTTTACCTTGGTGGTGGGGGGATTAGAACCAGGGACCTTCCAAGCCCTAGTCCCTAACCACTAGGCCACCTTGACGCCCATATAGTGGCAAGCGGTCTCACACAGCAGTGTTTTGGTCAGTGGCTGCATTTAGCCATTGGTAAATTATAGGTTTAGCACGGGTCAGAGGTGTTGTTTTGGTTAGGACATTGGTGGGGACACATTTTTTCCATTTTTTGGCTTTCAATGCTCCTGCCTTGTGCTAAACGCATGAGCAGAAAGTGTTTTTGCAAAATCCAGTTTTTCACAAGTCAACATTAATGCCTACATTTTCACTATAATTGAGGGTGAAGCAGACACTCAGACAAAGATTTGCTGGTGCGTATTATATAATAGAATTTGCTGGAGTTAATTAATGAAAGTTCTGTAATGTTGTACTAACACTATTTAAAGTTGTTTCCTCAACTTGTGGTTATTTTCTCTAGAGAAAATAGCTTATTGACCAAATAATTAAAAAAATACAAATTTCAAAATGCTGCTTGACACAGTCTCATTAATCCTCAGTCAAGTATTGAAAATACATATGCAAGCGTGCAGATGTTGACTGTGGTTCTCAGCTATTTGAGAAACTGTTATACTATTAGGTCAGCTTTAACAATAACCTGGCAGTGTTAAAGGGAAAACGACGAGGAATAAACTCTCAAACACTGACTGCAACTTAGAATTTGGGGTTATTCTTTGCACAGGGAGAAATGACTGTGAATAATTTCATCTTGAAATACCACCTTGATCAATTTATTATGTTTTCAAAATGAATACTAAGAGCTTGTCACACAACCATAACAAAATGTTAGAAAGATGCGCTATTATTGCAACTAGTGTTTTAGTTCAGAGTGAATTTGGGGTAGTAGTTTGCAAACTTCTAATTAATAAACAAAATACTGTTCATACAGAAGCTTATTGGTGTTTATAATGCAATTAATACACTGAATCCTTCAAAGGTGATTTCTGTTTGTTCATGGAGTGTTCAATATTAGTTGAGATTGTTTTTATACAATCCTAAAATTGATTTGTTAGGCAGTGAACATAAAACAAAGAGAACCAGATTTAAGAAAATGCAGGTCAGGTTTTATATATTATATATTGAAGAAAACACAGTAAAGTTATTTTATTGTTTAGTAAAGACCCAGGGTAAAATGTGTGAATTATTTATCTTTCCTGCCATATTGCCCAGTATTTGGCATTGGAATGATATCTAGACATGTGCTGATTGCTTCCTCTAAACTCTGCCTATACCAGATCCATATCTATGGACCGTTCTCCCAGGAGCCTGTCAAGACATTTACACGCTTCAAAGACACAGCATACAGCGGAAGATTCCGGTCAGACGGTCAGCTGTTGGTGGCAGGATGTGAGGACTCCGTGGTGCGGCTGTTTGATGTCAGTGGGAAGGTGGCGCTGAGAATGTTTAAAGGACACACAAAGTATGCATTTTTTTATCCAATAAGTCAAATCATAAACCTACTCTATCAATCATTTAAATTAAATGTATAAAAAGCAGAAGCATGCATGTTAAGTGATGATTCCTTGAGTGATCCATCGACTGAGCTATGATGATCTGAACAAATCTGACAACAGCTGTTCTGTTTTTGTTCTACTCTGTTTTTATCTACTTTGTCATTTATTATTTATGTTATCTTCTTTACCCTAGTGATTGCTAAGTGTGTCTGCCAAACTTTCAGTGTAAGGGTTGTTACAACCTTCTCTCCTCCAGGGGTGTGCATGTAGCAGATTTCACCTCAGACAGTTACCACATCCTGACGTGCTCAGACGACTACACCTCTTGCCTCTGGGATATCCCGAATTCTACTGAACTAACCAAATACAAGGAACACACGGACTACATCCGCTGTGGTGCCACCAGCAAGCTCAATAAAGATCTCTTCGTAACAGGTAAGACTAAGTTCATTTTGTATTACAACGACCTGTTGAGTGATACTCTTTTGATATAGCCATCGGCTGAGCCTCAAATGATGATCTCACCATTTCTGACAACTGCCTCTATCAGCCATCTCTAACAACTGGACATTTGAGAACTTTTTGCAGGGTTCCTGCCGGGTCTTAAAGTCTAACATTCTGAACTTTAAATTTAAGACCTTAAAAACGGCCAGATTTTTATCCGAGGTCTTAAATTTCATTTAGTCAGGTCTAAAAAGGTTTTACACCTGTTTATATCCAGAAACTCTGGCCGCAGAAAAAAAACTACGAGCCGTAGCCTACAAAGCGGAGCACAGGCCGTGATTGGCTGTGAGTGCATGTTTGTAGTGCGGACACGCGCTTCACAATGCGAGCGGGTACGCGCGCCACCCGGTGAAATGAGAGAAAGAAAAAGCAGACGCTGTCCGGAGTATCCGTTGTAGTTCATTGTGGTTGGTACGTACGCGGCGATAAATCCCATGATGAATGCAATACTTGCCCGTGAAACCATGGTGGAAAATGGGAAAGTGTACTTTTAACAAGGCATGGCTAGATCACAGCAATTTCTGCTGTTGGTTACATGCAGTACCCAGCTCCAGGTACGAGGCTCGCTGTAAACATTGTAAAAATATATATATATTCAATTAGGGACCTGCGGTCGTCCTCCCCAATGCCTGGTTCCTCCGGTCTCCAGCAGCGCACATCCGTTATGCTGCGTTACACGCACAGGTTTTAACCCGAAGTTATGACTTCAAGTAACGACTCACAACTTGGTAGCGTTCCAGGCAAAGTCACCACAAAACTTTCTATTAGGGATGCAAATTATCGATTAATTCATTAATCATTAGTTGATTGACTTTATCGATCGATTAACGATTAACTGATAAGCAGCTTTTTTCCGGAGAATGTACATTCCTCACGGTATCAATAGTGTCTTTAACATAGGGCTGGATGATATGGCCAAATTTTATATTGCGATATATTTCTTAATTTCGGTTAATACGATATAATTCCGACATCGATATGAACAATAAAAAATGCAGAGAACACCCACAACAGATGTCTGTACCTACAATCTTCTGAAATTTTTATTTGCCAAGTCTATTAAACCTCCTCCTATAAAACTACATAATATTTTAGAAATGTAATGGTACATATCAATTAACGTTCACTTTTTATTTTAACCTTTATACAAACAAGAAAAGTCAAATAAACATAAGACTCTCAGACTGACCTTATTAATATATTTAACTTTAAACGTAACTTTTGGCGCTCTGCATGCATCTTGCGGAAGAACATTGTAGCCGGAACTTCTTCTCCGTTTATGTCTATGACGAATCACGCAGGTACTGGGCTACGCCGCAGTGGAGCCGAAGTAGTTTAAAATAGTCTGAATATAAACATTTATTATAAGTGTACCATAGTGATTCAGGATAAAACAAAAACACGGTTTGGATATTGGATTCATGATGTACTGGCTCATTATATTCATTTTGCTAATGTTTAACTAAAAAGGTACTGCAGCTATAACATAACACGCTGCTAGTCGGCTCCACTCTCTGGGCACATTTAGCAGCACGCTGAAACGTGAAGTTTATCAGATCTCAGAAAGCCCCACCACTTCCATACCACTGAATTAGTCTTTCCTCTCTTATCACCTGTCTGCTTTCTCCTCACTTATGGACGCTTGTTCTGTCACGTTTAAACTTTACGCGTTGGAGAACAGCAAAAATATTGAAATATCGAATATGTGTTTAAGAATCATATCACCGTTATTGAAAGACATTACCGCGATATATATTGAATTATTGTCCAGCCCTACTTTAACATTTAAAAAGCAAATATATATTTATTAATTTTAAATGCTCCCACACTTTAAATGCTCCCGCCTCATGCTTGGTTTCTTTTGACGCCTCAAGTTAGTGTCGGGTCTCTCGCCGCCTGCGAGAAGCTTGTGTCGCGTTCAATTACGCCTACGTCCTGGGAAAAACGGTCTTTGATTGCAATGTTCAATTAACCGACAATTAATTTAATTGAGTAAATTCTTATCGACAATCGATAGTCGATTAACCGTTTAGATCCCTACTTTCTATCTATCATTGATGTTGTTAGTAAGGGTGTGACGAGACGCTTACTCCACGAGACGAGACATGAGATTGGGTCCACGAGAACGAGACAAGACAAGATTTTTACAAAATTTTTAAGAAATCCTTAATGATGATATATGAATGGAAAATACAAAATGCAAAACAATTTAGGTGCATTTTGAAATCAACTTGTAATGAATATTATTTTAATTAATTCTATGCAGGAAAGGACATGCAAACACTGCAAAATATTTTGCTATAAACTACCGACTGGCTTCTCCCCTGTATTTCACATGAGAAAAGTTGAAAAGAGAAATCTAACTCCTTTCCACAAATCGAACATAAAAAATATAAAACTGCATAAATAAAACAAATATATAAATAACAGAAATAACACATTAAATGCAAACAGTAAGTGTATCCATAACCAAAGTATTGCTCTCTTAAAACTACAAGTGCAAACAGAAACAAATGTTTAGAAATGTCATGAAAAAGATTCTATCAGCTTCTCAAAATACCCATGCACAACCCTATGACCCACCCAACGAAATTCCGGCCCTGGCATCGATGGTAAATTCAGAGGCATTTTGCAGCGATGGTGTGGTGGGGTGGACAGGGGGTATTCCCCCTTAGAAACCAAAGTCTGGCTACACCCTGTTCCAATACCAGCTTTCAGTTCAGATGCCGGTGCTTACTTGAAGTTAGTCTTAACTTTTGGGACTGGTTGACATGATTTTGTCGAATTTGCCTACTGCCTTTAGCAGTATAGGTTCATTACTTTTAATTATCAGTGCATGTTGTTTTGAGATCCGCGGGGCAGAGACGCGAGCTGCTCAGTGAATAGTGTTTTAAATATTTGTATTTCTGTTGTGTTTTTATTTTGTGAAACACTTTGTGTTGCATTGAATGACTGTAAACCGTCTTGTGAGCCATCTGACAGTTAAATTTGGATTTTCAAATATAAAAAAATGTGCTTTGTCAAATGCATACTATTTTTGTGTGAACGTATCTGCAGTTGGTCATGGGCATGAAATTAGTTTAAAGTTGCATGAAAAAGCATTAAATGAGATTTGCTGATACCTGCAGAAACCCTTTATTATTCCTCAGCTGTTGTCATAAAGTTGACCCCACCTGACCTTGTTGTGCTTACAATTTGAGTTATTATATAAGAAATACGTCTTAATTGTAATGTTTTGTAATGCATTTTGAGTTTTATTCAATTTAACATCTTGTTTCAATATAAACCGTTTAGGCAGATATTTTTCCTTGGGTAGACTTTCATGAAAAAATGGCACAACAGCAGCAACTAATAAAAAAGTTGTAAGGATTAAAAAGTGATAATTTTCAGAATTTTTCAAGCATTTCCTTGAATTGCAAATATTAAATAGAAGTTGTCAAATGTGTGTTATCTCTTATGAAGTTCGCATAAGTTGAATTGTCTAACATAACCAAACGTCTTTGCGGTAAAAAAAAACCCCACTTTGACCTCTAGTCAGTTTATACTGTCAAGTAAAACAATAATTTTCAATCTATACTACGATCAACGTATAGACTACCAGTCTAACTTCTAATTGAAGATCTGTGTGACCTATCTGAACTCCTGTGTACGAGTTGAACATTGAAAATAGTAAAAGTATAAATAACAAAAATCAATCACACTTAGTTTTTCTTAGTCTTTAAGTGCTACCATAATGAAAGTAGTACCCTCTCAATACTAAAAGTGCATACTTTGTGTGATGGCAGTTACAGCAGCTTCTGCTTGGACATCAATACCAGCTGTTAAACTCTGATGAAAAAAGCAGCCACACGTCTCACCTGCCTGAGTGATGTGCGATACACCCTAGCAAGCACAGGTTTTCATGTGCAAAGCACTTACTGTTCGATGCATAGTGCTTGTTAGCTGCTGTTGATGGGACTATTGACATTGCTGTCTTTTTTGGACATGGTACAAAAGCCTTTCTGCCAATTTTTAAAGTATGCAATACTTTTACACTGGCGATGCTTCACTTAAACTTTTCAAGAAACCCCGCTCTTGATTTTGAGTGTCTGATAATTCTGATGTGTGGATTTCGGGATCGAGCATTAGTTCCATTTTGGTAGCATGAGTAAACTGGTTTAGGTCATAGTCAAAAGTTTGGTGGTATGATAAGCAGCAATATTGTCTATTAATGGTTTAATTTCCAAACCATCAGAGGGAAGATCATAGGATCCTTTTTGGACTTATCATTAATGCTGCCAAAGATGGCATTTACAGGATTGTATTTTCTTTCTTTTCAATAGATTAGATTCAGATTAATTTATCTGTAAATGCTGTCCTAATTAAATTATTTGGTCTCACCAAGACTATGAAGTTTTTTTGGCTTTATTTACAGCTATCTCTGTGTGCAAAACTTTCAGGCTCCTATGACCACACCCTGAAGTTGTTTGATGCCCGAGTTCAGAAGAGTGTGATGACTATGGACCACAACCAACCTGTGGAGTGCGTTCTATTCTACCCCTCAGAAGGACTGCTAGTTTCGGCAGGTAAGGCTTTGGCGTGCTACTGTGCTATCATTGTGAATTTTGTAAACATTTGCGGGCCTTGTGATTAGAGCCCGACCGACATGGATTTTTGGGGGCCGATGCCGATATTAACTCGAAAAGAGCAGATTTATAAACTTTATATTAGACCCATTTCCTATAAACTGCACTTGCACAACATTCAATAGCAAAATATCTGCCTGTTCTATGTATGTGTCTGTATAATATAAACCATTTTCCAGAAGATTATGTAAAAAAAAAAGTCTTAGATTACAGTCTCAATGACTAAACAATTGCACATCAAAAGTATATATTTTTTAATGATCAAAAAACTGTCTGGTCTGGTCTTAAACATTTAACGCTTACTTACTTCCAATTGAAGCTGGTTTTAACAGTCTGTGTACTGTAAATAAATTATAATACTTAAGTTAAAGTAAAAGAGCTATACCAAACAAATTCAATATTCCACAAAACCATGTCAATGAATTGAAAATAAAAATAAGTTAAATGTATAGCTACATAAATAAATTAATATAAAATAAATAATACCAAAATATAATTAAAACAATGTAGAATGTTCTCAATATATACAACACACAGGCAAGAGGTTTTCCTCCTTCACTACTTTTTATAAATTATTGTACTTTTAGACTTTTACTCTGTCTTGCTCTCAACTTTAATATTTGAACTGTGTTTTGAAAAATGTCTTGAACAGGGTGCTCCTTAGTACTGCCAGTTGAGAAGTGGCAGGTTGTAGTACAGGAAGCACAACATCTCTGCCTTGGAACCTGTTAGAGAGCTCCTCCTACCTTGATAGATGGCCCCCACAGTGCTGAATACCCTCTCACTAGGGACAGATGAAGGTGGAGGAGTGAGAAACCTCCTGGCCAATGGAGCCAGTGTCTAGAAGCGGCAAGCGTTTTGCCTCCTTCACTGCAGGGGGTCATCTGATGATGAGGACAAATACAAATGTTATATACTTAATATACAAAAGCATAAATGAATTTGATATCACTGAAAAATAAATATTGAAACCTGTTTTGCGGTCAAGAACGGGCTCTTGGAGATACCAATCCAGCTCCTCGTTCAGACTCTCAGACACCCCTGTCACTGTTTGCTGGCTCTGCAACATGTCCTCGTAGAGATGGTCAAGCACACTTTGCTTCTGGTCTAGGGACTTCTCCATCCTAGGTTTCTTTGAATATCCCTCGGCATCCTTATGAGTGGCTGCTGAGCTTGCTTGATGTTGTTTGTCTGCCTCTTTTTCAAGCCAGGTTTTGGCCTTCTTGGTTGTGCTGTCAGAGAGGGGACGCTCTTTGTAACGAGGATCCAGCACACAGGCCAGCACTGCTTCTTTGGACTATGCAATCTTGGAAAACCTTCTGGTTAAGCTGTCGAGCATGACCTTCCTCAAAGTCTGAATTCCTCTAGTTTCAGGGCCCTGAGTCTCCAGAAATCTTTTCAAAACCTCAATGGTGGGGATGATGCAGATCCATCAGACTTACTCACTTCTAGAGTAATTTCCTCAATTGGTTCCATTGTGTTGGTCAGCTTTTCGACCAGGTCCCACTCCTCCACACTTGGACATGTAAAATGTCCAAAGTCCCCAGACTAGACTGTCACTGCTCTCTTTTGCTTCTGCATCCTTTGGAACATATGCAATGTGGAATTCCATCTGGTTGGGCATGCCTGGAGAATGCGGTGTTCAGGTAGACCAACATCCTTCTGAATTTTTTCAAGCCTCTGCTTGGCAGGGGCTGAATGACCAAAATGGGTTGCACACCTTCAGTTTGGCCAGGATGTCACCTACAGCTCTCTGTGCCTGGAGGCCATCATTCACAACAAGCTGGAGGATGTGAGCACTGCAGCTGAGGTCAGGCATCGCCACCAACCTCATCCCCTTAACAACATTGGCTCCACTGTCCCTGAGCACCAGCAGCACACGTTCACTGTCTATATCCCACTCGGTAAGCATGTCTAAAAACAACTGTCCAATGTACTCACTAGTGTGAGATCCACTCATGGCTTTCACATTTAGGACAACTTGCACCCTGTTCCATTCTTCATCGATGTAGTGAGCAGTCAAGCTCATTAGCGACTCAGTGGACCCTGACCAACAATCTGTTGTTAATGCAATATGCTTTGCATTTTCAACAGCCAAAAACTCCTTTATCTTGATCACCACTTTTGCATGCACATGATGCAATTTATCTGTGCGATAAAACTTTTCTGTCTTCAGAGTGTACCTAGGCTCTGCAGCAGCCAGCAGCCTTCTAAACCCCACACCTTCCACCACAGAAAAAGCTTGGATGTCTGTCGCTATCATCTCCATTACTTTTTTGTCCAGGTTTTTTGCCCTTGGATCTGATGGACCCCATTTGAGTACCTTATCAAATGCTTGTGGCAGGGTAGGCTGCTGTGTTCTAACAGAGTTTTTTGTACCTCACTCTGCTGCTGTGACTCTTTATATTGCTCGCTTTGATAGACCCCTGGCTTACATTAGCTGCACATATATTGCAGAACACTGTATTAGAGGAATCTTTGCAGAAGTAGTCCCACACTTTGCTGCTACAGCGTTCACCTTTTTCAGCCATCTGTAGGGCAGAAAGACAGACAGAGACAGAATAAGCATGTGTATTAATAATATCACCATGTATCATCATTACTCATGTCATCATTACAATTATAATAATAATAAACAGGGATCTCCTACATAGGCAAAAATGAGAAATATAGAGAAATATTATTATAATTTTTTTATTTGTCAAGCAATAGCAGGGTATCTGCGGGGTCTTAAAGTATTAAAGGGTGATAAATCAATTTTGGGAAAATTAAGACCCTTAAAAAGTATTAAAGTCTTATCACGGCTTTATAAAGTCCAACAGTCCCAAAAACATTGTAAAAGTGTGTGAATTTAGTCATTTTTATTTTTTAAAAAAACGTTCGTAAATTGCCTCTGAGAGCACCAGAGCGGGCAGGCGGGCAGAAGTTCAAAAGCACAATGTACGCTCTGGCGTTCCCAGTGCGAAATATTTTAAAAGGTTGGTGAACGCATGAACAGAATGGGGAAGTGCAAATTTGCAGCGTCCTGGCTGGAAATGCCAGACTTTAAAGAGTGGCTGCAGCCAGTCTAGGGGAAAGCATCAGGGAGGCATATTGTACATTATGTTTTAAGAAGTGTCATATTAATAAAGATCTGTTCTGGCTAGGTACCTTGGCTAGGTAAGTTAACTTTAGGGCTGCAACAACGAATCGATAAAATCGATAAAAATCGATAATTAAAAAAGTTGGCAACAAATTTTATTATCGACACGTTGTGTCGCGCGTTACGCCACTCAGTCGCGGAGATAAAAGCAGTTGAGTTGAGTGCGGTGCTGTAACGTTGTTTTGATGGCTGAGTCGGCAAAATCAGTTCGACCGAAGTCATCCAAAGTGTGGGAGCATTTCACACTAAGTAAATACATAAATAAAAAGTGTGTTAATTGCAAGATATGCAAAAGCGACATGACATGGCACTGGAGCACCACGGTGATAATACAGCACCTTAAACGGAAACACGTTGTAGTCCTTGATGCGGAGAGTTTGTGAGTGAGAGTTTTGTGACTATGTACGTCTGTGAGTGTAGTGTAGAGAATAAGTTCTGAGGTTCAAACAAATCATTTTAAGTTTTCTGAATTGTATTTTTCTTTATTTTTATAAATTATTTATAGATTTGACAGGTTAGGTCCTTAATAAAAATAAAAATTGCTGTGCACTTTTTATTATTAATTAGCTCAGGGATGTGCAAGGAGCAAAGCTGTTTGTGCACTTTCTGAACATTTCTTGCACTGTGAATTGCATTGTCAATTCTGTTTTTCAGTAAAGGGTTGGATATTAATGCTTTGTAGTTTTTATCACTGATGTAAATTTTTACAGCTTGAAGTGGCGGTGAGGTATTAAAAAAAATAATGAGAAGTTTTGAAAAAGTCTTGAAAAGGTATTAAAATGAACTTCAAGATTCCTGCATATAACCTGAATAGGTATTACCTATTTATATTTAACAATATTATTACAACATTTTCCTGTTATGTCTGTAAAGCTGCTTTGAAACAATCTGTATTGTAAAAAAAAAAAAAGCGCTTGTTCTGCTCACATTTATTTACATAAATCCCCTCTGGTTTAATCATTTCTGATGCACCTGCTGTAGTTATTGTAACTACACTATATTTGCTCTCACAGACACATTCACAATGGTCAGTTGGCCTACTGTTACCGGCTTTCAGCTCAGTGAAGATTACGGAATCAATTCGAAGTTGAATGGTTAACGTTAGTGTCATGAACACACCGCTGTCAATTTTGAGAAGAACCACCTTCAAACAAGTTAATAGCAAGCATTTAAGGGGCCTGCTAAAACGGTGCTATGATTCTTAAACACATTTTCAATATTTTTGCTGATCTCCAACGCGTCAAGTTTAAGCTACAAAATGAGCGCCCATGACCGCAATTCAAACGTGACTGAAAGAGCTTCCACAAGTGAGGAGAAAGCAGACATTTGATAAGAGAGGAAAGACTAATTCAGTGGTATGGACATTTTTCGGCTTTCTGAGATAAACTTCAGGTTTCAGCGTGCTGCTGAATGTGCCGGAGAGTGGAGCCGACTAGCAGCGTGTTATGTTAAAGCTGCTGTTTTAAACTACTTCGGACTATTTTAAACTACTTCGGCTCCACTGCAGCGTAGCCCAGTACCTGCGTGATTTGTCATAGACATAAACGGAGAGAAGAAGTTCCGGCTACAATGTTCTTCCGCAAGATGCATGCAGAGCGCCAAAAGTTACGTTTAAAGTTAAATATATTAATAAGGTCAGTCTGAGAGTCTTATGTTTATTTGACTTTTCTTGTTTGTATAAAGGTTAAAATAAAAAGTGAAGGTTAATTTATTTGTACCGTTTCATTTCTAAAATATTATGTAGTTTTATAGGAGGTTTCATAGACTTGGCAAAATCATTTTTAAGATTGTAGGTACAGACATCTGTTGTGGGTGTTCTTGGCATTTTTTATTGTTCATATCGATATCGGAATTATATCGAATCGACCGAAATTAAGAAATATATCGTGATATAAAATTTGGCTATGTCGTCCAGCCCTAATATTTACTATAGGTTAAAGGTTCTAAGCAGATTTAACTGGTTAATACTCGGTGCCATTGAGGTCTTAAAAAAGGTCCTAAAAGGTATTGAATTTCACTTCAGGATACCTGCATATACCCTGTACAACTAAATCTGGTTTTCAACCTCATTATACCACTGTTACTGTCTATACACTAGTTATGAGTGATCTTGTAAATGATCTGGATGTGAAATGAACATTTGCTGCATTGTTCATTGACTTGTCTAAGTCCTTTGATACAGTTGACCATGGTATCATGCTGGGGAATTTGTCATAAATAAGCCTTAGTCCTGCTGCATGTTCTTGTTTTCTTAAATACCTCAGACTGAACACAAACTATTGTGCTGGATGGAGTTAGGTCGGATAGTCTTGTTATAAACAGAGGTGTTCCTCAGGGGTCCATCCTAGAATCTGTTCTTTTTATTATGTACATTAGTTCTATTGGTCACTCTCTAAATAGTTGTACATTTCATTTATAGGTGCTGGTCATATAATTAGAATATCATAAAAAAAATTGATTTATTACAGTAATTCTATTCAAAAAGTGAAACTTGAATAATGTATACATTTATTCCACACAGACTGATATATTTGAAGTGTTCATTCCTTTTAATTTTGATCATTATAACTGACAACTAAGGAAAACCCCCAAATCTGTATCTCAGAAAATTAGAATATTGTGAAAAGGTTCAATATTGAAGACACCTGGTACCACCCTCTAATCAGCTAATTACCTCAAAACACCTGCAAAGTGGGTTTCTTCAACAGAAAAAAATCTTGCTTCTATTTGGTGAGTCTGAGACAAATTGTTAAGTCAATGTTCATGCCTGTGCTAGACTATAGGGATACAAAATACCAAAGTTAGGCATGCACTGATTGAGAAATTCTAGGTTGATGTCGTTTTTCATTCCCCCTTTTTTGGCAGGCAAACCCCAAAATCTTTATTACAATAAATGGAACTGTTTTAAATTTATTCAGCCTTCATTACACTTTCATCACACATTAAATTCAACCAAACTCTATCAGGCTTCTTGTGGTTTGGGATTTCTTAGTGTTCATTTTTTGTGTTCATTTCTCTTGTGTCCAGAGAAATGCTTGTTGATCATCCTTTTGAAAGGTCACTGAAATCCTTCTTACAAACTGCATATTGCTTATCTTTTATTAAAATACATAATAAAATGATTGTAACTTTTTTGACTTTTTCTAACAACTTTTAGTGGCATTAACCTAAACATAAACACAACTGTTACACATTTGTTTGGGTTTAATATACATTCGAAACAATATTGCAAGGATTTACAGCCATCATTCAGTGTGTAAAGTTGTCAACAATTTTGCTAACTAAGCATATTGCATCCAGTGGCTAATTGACATTTTTGAATGGCAGACAATCTGTAACCAGTTGTATTAAAAAAAATCAGTAATTTTTGCCTCCTAGGTAACGTTAGCTGTTCCAACACAATACAACCAGTTAGCTTAGAAAAACCCCACATTTTCCCATAGCTTTGCATATCGATGACTAGCAGGAACCCAATCACATTTGATCCCAGGTATGCCTCAGCAATCAAAGTTGTTCTTGTTGAGTTGGCTAACAAAGCCTTCTAGTTTGGTGGAATTCTGGTAATTTCAAGACACATGTGTATGAGGAACTGATCACATAACCGCCCATTTCATGACCACCTGAGCCTTTTGTTCTGCCAACTATTGGCTCAACTGGCCCACCGTATGTAAGGGCAGCTCCTGCAAAATGTCTAGTTGAACCTAGGGCTGGTCGATAAAACGATATGTATTGCGATGGACACGTAATCAATATCCATAAAAAATGTGTTTCTTCAGTGGAAGAAACCCGAGCTTGCAAAGCAAGCCAATCATGTAACAGTATCATGTTTGGTTGAGCCATAACGTCTTGTTGGATTCTTAAATGACAGAACCGGCGTGGAGTTATACATCGAAAATGAGTACAGCCGCAGCGAGCGAGGAAATTGTTGATAAAACAGAAAAAGTCAGCTCACCAGTATGGCAGTTTTTTGGATTTAATAAGTCTGACCGTAGTCAAACCAATTTCGTCTGCAACTTATGCAAGACTGTCGTCCCCACTAAGCCTGGTAATACCACAAACTTGTGAATCAGTTTGTGAACTCATAGCACTAAACTTGCAGAAAATAGTTCTTCTCAGGTTTCTCTCTGTTTATATTTAAGACTTTGCACTATTTTACTTGATAAGTGAACTCTTAACGTGTTCTTTAATTTTGCATCTTAACGTTAAGAGAATTAAGTGTTCATTGTGATTTCAGACTTCCTTTTACATTTTAATAATCTGAGTGTTTTCTATGGTTGTGTTGACATTTTTCTCTTTATAACTACCGTATTTTCCGGACTACAAGTCACACTTTTTTATAGTTCGGCTGGTCCTGCGCCTTGTAATCAGGTGCGACTTATAGTCAGGTTCGACTTATATATTAACATTAACTTAAATACAACTGAAAATGCCCCCAAAAAGAAAATCCTATTCTGCAGATTACAAACTACAGATAATTGTAACTACTCTGGTTATACAAAATACTCCACGTCTCGAAACGGATGCAAACTTGCGCGTTTATTATTTCCCGCGTTCTGTAGAAAAACACCATAAACAACTCTGCACAATTGCACCGTGAAAACGATTTGCCAAGTGCAACCAGCGGTAGAAAATATAAAACAATTTCTCAAACGTTCATCACTTTACAACTCTGTTTTTGTTCGCTCCTCTCAACTCTCTCTCAACTCTGACCTACGCCGGTGACTCTACTTCCGGCGCAGCGTGTAACTTTATCGAACCAAATTAAAGTTATTTCTCTGTAAATAAAATAAAACATTATCACAGTGTTTCACTTATTAAATTCTCTACATTATTATAACTGCATATAGTGAAGTAACTCGGTGATAATATAGTTGCGCACATTCACTCTGTCGCCATGGAGACGAATCAACAGACTTCCGCGTCAGCTGCAGTAATAAAGTATGCAGCCGAAAACGGTAATCGAGCAGGAGAAAGAATGTTTGGAGTGAGAAACTTGTGAGGGACTGGCGAAAAGTAGAGGTAACTTTAACCGCGATGAAGAAAACAAAGAAAGCTAATCGCGGGCTGAAAGCCAGATGTCCAGCGCTGGAGGAACGAGTCCACAGATGGGTGCTTGAACAACGTGCTGCCGGGAGAGGCTTGTCAACGGTGAAGTTGCGTCTCCACGCCCAGGCGGTCTTGTTCATAAGTGACACAGAGGATAAAGAATTCGATGGATTTAGTGATGTTGAATGACAGCGAGCTTGGTGAACTTGCTTACCAGGGAACTTGCTTGTTGGACTCGCTGGCTTGTTATGTTAATTTAACCTATTCCGCCGCATGTTCTATATGCTAGTTGAAAAACTTTTTTATGTGTTACGTTAACATACCGGACACCCATTCAGCCTGTTCTGTGATTAAATGTTCCAGAACAAATGTCTTTTTGGTCTTGGATTTTGTGAAATACATTAAATAAATGCGACTTATATTCCGGAGCGACTTATAGTCTGTAAAAATACGGTAAGGGGATTATGATCAGAGGAAGGTTAAATTTAAAATAAAAATGTTTTTTTTCTTCCTGGTCCTTATTTTAAATATGTCGTAAAAAGTATCAATAATTATCGATCAATATGAAACACTTATATTGATACCGTTTCCAGCCATATCGCCAAGCCCTAGTCGAATCTAGCACTTCAGTGGTGAAACCTGCTTCCCCTTTAAGCATGAACTTTGCTTGTAGCTACACATGTAATTAACTTACAATTGCTGTACGTATTTTTTTGTCTTTTTTAACCACTGCTTTATTTGTATGTTTACGGAATGCACTTGAGATTTGGGTGCAAGGGGTGATTGGGTTAGGGTTGAGCAGGTTTTCCTCTTTCTCCGGCAGCATGGGATATCAAAATAGAAGTGTACAAATGTATGAAATAACTTTGTATTGTCTGCATTTAACATTGTGTGCAGAAGAGGTGCCGGAACAATCTGTTCCGAAGAGGTTGTATGTGTTCAACAGAAAATTTGTATTTATTTAATTGTTGCTGCTTTGTGTTAGATTAAAGGGACATTTTTACCAAATGTATTTACTCCACAGGGGGGCGTTATGTGAAGGTGTGGGACTTGCTAAAGAGAGGCCAGCCTCTTGTGTCACTAAAGAACCACCATAAGACTGTCACCAGTCTTTGTCTTAGCGGGAACGGACAGAGACTCCTCTCTGCGTCACTTGACAGGTAGGTGTTTTTCTTCCACTCAATCATTAGCATGTGATGATTCCTAAAGTGATCGTTTTACTAAACTACATTCGATGACCTTTTCTATTCTGACGACAGCCTCTGTCAAGCATATTGTGTTTAATTACTGTTATTATAATTTTGAAATTGATGAAGCTCTGTGATCAACAAATGTGCTTGTGTGTTTAACCCTGCAGGCATGTTAAGGTCTACAACACAACCAACTACAAGGTGGTTCACAACTTTGACTATACTGCCTCTATTCTCAGTCTGGCTCTAGCAGTAAGTACATTAGTAATGCCATATTGACACTGAGAAATCTGCTATCATGAGGTTTAACGTATGGGTTAGACAATATGTTTGAAACACAAGGCTAACTGTCTGTGTCTTTGTGTTTTAAGCCAGAAGACGAGTCAGTTGTTGTGGGAATGACCAATGGCATCCTAAGCATCAAACACCGGAAGATTTCAGAAGAGAAACAGGAAGCGATTGGCCAACCCAGGCGTCGGCCAGTGTTCCGCGTGTTTGTCAAAGGAAGAAATAATATCCCAAAACAGGCACGTGCTTTTCCCAATACAGGGTTCAACGTAAAAAGAAAAAAAAATCCCCACAAAGTTTTATTGGCCCGTTCTATATTTTTACTGCCCTGAAAGAAATATATATATTTTTTTTCGTAAAATCGTATTTATTCATGCATACAGCGCAATTAATGTCGACATTCTGAAATTTTAGGGGACCATCTAGCACCACTACCCATTTTGCCATAGTAAGCAGTCGCACTCAGAAGTGTATTAAAATGAAACAATGCCAATAACATATCAAAATACCAACCTAAAGACATGTGAACATTCACATGACGTATTTGTTGATCCGTCCACAATAATTAATTAGAAACAATTTAATGTAAGATGTACGAACTGGCGAACTGGCTAGCTAACATTACGTTAGCTAATTAACAAACTACAAAGACAGCCCAAGCTAAACAAGCTACTAGTTAAGTCCAAGGTGCTATCTAAGCTAACAAGTACCACAAAGCCTAGTTGGATACATGAATTGTGCATTTCCAGTTGTGCAACATGTGGGTGGCCCCTGCAGACTATCTGAAAGTGGTTTGAGGTTGAAAGGTCACTGCACAAAAAATCTATTGAGATATGCAACTAAAAAATGTCTATTAAAAGTTTTCAAACTTTTATTTCGAAAAGCCAAAGGCTGTGCATCATGTGGATGGCCTCTTCAGATAATCTAAAAGTGGTTTGAGGTCACTGCACAAAAAACCTATTGAGATGTCCAGTATTTAAATGTATTTTTAAAAATGTATGTTTTATTTTGAAAAACCAAATGTTGTGTAACATTACATTTCCAAGTTATTTCACAAAAAAAGATATCCAACCAACTTTACCTTGGTCTGAGATGAAGCAAATATATTTGTGCGGGAATTTCTCGTACTATAAAAACTTTGCGGGAATGGTTTAAATTATGCGCAATCCCGCACTGAAATTCAAGCCCTGATTTAGACAAAGCCAATCACTGGCCCAGACGGGCCAGCAATTGGCCAATCTACTTGCCCGACATACTTTTTTACTGGCCTCGGGCCATCGGTTATGTCGAACCCTGCAATAGATGGAGTGTGAGTGTGAGTGTGAGTGTGAGTGTGAGTGGTCATTACAGCCCTAAAAACTGTTTGTCTTTTCTTTAGATGCATTACAAAGCCAAGATGTCAGTACTGTGTTGTATACCATGAAAAGGCAAAAAAAATTATCTTTCTTTGAGCTACTTAGGACAAGTGGCTCGATGACTAATTTCAATAACAAAACGATTCAGTTGGGTTATACTTTGTAAATTCACGTTTACTTAATTCCAGGAGGATTTCCTTGTCAGCAAACCGGTGATGAGCCATCTTGCCAAATACGACAAACAGCTGAAGAGATTTAACGTCTCCAAGGCTTTGGATACTGCCCTTGAGGTATTAAATTATAACCTTTTAGAGAGATTGTGATATACGTTTTGTGGGGCCCTGATTTGATTGAGTACGTGAAACTCATTTAGGGAAATTGTCTTGCCTGACCCGTTGAACAATGATTCTTTGCTCAACTGTAATTTATTGAATGAAAATCATGATGTAACAGCTTTTATCAACTCCATTCTGTGTTTTATACAATTTATGTTGTCTGCGACACATTTCATTGTCACTGGCCGCCACAGATGTTCTCATTTTGGAAGTTGTCTGGTCATTTGACTGCTATCCGGAGCAGGCCTTTGTGGACAAGCTGTCTTAGGTATCAGCCCATCATGTTATGTCCAGTCATTATGCAGGGTTTCCCTATTTGTGTAAGAAGAGTGGGGTAATTGCTAGAAATGTGTGATACCCTGCCACAGAAAAGCTGAATCTTTAAATGACATGGGTGTAGGACGTTGCTCTTATGAAGCATACAACACTTGGATTGTCTTTGTGCTCATGCACATCTTTTTGGAACTGTCAGTAAGTGGCTGTCACATTCATATGAAGCAGGTGGCTATTGTCTGAAATTCAACCATGGTAAGTAGCTAGCTAGCCTACTGTCACAACAACAGATCAGCATGCAGTCAGATCACTTGAATGTCCTTTATTGCTACAGTAAAATAACGTCATGCAGGCAACGACAATGATTTGGCAGCAAGGATCAGACTGTTTTTTATATTTTGCCTTTGAAATTATTCTGCTGTAAAAAAAATATGTGTATGATTTCTGAAAATGGTCTAAGGGATAATTGTGGGGGGAAAAAATCTAAACTAAACAAACTTTAAGGTAAATATATTTATGAAATGGTTAAAGCTTATTAGAATGGATTATGTCGATTGAAGAAGCATATCATTTATGAAGACATTGTTAATTTGCTGGTGCTCGTTAGCTTTGGCCCGGGATTGTGTAATTCATTTAACAACAACACTATGTACTCCATTCCTCCACTCTAATATACAAGGGACACTTTTTGGGATTCATTCACGGCTGTGTGTTTAATGTACACCAGTGTGTAAATGTGTGTGTGTGTGTCTGTGTCGAAATATAATGTAAAATTGTGGGCACTGTGTGCCACATTCAGCTAAACTATGTTTTACCTTTTTAACCCCCAAATCAACGCACTGTAATAGACTGTTCATGGAATACATTTTGGTTCAAAAGTCAAGTTTTTTTTTTATGACTGGAGCTTATATGCATTAACAGCCTTTAGGAACAACTAAGGATGATTGAGGCAATGCGTATTCATTCAAGCCCATCAAATTGAAGGCTCATACACTCACTTGCTACTTTATTGGATACTTTTTGGATCATATATTGCCTTCAATACTGTCTTAAATTCTTTTTGTCATAGATTCAACAATGCCTCAGGTTTCGGTCCGTATTGACATCATGGCATCACATAGTTTATGCATATTTGTACTCTGTACATCCATGATGCGAATCACCCGGTCTAGAATGTCCCAAAGAGCTTTATTGGGTTGAGGTCTGGTGACTGTTTATGCCATTTAAGTACAGTGGACTTATTGTCATGTTTGAGAGCTTTGTGACATGGTGTGATCTTGCTGGAAGTAGCCATTCGATGATGAATACACGGTGGTCATAAACGGATGGCCCACATACTCAGGTTGGCTGTGGCATTTAAATGATGCTGAATTGGAATTGGTACTTAAGGACCTACAGTGCACCAAGCAGATATCCACCAAACCATTACATCACCACCAGCCTGAATCGTTGAGACAAGTCAGACTGAACCATGTCTGACCCATCTGAATGTTGCATTAGATAACAGGATTTATCAGACCAGGAACATTTTCCAATGTGTTTTTTTCAGTTTTGGTGGGCCAATGCAAATGTGGAGTTTTCCTGTTCTTAGTTTACCGAACTGACATCTGATGTGGTCTTTGCTGCACCTGGCCCCTACAACATTGCCATGTTCAGATGCTTGGTTTGAACTTTAATAGATCGTCTTAACCATGTCTATATGCCAAAATGCCTTGTGTTACTGCCATGTGATTGGCTGATTACATATTGGCATTAATGAGCAGGTAGTGCTGAAAAGGTGTACCTAATGAAGTGGCTGGTGAGTGACAAATGAAAACATGCGCTGAAGGTTTATATTATCATACCGCATGGTGCCTTCACATAGAAACTGTAGAAAATATAAGATTTTTAGTTGTTTTTTTGCAATTTCAGTTTTTATTTATGGACTAAATTTATTTGTGTGTGCATAGTCTTGGAAGAAGCATCGAAAACCAGAGATCACAGTGGCTGTGATTAAGGAATTGGATCGTCGTGGGACTTTAAAAAACGCTCTGGCAGGAAGAGATGAACAGAACCTCTCTCAACTCCTCAATTTCCTCATAGGGTAACACTTCATGACTTGAGTTCCACATCACGTCTTACCTACCCCTAATTGTTTTTTGGTTCATGCGTCATTATTACTTTGCTGTCTAGGTTAGAATCAGTGTGGCAGGAGGCTGTGTATTGTCAGGTGTTTTTGGCACCTAGGCCTGTCTCAGTAAAGTCTATTAATGCCTTTACATTGTTTTATCTTCACCTTCGCAGGAATGTTGTTGATCCCAGGTTTGCATCTGTCCTTGTAAACGCTACGGAGATGATTCTAGGTAAGTTTGTGAGACCAGTCTCTCTTTAATTGTTTTGCAGATGTACATGCGTGTTACATTTGTGTACCCTCTCTCTCCTCAGACATCTACCACGCAGTTGTTGGCCAGTCGTCAGTAGTGGACAGACAGCTTGTCCGTCTCCAAGAGCTGGTTGAGCGAGAGATTGACTACCAGCAAGATCTCCTGGAAGTGCTAGGAATGTTGGACACCCTGTTTGCCTCCATCCTCCCCAGGAAAGGTCTACCTTGCCCAAGCAACAGTGGACCTAATGGCTTGGCGGAGGGGCATTCTGGACCCCAGATGAAAGTTTCTTGATTTGGATATGAAAAACTAATCGGGGAAGCTATTGTGGATTTATAAAAAAAATATTAAGATCATCTAATGAACCCATAACTTCTTTTTGCTTGCTGAACTTTCACCGAAGGTAAAGAAATTAATCCTACATTTGATTGACCTCCCTGAACCTTGTATAAGAGTAAGAAATTAAGTAACTGCAATGTTTTACTGTGTAGTCAGCTTTTCAGAATGTTTTTTTAATTTAATGTATGACACAACTTGCTGGAAAGAAACTGACTGAATTTATTTTTAGGACATCATGAAATGTTTTCACAGCAATTTTTCTTTAAACATGGAGTTATATCCCTACACGTTTTTCTGTTTGCTTTGCCCTGTTTTATTTCTGTTTGGTTTCATTTTTATAATTTACATATTTCTTATCTGCATTTTGTTTACAAAATAAATTAACAGTTAATGATCATTATAGCATTTCGGTTCTTGAACCTAGTCCCTTTATTGATTATTTCAAAGAAAATTACTTTGGTAGGGATTGGGGGAAACAAATTAAATTGATAACAAGAATTCATTTTTTTTTTATTGGTGGAAAAAAGGTGCAGACAGTGATTACAATGAGTCACAAGCCACCAGCTACATTTTACATTTTTCTCCCCCCCCCCATACAACAACGATACCTACAACCACAGAAAAATATATATACATATAAATAAAAGGAAGTAAACAACAGTTAATAATCAATCAACAACAAGACATAAAGGACTACACATAAGAACCAGACAAGAAATTAAAACTAGTCTCTCTACAAAAACAATAATAAAGCTATGCAATACTGGGACTGTCTGATGGAGAGTGGCATCCCAAGCAATGATATATATACATGTGTATATATATATATATACATGCGCACACACATACACACCCACATAACATACACACACAATACATTCATACATGCCGCGCACATGCGCACACATATACACACACATGCAGGTACACAGAAAAAACAACAACACCACTACAAAGGCTTAGATGGAAGAGTGGCCAGGTCTCTGAAATAGGCTATAAAGGGTTGCCATTTGCTGGCAAAACTAGCACTGGAGCCCCTGAGAGTGAACTTGATCTTCTCCAATCTCAGATAGGACATAACGTCACTGAGCCAACTAGAGACAGAGGGAGGGTGAACAGATTTCCTGCTAAGAAGGATCCTACATCGTGCTAGCAAGGACGCAAAGGCCACGATATCAGCCTGTTTGGAATTCAAATCAGAGAGGAATTTCGGGACACCAAATACAGCTATAAGGGGGCATGGCTGCAGTTGAACACCAAGTACCTCAGACAAAATGTTGAAAATAGACGCCCAGTAGTGTCTAAGGGCAGAACATTGGCTAAACATATGAGTATGGTCACATGGGGACAGGTGACATCTGTCACACTCATGCACAATGTCTGACTTGGAGGTAGCGGAAAAAGTGAGATGGAGGTAGAGTGTTTAGAAGCAAGATGGGCAAAACTGTGAAAATTACCATTGTTGTCAAGGTCATAAAATGTCCTAATACCCCTCCTCGCCCGAATGAAAAACGAATTGTCAATTAGTGACGGCGGGAATAGATGATTATTGTCAATGGGACTTTCGGTGGATGGAGTGGAGAACCCAAAGTGACGTCGAAATTGGTACCAAATCTTAAGTGTTTAGAGTACCACCGGGTTGCAGGTGTAGCGAGAAGGACGTGCCGGCAATGGAGAACAAAGTAGGGCGGGTAGGGATGTAGAAGTGCAAGATTGTGTCTCAAGGCGGCACCAAGGGATATCAGGCGCATGTAGCCAGAATGGCAATTTGTGAAAATTGGCAGCCCAGTAATAGTACAAAAAGTTGGGCATAGCCAAATGTCTGAAGCAAGGACCTACCAACTCTCGGAACCCCCCCATACAAATACGGAAACAGCCTGATTGATCGTTTTAAAAAATGATTTCGGTAAGAATAGCGGAGTGAAATAAATAATTTTGGGGAGACAATTCATCTTTACAGCATTAATCCTGCCTATAAGCGATAATGGTAAGCTACCCCATCTCTGAAAGTCTGACTTCATCAGTGTAAGGAGTGGAGCGAAGTTTGCCAAAAAAAAGAGAAGGTAATGAGCGGGTTATTTTTACTCCAAGATACACAAAACCAGTGTGACTAAGCTGGAAGGGCAAATCAGTGGGTCGTAGACATTGTGCAGCAGGATTAACCGGGAAGCACTCTTCTGAAGGTTCAGCTTGTAGCCGGAGAAGGAGCCAAAGTTATCCAGAACAGAAAGGACTGAGGGCAGGCAGGCCACAGGGTCACTGACATAGAGTAAGAGGTCATCAGCATAAAGTGACAGTTTATGGTCAATCCCCTCTCGTGTGATGCCACGAAACGAGGCAGATGTCCGTAAGGCTATCGACAGAGGCTCAATAGCGATGGCAAACAAAAGTGGGGACAGCGGACAGCCCTGTCTGGTCCCACGTTCGAGGCCTGTTTAATTGAGCGGAGTAAGAAATAATGACCCCTCTAAGATAGGCCTTAAGTGATTCCCAGAGTAGAGAGTGAGAGGTCAAGCCCGTCTGGTTCAAAACAAGAAAATTATCAATGGAGGTGGCGATAAGGGAAAAAAGTCAGCATCGGACAGGAGAAGAGAATTGAACCTTCAGCAGGGAGGGGGACGAGTGTGTGCTGATAGAACTATGTCCAGAGAAACGGGTGCATGATCGGAGATGACAAAGGGTAGGTACTCAGACGACGCCACCTGGGGCAGTAACGCACGATCAATAAAAAAGTCAATACGGGAGTAGGAGTGATGCACATGCAAAAAAAACGAGTATTGTCTTGCATGGGGGTTCTGAAATCTCCATGGATCCACACAACCATTCTGAATCATGAAATCCGAAAAAGATTTAGACATGGCAGACGGGGACGCTGTGCCAGGGTTGGAGCGATCTATAACTGGGGAAACAGAACAATTCAGGTCACCTCCAAAAATCTGAAAATGTGTGTTAAGAGACGGGATAGTCCCCAACAAACTATTGGCAAAGTCAGCATTATCAAAGTTAGGAGCGTGTGCCAGATGGTGCCCGTTATGATTAAATATCTACCATTGGGGTCAGAAATAACATTACTTGCTGAGGAGTTCACTTTAGTGCCAACCATAATTGCAACCCCTCTGGCTTTGGAATTAAAACCTGAGTGAAAGACCTGACCAAACCTTGAGTTTCGCAACCTGAAGTGATCCTTTATGATGTGTCTCCTGTAAGAACACCACATCCGCTCTCAGCAGCTTGAGATGGGAAAAGACCCTAGACCTCTTAACAGGGGTGTTCATCGATCGAATGTTCCAGGATCAATCAATCAAATTTATTTATAAAGCCCTTTTTACAACAAAGTTGTCACGAAGTGCTTTTACAATCACCCAGCCTGAATCCGACAGAGCAAACATCAACAAGTTGAACAAGAAACAAGTTGGCTTTGGAATTAAAACCTGAGTGAAAGACCTGACCAAACCTTGAGTTTCGCAACCTGAAGTGATCCTTTATGATGAGTCTCCTGTAAGAACACCACATCCGCTCTCAGCTGCTTGAGATGGGAAAAGACCCTAGACCTCTTAACAGGGGTGTTCATCGATCGAACGTTCCAGGATATATCAATCAATCAATCAAATTTATTTATAAAGCCCTTTTTACAACAAAGTTGTCACGAAGTGCTTTTACAATCACCCAGCCTGAATCCGACAGAGCAAACATCAACAAGTTGAACAAGAAACAAGTTGAACAAGTTGATACACGGCGGCTAGGAAAAACTCCCTGAAAGTCGGATTTAGGAAGAAACCTAGAGAGGAACCAGGCTCTGAGGGATCACCAGTCCTCTTCTGGCTGGGCTGGGTCAGTTTATGACAGTACAACAAGCGAGGTGTGAATATCTAAGAAACAAAATAGTCCGGGATGACCGGGAGGGATGATGGGTGTGATAGGCTTGGAGGAAAAGCTCCGGTTGCATCAGCTGTTCCGTCAGCCGCACAGTCTGGGGCCCCAGGGAGGATCCAGCATATGCTCCATGCTGGAGCGGCCCCCCTGACAGAAGTGGACACAAACACAGGGAAAGGTTGGACACTAGTTCCCGGCACAACAGTATACCAAACATAATACTTTAAAAGGAGACAGGGGGGTTAGTGAGACAATGGCCATGAACAGGTAAACCCAGGACAAGGCCAGACAAATGTTAGTAGAGACAGGACACAGGAAAGGTTAGACACCCTGGTTACTTACGTCCCCGGTACCATAGTATAGCAGCATAGATCTTAGAATGAGACAGGGGGGTCCAGTGAAGCTGTGGCCCTGAACAGGGTAAACCCCGAAACAGGGCCCAATAGGCCGGAAAACACCCACCCACTTTGCCGAGCATCAAGCCAGGGACACCAAAGGAACATGACCACTCGGGCAGGTTTAGTTTTTGCTCACAAAGTTACTCGAGCTGGTGGAACAAACAAGAACTATAGTGAGCCAGTGACATCCACACTCCGAGGAGCATATGGGAGGTTTAGTTTTTTCTCACAAAGCTACTCGAATTGAGGCTGCAACGGAGCACTATAACGAACCAGTGACTCCTCCCCACAGTTAACTGGGAGAATCAGAGTATATTCACTAGCTACTCGGATTGAGCGAAAAAACGAGAGCTATAGCGAGCCAGTGACTCCACCCCCCAGGCAGCAGCCTGGAGGTATCGTTTTTGCTCAAAAAGCTACTCGAATGAGGCAACACCAGGGAACCATAGCGAGCCAGTGACTCCACCCCCAGGCAGCAATCGAGAGAGGACACCCCCGGGGAGATGTGAACCCGCAAGTCAAAGACAGCAGGGCAGAATGAGATCCGAGCCTTCCGTTCACCTTCGTACCCTGCGCCATATTACACTCAACCATAGACCTTACTGAAAAGATATGTTTTTAATTGTGATTTAAAAGTTTGAACAGAATCTACATTTCGAACCCAGATTGGCAACTCATTCCATAATAGAGGAGCTCTATAGGAGAGAAGGCTCTACCTCCAACTGTTTAGAAATTTTAGGTACAATTAGGAGACCAGCATCCTTTGATCTAAGGTTAGGCGTGGGTATGTATGGCTGGACTAATTCAGCGGTGGGAGCAAGTTGATGTAAAGCTTTATATGTTCACAGTAGTACTTTAAAGTCTGCCCTAGCCTTGACAGGCAGCCAATGTAAAGAGGCTAAAACTGGGGTAATATGGTCAAACTTCATAGTTCTAGTTAAGATTCTAGCAGCCGTATTAAGTACTTATTGAAGTTTGTTTATTGATTTATCAGGGTAACCAGAGAATAGAACATTGCAATAATCTAATCTTGAGGTAACAAAAGCATGGATTAGTTTTTCTGCATCAATTTTTGATAAATAGTTTCTGATTTTTGCAATATTCCGAAGATGGAAAAATGCTGTCCTTGAAATATATTTTATGTGATCGTCAAACGAGAGATCCGGGTCAAGGGTCACTGCAAGGTCTTTGACAGTTTTTTGTGAAATGACTATACATCCGTTTAGGTTCAGCGTAAGGTCTGTCAATACATTTCTCTGTTTCTTAGGTCCTTAAACTAGCATTTCAGTTTTATTTGAATTTAGGAGCAGAAAGTTCTCTGTCATCCACTTTCGTATATCTGAAACACAAGCTTCCATAGTAGCTAATTTAGGGGCTTCTCCATGTTTCATAGCAATATACATCTGCGTGTCATCGGCATAGCAGTGAAAATTGACATAATGTTTTCGGATTACATCACCCAAAGGCAAAATATAGAGTGAGAACCGAAGTGGTCCTCAGACTGAGCCTTGCGGAACACCAAAGCATACCTTTGATTTACATTTTGCGCATTTAGCAGACGCTCTTATCCAGAGCGACTTACAATAAGTGCAGGCATTTCACATATAGCTAAAACACACATCAAAAAGGCAATAAGTACATTGTTCCTGGGTGGGTGCAGGGGGAAGTGCTAGAGATAGAAGAATGATTCGGTAGTGAAGTTTCAAACAGTCGAGAGTTGTGGAGCTCCATTCATGGAGCTACTGGAGGTACAGTTTGAAGAGGAATGTTTTTAGACGTTTTTTGAAGATTGGTAGAGTCCAATGATCTGATCTCCAGAGTGGAGTTGTTCCACCATTGCGGGGCAAGCACGGAGAACAATTTAGACTGAGCAGATCGAGAGTTGCCCTCCCGTAGGGATGGCACTACCAAGAGGCCTGAGGTGGCAGAACGAAGTGCTCGCGTGGGTGTGTACGGCTTGATTAGTGACTGGATGTAGGAGGGGGCGGTTCCTCTTGTTGCCCCATAGGCTAGCACCATGGTTTTGTAGTGGATGCGTGCTTCGACCGGGAGCCAGTGTAGTGTGCGGAACAGCTGAGTGACGTGGGAGAACTTTGGTAGATTGAAGATCAGGCGGGCTGCTGCATTTTGAATGAGTTGCAAGGGTTTGATGGCGCACACTGGGAGACCAGCCAGAAGGGAGTTGCAGTAGTCGAGACGGGAGATGATAAGTGCCTGGATCAGCACTTGTGCGGCTTCCTGCGTAAGATACGGCCTTACTTTCCGAATGTTGTAGAGCATGTACCTGCAAGACCGGGACACCGCCTTGATGTGTGCAGAAAATGAGAGGGAGTTGTCAAGGGTCACGCCAAGGTTTTTCCCACATTGGGTAGCAGGGACTGTGACGTTGTCCACCGTAATGGACAGATCCTGGAGCGGACAGGCTCTTCCTTTGAAGAAGAGCAGTTCAGTTTTACCTAGGTTGAGTTTCAGATGGTGTGCAGACATCCAGGCCGAGATGTCAGTCAGACATGCAGAGATACGGGATGCCACCTGGGTTTCAGACTGTGGGAATGAGAAAAATAGTTGGGTATCATCAGCATAGCAGTGATAGGAGAGGCCATGTGAGGATATGACAGAGCCAAGAGACCGGGTGTATAAGGAGAAAGGAGAGGGCCTAGGACCGATCCTTGGGGACCCCAGTGACCAGGGGCTGCATGTTCGACGGCGAGCCTCGCCACACCACCTGGTAAAAACGGTCCGACAAGTACGAGGAAAACTAGGAATGCACCGCTCCTGAGATCCCCAGGTCAGAGAGGGTGGAGAGCAGGATCTGATGGTTTACTGTGTCGAAGGCAGCAGATAGGTCTAGTAGAATGAGAACAGAGGAGAGAGAGTTGGCTTGGGCCTTGCGTAGGGCTTCAGTTACACAGAGCAGCGCTGTTTCAGTTGAGTGGCCCGTCTTGAATCCTGACTGGTTAGGGTCCAGGAGATTGTTCTGCGAGAGGTAGGAGGACAGTTGGTCAGCTACGACGCGTTCAAGCGTTTTGGAAAGGAAGGACAACAGGGACACAGGTCTGTAGTTGTTGACATCCGACGGGTCGAGAGACGGTTTCTTGAGGAGCGGAGTCACTCTGGCCATCTTGAAGTCAGAAGGGACACATCCTGAGGTTAGAGAAGTGTTTATTAGAGATGTGAGATATGGAAGAAGGTCCGTGGAGATGGACTGGAGGAGCGGGGAAGGGATAGGGTCAAGCGGGCATGTTGTCGGACGGCTGGATTGGAGCAGTTGCAGGGTGACTTCCGGACTGAGCGTGGAGAAGGAACTCAGACCAGGGACAGAGTCAGTGTGAGGGGAAATAGCGATTTCTGGCGAATGGGTGAATGATGCTCGAATGTTGTCCACTTTCTGTTGAAAGTGGGTAAGAAAGTTGTCAGCTGAAAGGGACGATGACGGAGGAGGTGGAGGAGGGGTGAGGAGTGTGGAGAAGGTGGAGAAGAGCTTTTTAGGGTTGGAAGCGGAGTCCTGGAATTTCCGGTGATAGAAAGCAGCTTTAGCGGTGGTCAGATTAGAGTTGAAGGCGGTGAGGAGGGACTGGAGGGAAGCCAAGTCGCTTTGAATTTTGGTGGATCTCCATTTCCGCTCGGCTGCACGAAGTTCTCTCCTGTGGCTACGTAGGGTTTCATTTAGCCACGGCACAGGAGGTGCGGCTCGGGCTGGCCGGGAGGAAAGAGGGCAGAGCGAGTCATAGGATGTAGATAACGATGCTAGAAGGGTGGAAGAGGCAGATTCCGTAGACAGGAGGGAGAAGGATTCGGGAGACGGGAGGGATGAAAGAACAGAAGCAGCAAGATCAGATGGGGAGAGGGATCGTGTGTTCATGAGACCCACACCAGGCTTGGAGTTGATGATGCACGAGAAGAGAGGGAGAGGGAAAATGAGACTAGGAAGTGGTCCGAAAGCGGTAGGGGTGTGGTCTTAAAGTTGGTCAGTGGGCAGCATCTGGTGAAGACAAGGTCCAACACATTGCCTGCGATGTGAGTCGCCGTTGACTGGGTGAGGCTGAGGCCAAACGACGACAAGAGAGGTAGGACGGATGAGCCTAAGAAGGTGTTGAATGCGGTCGTTGGCAGGTTGAAGTCACCTAGCAGGACAAGCGGTGTGTCGTCATCGGGAAATTCGCTAATCAGGGTGTCGAGCTCTTCGAGAAATACCCCGGGGGCTCCCGGTGGACGGTAGAGGACAATTATATTAATATTGAATGGAAACGTCACACGGACAGCATGGAATTCAAACGAGGAAGGGGAAAGGTGAGGGAGGGGGAAGGGAGAGAATCTCCATTTAGCAGAAATGAGAAGCCCTGTTCCGCCTCCGCGACGACCGGAAGTTCTAGGACTGTGGGAAAACACATGGCTGGATGACGAAAGGGCAGCCAAGGAAGCAGTGTTTTCGGGGGTAATCCACGTCTCAGTCAGAGCCAGAAAGTCAAGGTCTTGGAGGACAGCATAAGCCGAGATGAATTCGGTCTTGTTGACAGCCGATCGACAGTTCCAGACACTACCCGAAATTAGGTACTCTGCAAAGGAGGTGCACACAAGGGTGGTTAGATTGGACCGAATGATTTGTTAGAGGATAAGCCATCTACACAAACAAACTGAAGTCTATCTGATAAATAAGATCTAAACCAGTCGAGAACATGTCTTCTTAGCCCAACAAGGGTCTCCAATCTTTCCAAGAGAAGGGAGTGATCAATAGTGTCAAAGGCAACACTAAGATCAAGAAGCAATAGGAGAGATGCAGAACCTTTGTCAGAAGCCAATAAAAGGTCGTTAACCACCTTAACAAGTGCAGTCTCAGTGCTATGATGGGGTCTAAAATCGGACTGAAGTTTTTCATATATATTATTTGTCTTCAGAAAGGCCGTAAATTGTAGTGAGACAGATTTTTCTAAGATTTTTGAAAGAAACGGGAGGTTTGATATTGGTCGGTAGTTCTTTAGGATGTCTGGATCTAAGTTAATTTTTTTTAGCAGAGGCTTAATTTCTGCAATTTTTAGTGAGGTTGGCACTGATCCGGAGGATAGGGAGCAATTTATTATGTTCAACATTGATGGGCCAAGCACAGGAAGTAACTCCTTAAGTAATTTAGTTGGAATTGGGTCTAGTTGACAGTTGGTTGATTTTGAACTATTTATTAATTTTGTAAATGTTTCAAGAGACACAGGTACAAAAGATTCAAGAGCCACCATTGAAAATAAATCAGGGCAGCTCTGCGAGCTCTCAGGACAACAAAGTTTTTGAGAACTGAGGCAGTTAAGGGTACAATTTGCAATTTCTTGTCTAATGTTGATTATTTTTTCATCGAAGTAGTTCATGAATTCATCACAACTAAAGTGAAGACCCACTTCATTGGTTAAACATTGCTTTTTAGTGAGTTTTGCAATTGTGTCAAAAATAAATTTAGGATTATTTTTGTTTGTGTTGATTAGATTAGATAAGTAGGCTGATCGAGCACGTATAAGTGATTTCCGGTATTGCACAGTACTGTCAATCCAGGCTAGTCTAAATACTTCTAACTTAGTCGAGCGCCACTTTCGCTCCAATTTTCTGGAGGCTTGCTTAAGTGTTCTAGTAGTGTCAGTGTACCAGGGAGCAAGTTTCTTATTTCGTATTGGTTTTGTTTTTAGGGGTGCCACAGCATCTAAAGTCTTACGCAGTATATCGTTTAGATCCTCTATTTGATTGAGTATAGATGATGTAACTCTACCATCATTTAGCAGGCCGAACGAGCCTGGAAGTGCGTCAATAAATGTATTAGTAGTCGTAGAGTTTATGCATCGGGTTTTAAAGATGCCTACTTGTTTTAATGCTAAATGTTATAAGATTATGGTCAGATAAAACGGGATTTTGAGGAAAAATAGTTAGATCAATTACATTTATTCCCTTTGATAACACTAAATCTAAAGTATGATTGTGACAGTGCGTAGGTCCTGAGACATGCTGGACAAAACCTACCGAATCAATTATGGCACTAAATGCCTTTTGAAGAGGGTCATTGGTATTCTCCATATGGATGTTAAAATCACCAGAGATTAAAATAGAATCTGCCATGACTACAATGTTGGACAAGAATTCTGGAAACTCACTTAGGAACAATGTGTACGGCCCAGGAGGCCTGTAAATAGCTATCAAAAACTGAGGTATTGCCCTGATTTGTTCTCATAAGTAATACTTCAAAAGACAGAAACCCAGTGATTTGTTTTAATGAAAGATTATATTGTGTAGCATAAATATTAGCAACACCCCCCCCCCCCCTTTACGGGATGCACGGGGAATCTGATCACTAGTGTAACCAGGAGGGGAAGTTTCATTTAAAGCAATAACTTCATCAGGCTTAAGCCAGGTTTCACACAGTGCAATTAAGTCTAATTTATGATCAGTAATTCATTCATTTACTGTAATTGCTTTTGAGGTAAGTGATCTAATATTTAGGAGACCTATTTTTAGATACGAGATGTTAATGTCAGTTTTATTTATGACTGGACTAGTTGAGGGCCTCATATTAATAAGGTTGCTTTTATTAACACTACCTTTTTTATTTTACTGAGCCTAGTTTTAATGACGGTGTCGATGGTGCAGGGTTTGCTGACTGCTCTGGCTATGCTATCAGCAGATCCCACTAGACTAGCAGGCTGGCTAACAGCCTGCTGCCTGACCTGCACCCTATCTCATGTTAACACTATAGGAGTGAGTCTCCTAGCTATATTCCTAGACAAAAGAAGAGCACCTCTCCAGCTAGGATGGAGTCCGTCGCTCTTCAGCAGATCAGGCTTGACCCTGTTCCTGGGCGAGTCCCAAAAACCTGGCCAATTATCCACGTAACCTATCGATTGCGACGGGCAGAACTCCGTCTTCAGCCAGCGATTGAGCTGTGAGAGTCTGCTGTAGATCTCGTCACTGCCCCTAGCTGGCAGGGGGCCAGGGACTATTACTCGATGGAGACACATCTTTTTAGATAAACTACACGCTAACGCTAGGTTCTGCTTCGTAACCTCTGACTGCCTCATTCTAACATCGTTGTCCAGTAGACCGATGTGCTACTGGACCATCAGGTCCGATGTGCAACTGGACCATCAGGACCGATGTGCTACTGGACCATCAGGACCGATTTGCTACTGGACCATCAGAACCGATGTGATACTAGAGCATCAGAACCGATGAGCTAATTGAACATCTGAACCGATGTGCTACTGGACCATCAGAACCGATGTGATACTAGAGCATCAGAACCGATGGGCTACTTGAACATCTGAACCGATGTGCTACTAGATCATCAGAATTGATGTGCTACTTGACCATCTGGACCGATGTGCTACTGGACCATCGGGACCGATGTGCTACTGGACCATCGGGACCGATGTGCTACTGGACCATTGGGACCAATGTGCTACTGGACCATGGGGACCGATGTGCTACTGGACCATCAGGACCGATGTGCTACTGGACAATCAGGACCGATGTGCTACTGGACAATCAGGACCGATGTCCTACTGGACCATCAGGGCCGATGTACTACTTGACCATCAGGGCCGATGTGCTACTGGACACATCAGGACCGATGTGCTACTAGACCATCGGAACCGATGTGCTACTGGACCATCAGGACCGATGTGCTACTGGACCTTCAGGACCGATGTGCTACTGGACCATCAGGACCGATGTGCTACTGGACAATCAGGACCGATGTGCTACTGGACAATCAGGACCGATGTCCTACTGGACCATCAGGGCCGATGTACTACTTGACCATCAGGGCTGATGTGCTACTGGACCATTCAGGACCGATGAGCTGCAAGAGCATCAGAATTAATGTGCTACTACACCATCAGGACCGATGTGCTTCTAGACCATCTGAATTGACGTGCTACTTGACCATCAGAATTGAAGTGCTACTAGACCATCAGTACCGATGTTCTACTGGACCATCATGACCGATGTGCTACTGGACCATCAGGACCGATGTGCTACTGGACCATAAAAACCGATTTGCTACTGGACCATCAGGACCGATGTGCTACTGTACGATCGGGACGGATGTGCTACTAGAGCATCAGAACCGATGTGCCACTATATCATCAAAAACCGATGTGCTACTAGACCACCAAAGCCGATGTGCTACTAGACCATCAGAAATGATGTGCTACTAGACCATCAGAACCGATTTGCTACTTGACCATAAGGACCAATGTGCTACTAGACCATCAGGACCGGTGCGCTACTAGACCATCAGATAAGATGTGCTACTAGACCACCAAAGCCGATGTGCTACTAGACTATCAGTACCGATGTGCTACAAGAGCATCAAAATTTATGTGCTACTGGAGCATCAGAACCGATGTGCTACTAGACCATCAGAACCGTTGTGCTATTAGACCACCAGAAACGATGTGCTACTAGACCATCAGAAATGATCTCCTTCTTGACCACCAGAACCAATGTGCTTCTAGACCATCTAAATTGTTGTTCGACATGACCATCAGTATTGATGTGCTACTAGAACATCAGGACCAATGTGCAACTATATCATCAGAACCGATGTGCCACTATATCATCAGAACCGATGTGCTACTAGACCATCAAAACCGATGTGCTACTAGACCATCAGAACCGATGTGCTACTAGACCACCAAAGCCGAAGTGCTACTACACCATCAGAAATTATGTTATTCTAGACCATCAGAATTGATGTGCTACTAGACAATCAGTACCGATGTGCTACTGGACCATCAAGACCGATGTGCTACTGGACCATCAGGTCCGATGTGCTACTGGACCCTCAGGACCGATGTGCTACTGGACCATCGGGACCGATTTGCTACTGGACCGTCAGGACCGATGTGCTACTGGACCTTCAGGTCCGATGTGCTACTGGACCATCAAGGCCGATGTGCTACTGGACCATCTGGACCGATGTGCTACTGGACCATCTGGACCGATGTGCTTCTGGACCATCAGGGCCGATGTGCTACTGGACCATCAGGGCCGATGTGCTACTGGACCATCAGGACCGATTTGCTACTGGACCATTAGGACCAATGTGCTACTGGACCATCAGGACCGATGAGCTACTAGAGCATCAAAATTAATGTGCTACTACACCATCCGATCCGTTGTGCAACTAGACCATCAGAACCGATGTGCTACTGGAGCATCAGAACCGATGTGCTACTGGAGAATTAGAAACGATGTGCTACTAGACCATCAGAATCGATGTGATACTAGGGCATCAGAACCGATGTGCTACATGAACATCTGATCCGATGTGCTACTAGATCATCAGAATTGATGTGCTACTTGACCACCAGAACCAATGTGCTTCTAGACCATCTAAATTGTTGTTCGACTTGACCATCAGTATTGATGTGCTACTAGAACATCAGGACCAATGTGCAACTATATCATCAGAACCGATGTGCCACTATATCATCAGAACCGATGTGCTACTAGACCATCAAAACCGATGTGCTACTAGACCATCAGAACCGATGTGCTACTAGACCACCAAAGCCGAAGTGCTACTACACCATCAGAAATTATGTTATTCTAGACCATCAGAATTGATGTGCTACTAGACAATCAGTACCGATGTGCTACTGGACCATCAAGACCGATGTGCTACTGGACCATCAGGTCCGATGTGCTACTGGACCCTCAGGACCGATGTGCTACTGGACCATCGGGACCGATTTGCTACTGGACCGTCAGGACCGATGTGCTACTGGACCTTCAGGTCCGATGTGCTACTGGACCATCAAGGCCGATGTGCTACTGGACCATCTGGACCGATGTGCTACTGGACCATCTGGACCGATGTGCTTCTGGACCATCAGGGCCGATGTGCTACTGGACCATCAGGGCCGATGTGCTACTGGACCATCAGGACCGATTTGCTACTGGACCATTAGGACCAATGTGCTACTGGACCATCAGGACCGATGAGCTACTAGAGCATCAAAATTAATGTGCTACTACACCATCCGATCCGTTGTGCAACTAGACCATCAGAACCGATGTGCTACTGGAGCATCAGAACCGATGTGCTACTGGAGAATTAGAAACGATGTGCTACTAGACCATCAGAATCGATGTGATACTAGGGCATCAGAACCGATGTGCTACATGAACATCTGATCCGATGTGCTACTAGATCATCAGAATTGATGTGCTACTTGACCATCAAGACCGATGTGCTACTGGAGCATCAGGACCGATGTGCTACTGCAGCATCATGACCGATGTACTACTGGACCATCGGGACCGATGTACTACTGGACCATCGGGATGGATGTGCTACTAGAGCATCAGAACCGAGGTGCCACTACATCATCAGAACCGATGTGCTACTAGACCATCA
The DNA here is from genome assembly GCA_029465975.1 of Dallia pectoralis. Taxonomy (NCBI): domain Eukaryota; kingdom Metazoa; phylum Chordata; class Actinopteri; order Esociformes; family Umbridae; genus Dallia; species Dallia pectoralis. The sequence goes on from CM055750.1 coordinate 6,975,251, forward strand.
GAACCGATGTGCTACCAGACTGTCAGGACCGATGTGCTTCTAGAACATCTAAATTGACGTGCTACTTGATGATCAGAAATGATGTGCTACGAGAATATCAGTACCGATGTGCTACTGGACCATCAGGACCGGTGTGCTACTGGACCATCGGGACCGATGTGCTACTGGACCATCGGGACGGATGTACTACTAGAGCATCAGAACCGATGTGCCACTATATCATCAGAACCGATGTGCTGATAGACCATCAGAACCGATGTGCTACTAGACCATCGGAACGATGTGCTACTAGACCATCGGAACGATGTGCTACTAGACCACCAAAGCCGATGTGTTACTAGACCATCAGAAATTATGGCATTCTAGACCATCAGAATTGATGTGCTACTAGACCATCAGAAATTATGGCATTCTAGACCATCAGAACCGATGTGCTACTAGACCATCAGTACCGATGTGCTACTAGATCATCAGAACCGTTGTGCTACTAGACTACCAGAACCGATGTGCTACTTGACCGCCAAAGCCGTTGTGCTAATTGACCATCTAAATTGATGTGCTACTTGACCATCAGGACCGATGTGCTACTAGATCATCAGAACCGTTGTGCTACTAGACTACCAGAACCGATGTGCTACTAGAACGCCAAAGCCGTTGTGCTAATTGACCATCTAAATTGACGTGCTACTTGACCATCAGGACCGATGTGCTACTTGACCATCAGGACCGATGTGCTACTGGACCATCAGGGCCGATGTGCTACTGGAGCATTAGGACCGATGTGCTACTGGACCATCAGGACCGATGTGCTACTAGACCATCAGGACCGATGTGCTACTAGACCATCAAGACCGATGTGCTACTAGATCATCAGAACCGATGAGCTACTACATCATCAGAACCGGTGTGCTACTAGACCACCAGAACCGATGTGCCACTAGACCACCAACGCCGATGTGCTACTAGACCATCAGGACCGATGTGCTACTAGACCATCAGAACCGATGTGCTATATGACCATCAGGACCGATGTGCTACTGGAGCATCAGGACCGATGTCCTACTGGAGCATCAGAACCGATGTGCTACTGGACCATCAAGACCGATGTGCTACTGGACCATCGGGACAGATATGCTAGTAGAGCATCAGAACCGATGTGCCACTTTATCATCGGAACCGATGTGCCACTATATCATCAGAACCGATGTGCTGATAGACCATCAGAACCGATGTGCTACTTGACCTTCAGAACGACGTGCCACTAGACCACCAACGCCGATGTGCTACTAGACCATCAGGACCGATGTGCTACTGGACCATCAGGACCGATGTGCTACTGTACCATTAGGACCAATGTGCTACTGGACCATCAGGACCGATGACCTTTTGGACCATCAGGGCCGATATGCTACTGGACCATCAGGGCCGATGTGCTACTGGACCATTAGGACCGATGTGCTACTGGACCATCAGGACCAATGAGCTACTAGAGCATCAGAATTGATGAGCTACTAGAGCATCAGAATTGATTTGCTACTACACCATCCGATCCGATGTGCAACCAGACCATCAGAACCGATGTGCTACTGGAGCATCAGAACCGATGTGCTATTGGAGAATTAGAACCGATGTGCTACTAGACCATCAGAACCGAGGTGATACTAGAGCATCAGGACCGATGTGCTACTGGACCATCAGGGCCGATATGCTACTGGACCATCAGGGCCAATGTGCTACTGGACCATTAGGACCAATGTGCTACTGGACCATCAGGACCGATGGGCTACTAGAGCATCAGAATTGATGAGCTACTAGAGCATCAGAATTGATGTGCTACTACACCATCCGATCCGATGTGGAACCAGACCATCAGAACTGATGTGCTACTGGAGCATCAGAACCGATGTGCTACTAGAGAATTAGAACCGATGTGTTACAAGACCATCCGATCCGGTGTGCAACTAGACCATCAGAACCGATGTGCTACTGGAGCATCAGAACCGATGTGCTACTGGAGAATTAGAACCGATGTGCTACTAGACCCTCAGGACCGATGTGCTACTGGACAATCAGGACCGATGTGCTACTGGACAATCAGGTCCGATGTCCTACTGGACCATCAGGGCCGATGTACTACTTGACCATCAGGGCCGATGTGCTACTGGACCATTCAGGACCGATGAGCTGCAAGAGCATCAGAATTAATGTGCTACTACACCATCAGGACCGATGTGCTTCTAGACCATCTGAATTGACGTGCTACTTGACCATCAGAATTGAAGTGCTACTAGACCATCAGTACCGATGTTCTACTGGACCATCATGACCGATGTGCTACTGGACCATCAGGACCGATGTGCTACTGGACCATCAGGACCGATGTGCTACTGGACCATAAAAACCGATTTGCTACTGGACCATCAGGACCGATGTGATACTGTACGATCGGGACGGATGTGCTACTAGAGCATCAGAACCGATGTGCCACTATATCATCAAAAACCGATGTGCTACTAGACCACCAAAGCCGATGTGCTACTAGACCATCAGAAATGATGTGCTACTAGACCATCAGAACCGATTTGCTACTTGACCATAAGGACCAATGTGCTACTAGACCATCAGGACCGGTGCGCTACTAGACCATCAGATAAGATGTGCTACTAGACCACCAAAGCCGATGTGCTACTAGACTATCAGTACCGATGTGCTACAAGAGCATCAAAATTTATGTGCTACTGGAGCATCAGAACCGATGTGCTACTAGACCATCAGAACCGTTGTGCTATTAGACCACCAGAAACGATGTGCTACTAGACCATCAGAAATGATCTCCTTCTTGACCACCAGAACCAATGTGCTACTAGACCATCTAAATTGTTGTTCGACTTGACCATCAGTATTGATGTGCTACTAGAACATCAGGACCAATGTGCAACTATATCATCAGAACCGATGTGCCACTATATCATCAGAACCGATGTGCTACTAGACCATCAAAACCGATGTGCTACTAGACCATCAGAACCGATGTGCTACTAGACCACCAAAGTCGAATTGCTACTACACCATCAGAAATTATGTTATTCTAGACCATCAGAATTGATGTGCTACTAGACAATCAGTACCGATGTGCTACTGGACCGTCAGGACCGATGTGCTACTGGACCTTCAGGTCCGATGTGCTACTGGACCATCAAGGCCGATGTGCTACTGGACCATCTGGACCGATGTGCTACTGGACCATCTGGACCGATGTGCTTCTGGACCATCAGGGCCGATGTGCTACTGGACCATCAGGGCCGATGTGCTACTGGACCATCAGGACCGATGTGCTACTGGACCATTAGGACCAATGTGCTACTGGACCATCAGGACCGATGAGCTACTAGAGCATCAAAATTAATGTGCTACTACACCATCAGAACCGATGTGCTACTGGAGCATCAGAACCGATGTGCTACTGGAGAATTAGAACCGATGTGCTACTAGACCATCAGAACCGATGTGATACTAGGGCATCAGAACCGATGTGCTACATAAACATCTGATCCGATGTGCTACTAGATCATCAGAATTGATGTGCTACTTGACCATCAAGACCGATGCAGTACACATTGACTCTAATGATCAGTAGCACATCGATACAGTGATCAATGGCACATACGGCCTGATGTCCAGTAACATCGGCCCTAGTCCAGATGTCAGTAACTTTTGCTCATTCCAGGCTCCAGTAACATCGTGTCAATGCTATCTTGAACCTGAAGGTCCCAGTAACACATCGTGGCTTTGTCAATAGCACATCGGCCTTTGTGTCTATTAGCACATCTAATTCTGATAGTCCTGAAATAACATATTCTGTAGCAATGCAATTCGACTTTAGTCAAATCTCTTCTTTATAAATTCTGATGTCTAGTAACACATCGATTTGATGAACAATGGCACATGGTTCTGTGATATAGTGGCACATCATTCTGTGATATGGTGCACATTATTGGCTCTGATATTCTATTAGCACATGGTCAGAAATCGAGCTGTTTAGATAGTCTGAATAGTGATTCTGATGATCAGAAAGAGATCATTTCTGATAGTCTAGTAACACATAGATTTCTAATCAGTCTAATAACACAGATTCAAATGATCTAATAACACATCGGCTCTGACTCCAGTAACACATAAATTTTGATATGTATGGCACATCGTACTGATGGTCTAGTAGCACATGACTTTATTGATCTGTGCTTTATCACCTCTGACTCAGTCTAGTAACGCATTCGGCTCTATTAACACATTATTCCTTTATGTCAGAAGTAACAAATGGAGACACGGATGGTCTTAGTAACATCATTTCTGATAGTCTAGTAGCACATCGGCTGCAGTATTGAAAACAACACATCATTTGATGATATGAGTAACATCGACTTCTGTTCTCTAGCCAACATCGTCCCGATATTCACAATCATCGTCCCTGATATTCAGTAACAAATAAATTTTATATGGTCAATGTATCGATCTGATGATCAGTAACACATCGCTCCTGATGGTCAATGGCACAGGTGATGGTCCAGTAAACTGCCGTGCCTTCAGTGCAGCAACACTTCAGTACGATGGTCAATCTTCGAGTCAGATGGTCTAGAAGCACATCGATTTGTGTGTAGTAGCGTGAGTTCTGTGCTCTTTCACGCATCGGTCTAATGTCCAGTAACACATCGGCTTGTCAAATAGCCGACTGTCAATGCTCGGACCTGATTGTCAGCCAAGCACATCGTCCTGATTGTCAATATTTATCGATAATAGCACATCATTCTATTCTCCAGTAACATCATTCTGATAACTTCAGTAACACATCATTCTGATGATCTAATTTGCGAAGATATCAGATGATGCTGCTAACACATCGATTCTATTTCTCTATTATCATTCTGTCCAGCACATCAGTTGTGGTCTCTGGTTCCACGCTCCGAGATCGAATAGTATAATAACACATCAATTCTGATGCTCTAGTAACTCAATTCTGATGTGCTCTAATCTTCCATCGGTCACAAACAGTCAGTAGCACATTGAATACAGCTCAGTAACACATTGGCCTGATAATCTCAGTAACATATCGGCCCTGATGACTCAGCCAGCACATCATTCCTGATGCTCTGAGCTATCACCTCGGCTGATAGTCTAGTAACATCATTCTATTCTCCAATAACACATCATTCTGTGCTCAATGCACATCGGTTGCTCGGCCTCGGTGTGTAGTAGCAAATCAGTACAAGTATAACTCTAATGCTCATCGAATTCTGATGCTCTAGTAGCTTTCTGTCCCTGATGATCCAATGGCTGCTCCCGTCCCAGCTGGCTCCAGTAACACATCGCCTGATGTCAATGTATATCGGCCTGATGATCAAAGATCATCGTCCCTGATGAGGCAGTGGCACGGTCCTAATGTGCAGTAGCATCGGTCCTGATGATCAGCACATCATTCCTGACACATCGGCGTTGGTGTGCGCGTCAGTTCTGAAGGTCAGAAGCGATGTCTATCAGCATCGGTTCTGATATATATGCATCGGTTCGATGATAAATGGCACATCATTCTGTGCTGCATATCTGTCGATGGTCAATAACTTACGTGCTGTCAGTAACATCGATTCTGTCACTCAGTGCGGTCTGATGCTCAGTATCATTCGATGTTCATATAACATCGGTTCTGATGGTCTAGTAGCACATCGTCTGATGTCTAGTAACATCGGCGTTGTATGTCTAGTGGCATTCTGTGATCTAATGTCAGTTCTGATCTAGTAGCATCGTGCTGTGTCTAGTATCGATCTGATCTAATGCTTTTACATCGGCTCCTGATGTCCCGTATGCTCAGTAGCACATCGGCCTGATGGTCTCCCAGTAGCATCGATCCTGATGGTCAAGTAGCATCGTCTGATGTCAATGGCAACGTCAGTTGGGGCGTCTAACTGCCTTCTAATAGCACATCGTTCTGATCTAGCTCTTTGCTTGATTCTGACCTCGTCTAGTATCGGTCTGATATGTCGAAATAACACATCAATTAGATAGTCAGTAGCACAACGACGCACAGCGTCAAGCTTCAGCACGCCGATTCTGTGATCTGGCTCAACAGCGATTTCTGATGATCTAGTAGCATCGTACTGATGATCTATTTAACATCATTCTGACTGTGCAAGCTGCCATAATTTCTGATGAGTCTAATGTATCAGTCTGATGATCTAGAAATGCCATAATTTCTGATGGTCACAATAACATCGACTTTGATCTAGTAACACACATCGTTCGATGATCTAGTAGCATGCGTTCGATGGTCTAGTAGCACATGGGGCCTGATGATCTATCAGCAGCCATTCTGATAATCATGATGTGCATCGTGATCTTTCTAGTGTACATCGTCCCGATGGTCAATGCACATCGGTCCCGATGGTGTGCACACCGTCCTGACATGTCCAGTAGCGCTCATTACTGATCGTCAGCATCATTTCTGATCATCAACGTCAATGGGCTGCAAGCACATCGATCTCTGACTGTAACACGCTCATTCTATTCAATGCACATGATGGCACCTCGACTTCTGTGCTCTAATGCAGTCTTCCCATCATTCCCGATGGTCAGTAAGTACATCGGTCATGACCTGCTGCAGTAACACATCGACTGTGTCTTCCGAGTAGCACATCGATGATCAATAACACATGTTCGTGTGATCAGCCAGCACACCAGTCAGCCATCGGCTCTGATCTTTAATGTCACATCATTCTGATGATGCAATAGCACATCGTTCCTGAGCTGCTCAGCGCACGTTCTGATGCTCCAGTAGCACATCGGTCTGAGCTCTGCCTGCTTGAATCGAATGATGTGGTAGCACGTGTACGATGCTCTAATGGCATCGTCTGATGGTCCAGTAACGACCAGTCTCGTCCTGATGGTCTCCAGTAACACATCGGCTGATGTCCAGTAACACATCGACGTGTCAAGCCGATCAGATGTCTCAGCCCACATCGGTAGATGTCAGTAGCACATCGGCGCTTGATGTCAATGCTATCGAGCCTGAAGGTCAATGCTCATTTGTGTCCAGTAGCAAATCGACAGTCCCAGTGCTTACATCGTCTGAGTGTCAGTAGCACATGGACCTGATATTAACATCATTGTCCAATAGCACATCGATACTGTGTCTATTAACACATCAGTATTGCTGTGGTCTAAATGTATTTCTGATGATAACTGTGCTTGCCAGGCTGTGTGCAATGGCACATGTTCTGTTGGTCTAGTAGCACATCATTTTGTGTCTATGGCACATCATTCTGACTGTTTATAGTGGCATGTTCTGACTATGGTTGCACATTGTCTGATGTTTAGTAGCATCATATGATAGTCAGAATCGCTAACAATTAGGTGAATCTAAACTTACATTATTTGCAGTGATCCAAGCAACACATCAATTCTGATGATCTAGTAGCATCGGATCCGGGTGTTCGCTTTACATCAGTTCTGATGCCTAATATCATGCATTCCTGACTAGTAACACATGAACTAATTCTCCGAGTAACACATCGGTTCTGTGCTCAATGTATCATTCTGTGAGCTCTGAATTACCTGGCAATCGAGCTGATATGTACATTATTTTGATGCTCTAGTAGCTTTCATGGAATGTCAATGCTTATTAGTCATGTTCAATGTAATCATTCTGTGTCCAGTAGGCCTGATATTCAGCCCTGATGTCCATCATTCCCAGATGATGTACATCGTATGACCTGGTCAATATCGTCCTGACGTCCCAGTGCTATCGTCCCGATGTTCAGCCAACATCGGTCTGGTCGGCACATCGGACACCTGATGATGTCAATGCTCGTGCTGTGGTCAATGCTTTTACATCGTACTGACAGTAGCATCAATTCTGATGGTCTAGAAATAACATAATTTCTGATGAGGTATGTGACTTTAATGTCTAGTAGCCATTCTGATGGTCTAGTAACACATCGGTTTTGATGGTCTAGTAACACATCATTCTGATGATATGGTGGCACATCGGCTGGTGCACATTGTCCTGATGTTCTAGTAGCTTTGTCAATACTGATGATCATGTCAGAACAACTGTTTAGATGGTCTAAGCACATTAATTCTATTGATCAGAAAGAGATCATTTCTGATAGTCCTAGTAACACATCATTTCTGGTGTCTAACATCATTCTATTCTTCAGTAGCACATAAGAATTTGTGCTCTTGTAGCATCGACACTGACAGTCTAATGGCACATCGGCTTCCCAGTGATCTAGTGCTGTCTTGTCGACGGTGCAATGGCGCACCCAGCCCTGATGATCTCTAATTAGCACATTGTCACTTATGCTCAGGCGATCGGCTACTGTGGTGCAGTAGCATCATTTCTGATGATCTGTACATCGGCACTGTGATGCAATGGCACATCATTTTGACTGATATAGTGGCACATCGGCTTCTGATATACAATAGCACATCGTCCCGATCGTACTGTGCACATCGTGTCCAGTAACTGCGCTCATTTTTGGTCAGCCAGCATCGGCTCTGATGACCAGTGCACATCATTCATGATGGTCAGTAGGCTATCGTACTGATACAATGGCACTTCAATTCTGTGGTCAGAAAACAGCACGTCAATTCAGATGGTCTCAGCACATCGGTCAACAATGCGTAGTACATTAATAACGCTCATCGACAGATGGTCCAGTAGCAGCCCTGATGTGTGTACATCGGCTGATGTCAGTAAGTTATCGGTCCTGTTCCAGCATCATTCTGGTGTCAGTAACACATCAGTGCTGATAGTCCAGTAAGCTCCGGTCTGAAAGATAACATCGGCTCCTGATATTGTGCTTGCTCCGGTTCGATGATCTAGTAGCACATCGGTCCTGACAGTGTCAACATCGGCCTGATATTCAAATATACATCGACCTGATAGTCCAGTAGAGACGCCGGTCCCTGTCCAGTAGCTGCTCCGGTCCCTGTCAATGGCACATCGGTCCCTGATATTCAGCCATCGTCCCCATGTCCAGTAACATTAGTCCCAATGGCTCCAGTATCGATCGATGATCCAGTAACATCGATCCCCGATGGTCAGTATCGGTCAGATGATCGAAATAGCACAGTACGATGATCTATTAGCACATCGACTTCGAATGTTCAAGTAACATCGACCTAGTATCACATCATTCTGATAGTCAATAATTCAGGCCTGTTCAGCCCAGCTCATCATTCTGTGCTCTAATGTCACATCATTTCTGATGATCAGTAACAAATCGTGCAAATGTCAGTATGGTCCTGATGTCCCGGTGCACGCTCGGTGATGGTCAGTGGCACATCGATCTGCTGAACAACGTCGACAATGGCAGTCGGGAATTCTGTGGCGTTAGCGTGTGGTTATCACAAAGATGTGTCTCCATCAGTAATAGTCCTGGCCCCCTGCCAGCTAAGGAAGACGTGGCGAGATCATGAACTTCTCACCCAGCTCAATCGCTGGCTGGCCTGCCGTGTCGTCGTGCGTGGTTAACCCGGCAGATTTTATGGTTTAAGCAGAGGCTGAGGTCAGAAGCCTGATGCTGAAGGCGGCGGCTCCATCACAGCTGGAGAGTGCTCTTCTTTGTCTGGGAATATGGCTAGGAGACTCACTCTGGCATGAATGGGAGTGTGCAGGTCAGGCAGCAGGCTGCCCCAGTGATGAGTTCTGCTGATAACATAGCCAGAGCAGTCGGCACCATCATTGCCGTCGACCAAAACAGGCTGAAAAATAAAGAGAGCAGTGTTAATAAAGAAACAGCCTTATTCTGAGGGGCCCTCAGCTGAGTATCAGTCATAAACTGACATTAACGTCTCGTAATGCAAAATGGGTCTCTAAATGTAGATCACTTTTACCTCAAAAGCAGTACAGTAAATGAATGAATTACTGATCATAAGTAGACTTAATTGCACTGTGAAACCTGGCAAGCACCTGATGAGTTGTGCTGAAATGAGGCTTCCTGAACCCCACGCTAGTGATCAGATTCCCCGTGCATCCCAAGAGCATTGCTAATATTTATGCTTACACAATATAATCTTTCATTAAAACAAATCACTGGGTTTCTGTCTTTTGAAGTATTACTTATGAGAACAAATCAGGGCAATACCTCAGTTTTTGATAGCTATTTACAGGCCTCTGGGCCGTACACATTGTTCTAAGTGAGTTTCCAGAATTCTTGTCCAACATTGTAGTCATGGCAGATTCTATTTAATCTCTGGTGATTTTAACATCCATATGGAGAATACCAATGACCCTCTTCAAAAGGCATTTAGTGCCATAATTGATTGGTAGGTTTTGTCAGCATGTCTCAGGACCTACGCACTGTCACAATCATACTTTAGATTTAGTGTTATCAAAGGGAATAAATGTAATTGATCTAACTATTTTTCCTCAAAATCGTTTTATCTGACCATAATCTTATAACATTTAGCATTAAAAACAAGTGACATCTTTAAAACCCGATGCATAAACTCTCGACTACTAATACATTTATTGTAGCACTTCCAGAGTCGTTCGGCCTGCTAAATGATGGTAGAGTTACATCATCTATACTCAATAGAGGATCTAAACGATATACTGCGTAAGACTTTAGATGCTGTGGCACCCCCTAAAAAACAAAACCAATGAAATAAAACTTGCTCCCTGGTACACTGACACTACTAGAACACTTAAGCAAGCCTCCAGAAAGTGGGCAGAAAGTGGCGCTCGACTAAGTTAGAAGTATTTGAGCTAGCCTGGATTGACAGTACTGTGCAATACCGGAAATCCCTTATGCGTGCTCGATCTGGCCTACTTATCTAATCTAATCAACACAAACAAAAATAATCCTAAATTTATTTTTGACACAATTACAAAACTCACTAAAGCAATGTTTAACCAATGAAGATAGTCTTCACTACAGTTGTGATGAGTGTGAACTGCACTGATGAAAATGATGGCATTAGACAGAGAGTACAGAGTGCCCTTAACTGCCTCAGTTCTCAAAGAGCTTTGTTGACTCTGAGCTCGCAGGCTTCGTGGTGGCTGTAATCTTTGTACCTGTGTCTCTTGAAACATTTACAAAATAATAAATGATTCAAAATCAACTATCAGCTTTAGACCCAATTCCAACTAAAGTACTTAAGGAGATTACTTCTAATGCTTGGCTCCATCAATGTTGAACCTGTATTGCTCTATCCTCACGGATCAGTACCAACCTACTAAAAACTGCAGAAATCAAGCCTCTGCTAAAAGAACCAACTGAATCAGACATCCTAAGAACTACCGATATCAACCTCCCGTTTCTTTCAAAAATCTTAGAAAAATCTGTCTCATACGCGACGCTCTGAAGACAAATGGCTATGGCGGCTTCAGTCGATTTTATTCCCATCTGCAGCTGCACTTGTTAGGTGGTTAGCGACCTTTTAAGCTGCGGCAGGTTCTGCATCTCTTCTATTGCTTCTTGATGTAGTGTTGCCTTTGACACTATTGATCACTCCTTCTTGGGTGGAGACCCTTGTTAGTAGAAGACATGTTTATTCTCGACTTTGGTTAGATCTTATTTATCAGATAGACTTCCGGTTTGTTTGTGTAATAGTAATCTCTAACAAATCATTCGGTCAATTCTTCCTGCTTATGTGCACCTCACTTGCAGAGCTTAATTTGGTGTATCGATAGATATCAGCTGGGCAGAATTCATCTAGGCCCCATGCTGTCCTCCCAGACCTTCTGGCTCTGGAACGTGGACACCGGCACTCGCTGCACCCTTTGGTCATCCGGCAATGACAGTCTAGAACTACGACCGTCACGAGGCCAGAACTGAGGCTTCTCGCTGAAATAGTATACTCCTTCCCCCTCCCTCTTTTCCTTCGCCAAATTTGAGGCTCCATGCTGTCAATGACATTTCCATTCGATGTTAATGGTGTCGCCGTCACCGGCAGTATTTCTCGAAGAGCTCGACACCTGATGGGCTCCGATGACTAGGTGACTTCAACAACGACACATTCAGCTGCCTTCTTAGGCTCATCCGTCCTACCTACTATTTGTCGTCGTTTGCCTCAAGCTGCAGTCCAGCGAAGACCATGCGGGCGGGCCTTGTGTCACCGAATGCTGCCCACTGACCAAGACCGCACCCCACTTCGGGCCGCTCTGTCTCTCCCTCTCCTCTGGCTCTCGTGCATCAACTCCAAGCGTGTGGGTCATGAACACTGCGTCCCTCTCCCCATCTGATCTTGCTGCTTCTGTTCTTTCATGCCCCGTCTCGAATCACTCTCCTGTCTGGAGATCTGCCTCTTCTGCCCAGCTGCAGCAAATAGTTATCCCATCTATGACAAGCTCTGCCTCTCCTCCCGGCCCGGCCCGAGCCACGCCTCCTGTGCCGTGGCCCTGCGTAGCCACGGGGCTTCGTGCGGCCGCGAAATGGAGATCACCAAGCGGGCTGGCTCCTCACCTTCAGCAATCTGACACGCTAAGCTGCTCTATGCGGGATTCCGGGATAAACACCAACCTAGCTATCACCTTCTCCACACTCTCACCCCTCCTCCACCTCCTGCCTCGTGCTCGTCAGCTGACAGCTTGCAGAGAAGTGGACATGACTCAGGCAGTGGCCTACCCCTCACTGACTCTGTCTGTCTCAACGTGATCCGGAAGTCGCCTGCAACTGCAACCAGATCTGCCCGCTGTCCGTCATGATCCATCTCCAGGACACTTCTTCCACCATCTCACATCTCCCAATAAACACTTCTCTAACCTCGGGATGTGTGCTCTGACTTCAAGATATTGATGACACACTCTCAGAAAACGTCTCTCGACCGTCAATCGTGAAGCTACCGAACCTGTCTGTCCTGGCCAATCCTTCCTTTCAAGCGCTTGAGCTGCGTCGTGGCTGACTGGCTGGCTCCTCCCCACTCTGGGACTGTCTCCTGGACCTAACCAGTGGGAGCCCAGGCAGGCCTTTCAGCTGTGCTCTGTGTAACTGAAGCCCGCAGAGCCCAAGCAACTCTCTCCTCTGTTCTCATTCTACTGGGCTATCTGCTGCCTTCGACACGTAAACCATCAGATCTGCTCTCCCACCCTCTCTGACAGGGATGCGACGGTGCATTCCTGGTTTTCGTACTTGCTCGGTGATTGATGAGGGTAATGGCGAAGGCTGCTCGTCGGCACAGCTCCCGGCCTGATGGTCTGGGCATTTCTCACCTGCACCGGTCAATACTCACTGCTATGCTGATGATACCCAACTATTTTCTCATTCCCAGTCTGGCCCAGGTAATCTCATGTACGGCTGACATCTCGACACAATGTCTGCACCATCTGGCTCCATAGGCAAGGCAGACCTTTCTTCTTCCAAGGAAAGAGCTGTCCTTCAAGATCCATCATTACGTGCAACGTCACAGTCCCCTGCTTGCAATGTGAAATGACCCGTTTCTGCACATGGCGGTGTCCCCGTGCTAGTACATGCTACAACATTCGAGCTAGGCCGTATCTTGCAGGAAACCGCCTGGCTGTGATCAGCAACTGCAACTCCCACAGCTGGTGCTCCCAGTGTCGCGCCATCAAACGCTACGGCTTTCATTCAGAAATGCGGCAGCCCGCCACAG